>OX155959.1:11565664-12047249 GCA_944548615.1 Micropterix aruncella | reverse complement strand
CTTAAGCAGTGGCTCAAGTCAAGTATACTATGGATAACGCTTGGGAAATGCTTGGTAATATCAAACACGTCACTGCTCAAAACGGTCCAAAAATATTTTTAGTCCCATAGCATAACAAATCAAATTCAAAAATCAAAGGTGGAAAAGTGTCGTGTTTGATATTTGTATTCTTACCCGCCATTACAGAGAATACAAAATATAGAGTTACATATACAAAATATAGGGAATACAAAATATAGAGATACAAAATTTATTACTATTACAACTTCCCAATTGTGTAGGAATGACCAAGTATATGAAATTAATGTTAAATTAGTTAAAATAACAATAAGATACAATAACAAACAATTAACTAAAATGACAATAATGTAACAATTGGCAATATAAAGTGTGTACTTACATTAAATTACATTGGTAAGTACAACGATGTTTTCAAAGTATGTATTTTAAAATGTCATACATGTCGATTTTAAAATAGATACATGTTGATTTTTAAATAGGTACATGTTGATTTTAAGCAGATACACCCGGATGGATCTTTTGAAAATATCAATGTTTTTAATCACCTTTAATTTATCAGGAAATTTATTAAAAAGTTTAGGTTCTATGTAAAGACTAGTCGCCTGGCACTTAGTCGAAAGTGATATGATCGGTTTGAAGTAATTGATTTTATTTATTTATACTGTTACCTTTATACAGGTTGACTTTTAATTAACCCGCATCCTTGAAGTGGGTGAATCAGTATGAGCAAATAAGCAACTCTTAATATAAATTTGTGGAAAAAACAAACAAAAAAAACGATCGAAAAATAATTATAAATAGGATAGAAAACGAATTTACCGCGTGAAATTTGTAGGACCCGACGTTTCGGTGACGTTGCAGCCGCCGTTGTCTAGGGTAGACTGAAGAGCTGTCAGTCCGTTGTTTTGCGGGTAGGACGCAAACCGCTGCCGCCACTGCGTAGGTTATAACGGTGGTGGGGGGCCGGGCTCGGAGCGCGGGAATTTTTAAAATCCGTCTTGCACACAACTCTCACTGTATCCAGTTTTACGTCTTTGCGTTCGGCGTTCGGCGGCGGGAACATTTTAAGAAGAGGGTTCCACGTAGAAGAGAGTATATTGGATAGCGGAAGTAACCACTGGATGCAGTTTCAAAATCCCATTGTTCTATCCAAGGAACAATTCTACTTTCCTCGCCTTATAACACTGCGACCATTGCTGATCTATTGTGTTCGCTACCTGCTATAGTTTTGCGCTAAGCCTCGTGTCATTTAAGAACCGCCACAGGCTTTTTGCGCCGATAGTTTTACCTCCTCAGGTTGGAGGTAATGACCACCCAAAAGGCTGTATCTTTTAAGCATCAGCGGGTCACACTCGCACATGAGGTGCAGGGGAGTTTCCTCGGCCCCTTGGCAGAACCTGCACATTTTTGTGTCTTGGAGCTTGAGGTTGTACATGTGCCGTCACCCCTTTAAGGAATGCTCAAGCACGCGACTATATATTCGGGTGTGAATTACAAATAATGAGCAACTCACCGACATTCTCATCTCAACAAAAAAAGACTCTCAAACCTAGCTGTATCGGTACTTCAACGTTTTCCGTGAGAAACATCAAACAATATATAAAGTGAGCATGCTCGCTTTTTAATAAGCAAGGTTTTTATTAGTAACAACTGTAAACAAGGGGCATATCTCGTATTTGCCATGTAAACGAGACGTTTATAGAGCGTTTTATTCGTCGGATTGTTATTACGTAATCAATTTATGGCTTTTCATTATTTATTGTGGTAATAACGTCTTTATACTGAGAGTCACAATTGATGACGTCATTAATGATTTAATTCTTCCTAACATATCCAGGAACAAGAGGAAGGCGCTAAAAGTTCCCAGCAAAAGTTAATTACCCACTGATGGAAATAAAATCGATGAAATTGCTAGGTCTCATTGCTAGGTATGTCTTAGGGGCTCTCTAGACGATCAAGCATGCTTGCCAAGCTTCGCGTCGCGGGCAAGGAGGGGATCGTAAACCGCAGGAAATATGCAAATATTTTTTTGTAATATTCACCAAAAATGCCTCATTTAGTAGTTATACCAAGAAGTCACGTTAATTAGATGTAGTTGATTGATGAATGACGTAACTCCCTGGTATAAAACTACAAAATTAGGCATTTATCGTAAATATAAAAAAAAATAATTAGCATATTTCCTGCGGTTTACGATCCCCTCCCAGCCCACGACGCGATGTTTGACAAGCATGCTTGACCGTCTAGAGAGCCCTTTAATAAGGTGTGTCCAGAACTGTCAAATCTTTTTTTTCCATAAGTGATTCTGTACATCAAGCTGAACAAGAATAGTTTTTGAAAACAAGATAGAAGCAGGATAGATTTTTTTAATAGCCTTACAATACAATACAATTTAGTTTGAGGGGGTTAGGGGGGTTAGGGGTTTATAGGGGCGAAACAAAAAAATATTTTTAATGGATTTGGGTTCAAAAAAATACATCATTTTTTTCATACTGAAATAGACCACGCTACCAGCCTGAGAAATCGATGGAAGAATAGAAAGAGAAAGCTACACTTGGGCTCCTATATCCTTGTCTAGTCGCGCATGCGCGTCTATAATTTTTTAATTGAGTATAATAATGTATGTCTGTGATATATTTACGAGTGTCCCGCGCATGCGCGACTAAACAAGGATAAAGGGGGGCTCATATGAAGCATTCTCTTTCTATTCCTCCATCGATTTCTCAGGCTGGTCGCGTGGTCTATTCTAGTATGCTATGGTATGATCTGACACAGGCTCCACGCTTCTTATTGTCTTGCGTAATTATGTAATGTCTTTTTAATATATGTATTTATTTTTCCTCCATAAATTATAATACAGATGACTCTCTAGTTGGCCGTTGTTAATTTCTCCCACCAAAGGGCGATCAAGCTAGCGAGCCTGTGCCAGCTATTTATTTATTCGCAGCAGTGCTATTTGTACGACTTTTTTGTGTTTAATAAAAAAAAACACGAATCAACATTACAGAAAAACCAATGCATTAAAAAGTAAAATAATTAAAGATATCAACTATACAAATAGAATGTCGCGTAAAAAATAGCATGTAGCGTTAAAATATTATCATATAAGAATAAATAATTAATTGCCTGTAATTTAAACAGATGAGGGCAGGCGGTAAAAATATCGTGCTATCGGTTAATGTTATTGAAGTGCCGCAAAGCACGAGCCAAGCAGTTATAAGATGTAAGATAGGAAGGTCTACTAACTGAATAAATTAGTTATATACCATTTTATTTCTAACATTCCCGAAGTATTTCTTAAATTTATAACATTTCCTTAAATTTATCCAACATGTGCCTTAATTGTAATAAATAATAAAATAAAACAATTACTACACGCCTACGACTTCTTAAGACTGCTGTATGATTTCATAGTAACATTCTTTACTTTCTACATAGAATAGGAATAATAATTATATATTTTTTTAAAGTTTTTAAATTAGATTTAAAAATCCTGTAAATTGTGTTAATATATACAAATTTCCTGAATTATATACAGTTAGCTTTAAGATAGCTTACATTTATATTATTTACAATTAAAGTTTGGCTGAATAATTTTAAAAGCCTTTATTGACACTTATAAACGTTTATTACGATTATTATGATTAATGTTTACCTTAGAACAGGTCCCGGCCTAGTTAGGTGACGTTGCCACTAGACTTTGCAATGTATTCCTTTTTCTGCTTTTGATTCAATTTTGAAAGTATGCATAATTCCTACGCTGAAATTGTTTACTGTTATTTTTAATATTTGCATTACTTATATAAATAAAAAAAAAATAAAAAATTATAGATATGGATAATTTTAGAAATACATAACCATTCTTTTATTTCCTAGATATCGTATTATTACCAATATATTTTCCCCAATTAGATTTGAGTTAGTTTTCATTTAGATTAGCTTCGCCTACAGTAGTCTTTGAAATAGTTACGTATTTTTTTATTATTTTAATGAAAATGTCACTACATTTGAAATCTACTTAATTACGAATAAGCAAGATTGGTCATAATAATTTAACAAAGTGGTCACCGTAGAACAAGCGTAGCTTAGTTGGTCGAATACAGCAATGTATATTTTTTGCTATTGACGCAATGTAACTAGAATAATGGAAACACATTTGTATATGTTTTATCGTTGAATAGAGTGTATATGTAAATAAATAAATAAATAAATAAAACGTAAATACGTAAATAAATGCTGCTGCATAAACGTCAAATCAGCACCGCGATAAATCAGATATATCAGAGTATATTTGCTAAAAGTATAAAGTCTCTTATAAGATCGCGCTCTCTCATGTTTTACTTAACAACCTTATAAACCCATTTCAATTAGGTTTTGGACCCCATCATAGCACGACTACTGACTTGGTTAATGTTACCGATGATATTCGTCAAGCGATGGATAATCGACAACTCATTATTCTCGTCCTTTTAGACTTTAGCAGCATGGTTAATTCTGTTGATTATGACATTCTCCTTGCTCGATTAGAATCATGTAACTTTGCCAATCCAGTAATTAACTGGTTTAGATCGTTTCTGAATAATCGAAATCAGTGCGTCAGGAATAAAGGTCAAATGTCTATTTTTTACCACAAGTCACCGGCGTTCCCCAAGGTAGCGTTTTATCCCCATTCCTCTTTTCTTTATTCATTAACTCAGTTACCAGAATTTAAAGCAAATTATCACCTCTATGCCGACGACGATCAAATATACTCTCACTTTCGCCCGGAAGATCTTGATACAACAATTACTTCTGTAAATAAAGATTTATCGATGATAGACGAGTGGTCTAAATCACATTGACTGCTCTTAAATCCTTCCGAAACGCAGGCGATTGTCATCGGTAGCAGGTATTTTACCTCGAGGATTAATATAAATGAAGTCCCAAAGATCTGCATCGGTGCGGATGAGGTCCCTTTCAGTTTCGAGGTTAAAAACCTCGGTGTCCATATGTACGACAACCTCTCATGGCGTACATACATTCGAGAAATGCGACGCAAATTCTTCGGCCGAGTTCATTCGCTGAATAGGCTGAAAAATATCCTCCCAGAGGAGAGCAAGATTACGATTTGTCAGTCTGCTCTCCTCCCTCTCCTGGATTATGTATATGTCGTATTTACCGACCTCACAGAGGAGTTAACCACCAAAGTTGAGCGTCTCCAAAATGTCTGTATTCGTCATATCCATGGCCTCAGAAAATTTGACCACAACACAGAGTACAGAGAGAAGCTTCACTGGCGGCCGACCCGGGAGAAAAAAGACACGAGGGTTCTATGTATGCTGTTCAAGATCTTCGACGGCGTCGCTCCCAATTATCTTACCGGCAGATTTACTTTACTATCGGCTCATGGACGCCCTCTGAGATCAAAAGATAACGTACTACTCTCTAACTCTAATCACAGCACTGACTTCTTATGATTCTCGTTCACTGTGCATAGAGCCCGTCTTTGGAATGCATTGCCGAAAAATGTGAAAACCGCGACAAGCATAACAAGTTTTAAAAACAGACCAGAGAACACTTGAAATCTTCCACATAATTTCCCTTCCCCTTCCCCTTCTCATCCTTTTTAAACCTTAGCGTTCTTATAGGTATTAGATTATTTTGGTTTGGCAAATCATGTGCCCACAAAGAGTTAAATATATATTTCTTTCTATCCTCTTTTTTTTTATTTTAATATTCTTTATATAGGTTAAGTTACGTAGCATCTACTCGCAAATAAAGTTCATACAATAGGTTAGGTCTAAAATATTGCCTGCAGGCAATAAGCTCGCCTTTTCGTACGAATAAAGCGTTTGTACGTTTCACGCTGCCTGATCTTCTAAAGCAAGTTTTAAAATGCAACATTTTATGGAAAAATCAACATTTCACAAATAATTCAATTAAAAGTTAACACCACCGTATGCCACATCGAGGCTCGATATGCGCCAGGATCTTCAACGTAACGGTCAGTAGGCGTGACGACCCGTTTGCAGGTCTCATAATATTCTCAAGTCCGGAAGCGACAATTAGAAAACCATATATGCAAGACGCGGCCCAAGGCGACTGCCGTTATTAATTAAAATCGAAACGTATCACCAGTTGCACTAGACATTTGCCAATTAGCGCCCAGCCCCACGCCGGAATTCAAATCAATTGCAGAACCATTTAAACGACAGAGATATGCCTGGCGGTGATACTGCGAATGTTCCTACCGGTAATGTGCAAGGCGGGAACAAATCCTATACTGTTAAGTTATTGATAGTCGCGGATACAATCGATCTTGTTATCTAGCAACCTACAGTAATTTTCTATAACTGAGCTCTCGTAAGCAAAATGAAATTAACATCGAGAAATGTTCTATTCTTACAATTTCGACAGCGAAGTAATCAATTCGACAAACTTATAGTGGTCTACAATAACGTTGACCAAATTAGAAAGTAAAATAATCCAAAACGAAATGGTTTGCCTTGACGTTTGTTTTAATTTATTTTTAAAGTATTGGTGGCAAAATAACCTTGTTTGTGTGATGAAAACTATTTAAATTTAATTATTTTCGTTTTGTCATTGCAAATATGAGCAATAATAGCTTTATATGAAGCCGAAAAAAGGCAGTTTGTAATAGTTCACATTCGCGGCATCAGTCATCAGTTAGTTTCTTTTACTATTAAAAGATACAACGAGTTTAACAACAACGGAAACGTTCCCGATAGAGAAAGAAAAAGGACTGTTAGGAGGTCTAGGAACCGATGCAACATCACAAGAAGGTTGGATCGCAATTCGCAGACAAACCAAGGTGAGAAAATTGGCAGCCTTATTTATATATTAGCATATTAGCATAATCATATTAGCATTAATGTCGGTCGATCAATATATCAGTAGACACATCCTTTTTCAGAAATTATACATTTGTCAGTCTTATTTATATATTAGCATATTAGTATACTCATATTATCATTGATGTCGGATTTCTTCATAGCTAAATCAGCAAAGCAAGAATTATTAATATGCCTGCACGATTGGACGATAAAATTGGTGGGCGAATTGGAAAAAATACGACAAGTGTTCGAGTAGAATACGGAAGGCGGAGAAGTGACCTGCAACTAAACGTCGAATCAGTGTTTCTCCTCCACGTGCCCTAGGATTTTAGTCAAATTTGACGCCTTTTCTGCTCCTAATCTATGGATCCCGTAAAGAAAAGGACCAAAACCTTTTTTTACAGAATATTTTATGTAGTTTTTTTTGTATTAGTAATCATATTTGTAATGTTAATCCTAAAAGTTTTGACAATATCTGCGAAAAATGGAAGATAGGGACATTTGTACGCCCCCACTCCCCGGCTCACCCTCTCAACTTCTGGGATTTTCAGTATGCTCATCGGGACATTTTGAGGAATATCTGTACCGATTTTAAAACTACGTCAATGATTTGTCTAATTTGATAGGGCCACTAGACGTATAACCTCATCAAAGGGAATGTTTACTTACCAAAAAAAAGTCCTATAACAGCCATACGAAATCACTTACTGCTTAGTGAGCCAGCACACAGTACAAATATTATAATTGGTAGACTGGCTGGTAGGATGATCATAACGTTGAACAGTCTACTTTAAAAAATATATATATCTTTTAAACATATAGGCTGTAATGTTATGTAGGTAACTTAGGGTTTTTTGAAAAAAAAAAAAACAAAAAAATCATGTCATTTCAGTCGCCGCTTTGTGCAGTGCGACTACCGTCAGATCCATTTTCTTCCAGTTCATCTCATTCTGTATTTTTCGCAAATTTCTTCTCTTCTTTTGAGAGCCGTTCCCATCCTAACATATTCCCTTTTATTGTGTTATTAGATATTGTTGCCAAAAAAATATTTAATTATTTGTAGATAGATTGTTATTGAAAATTAATAACACTAATTAACACTTAAGGAGTCGAGCCTAATTTGAAGCATACGTACTTGCTACCAGGTCCACCGCACCCAGTATAATAATCATAAGTTTATTCCAAAACTATCTAGTATATGTCTAGTGTAAAAGTATATGTTTACTTTCTATTATTGATTATATATGTTAAAAGAAAGACATTATTGAATCATTGTTTTTACTTAATTGTAAAAAATCAAGAGGTTTTTTTCATTAGATTTCTTATTACTTGTTTGCAATATACCAACCAGACATATTTTTTACACAATAGACTCATTTATTATCCTTTTTTGTATTTAGAATCGTAGGAACAATTTGACGTATCACGCACGCTTTGTGGGTTTTGGGTCTTTTTATTTTTATTTATTTTTGTTTTTTTGTACTCAAACGTACGTGATACGGTTTGTTGCGTTCGAGCAGTATTATAGCGGACGTATCACGTATGTTCGTATAGGTAGGGCGGTTAAATAAAAAGCCATTACAAAAATATATGAAATTTCTCAAAAATATATGAAAAAAAAATCTCAAAAAATATATGAAAAATACACAACTTTTACGACCGTATCACTCACGCGCGGCGCTCTAACTGAGGACCAAGGTCCTCATTTGCTGCGCTACAATATCGTTGAAAGGTACTAAGGGCCTCTATAGACGGACAGCTTCAAGCAGTCGTGGTCAACTGCTCGAGTGCAAAACGACCGCTCCAAGCAGTTGGGTTCGAACCGCAACACGACTGCTTTAAGCAGTCGGGTTCGACTGCAACGCGACTGCTTCTTCTGCTATTATTGCGCAAACGAGGACGTAGAAAACGGCGAACTCCGTATCATTACTATAAAAGTAGTAATAGTTACTATAAAAAGCGCATTTTATTGTTATTTTAATAAAAATAAAACTTTTTTTATTTTACAAATTTATATCAACACGCTTATTTTCTTGTACTGATTCACCCACTTTAAGGATGCTGATTAATTGAAAGTCATCCCCTGTACAGTGTTGCGCAACATTGCAATACTATCGAAATGGCGTGCAGTCGGAGGCGACTGCTTGAAGCGGTCCGTCTACGGCGGGTCGGGCAGCTCTCTGCTGCCGGCAGCACGGCGAAACTCGACCGCATGCTGACCGCATTTTTTGTTGGCGACCGCAAGCGAAATACTTAAACGATCCGTATATGGCAAACAAAAATTTTGTATTGAAACTGCAGATCGCCCAAATGCGACAGCTTGAAGCTGTCGGCCACGACCGCCCCAAGCTGCCCGTCTATGGACACCCTAAGAGCGGCAACGTCGCGAAAGTCGAACTTCAAAAAATATTCAGCAAAATACGAAGGACTGGGTCCGTTGGACCCATTAGCGACTCTTTAAATGTTAATAATAAACAATTTTAGTCGCTTCCCTGATCTATCGATCCGCACGCACCGCCTTTGGTTCACGCCCTTCCTTATAGACCATGACACTCACGCGCAATCGAAAACAATACTCTCCTCATTCCGCAGCGAACATTTATCGCGGAAGCCAATAAATTTTGATTCATGGGTATGGGCATATCTCGCGCACTTGCGATGCAACGCAACGTGTACGCTTATGCTTGTGCCAGGTGATATTTCTATGTTTTTGCGATCTACTTTATGATACACTTTATGATACTATTAATTTCTAGCGCTCATTGCCGGTATTAATATGTTATTTCATATAAAATCTAGATTATGGTAGGTCAGTTAAAACATAATGCAGGATTTAATAAAATCAAGGTAGCAAAAACCGTTATAATAACAATTAATATAAATGTTCAAGAGAAATGGCAGACGCTCCTACTCTGCTACGCTCTATTTCACTCACAATTACAAGATACAAGATACCGAATCACTATAGATCCAATGACTCAAAAAAATATATAAAGTAAGTTAGTGATACCTTGAACGCAACGTTCACACAGAATTTTATTACAGTTTTACATACATAATGGGCCCGATTGCGTTTCTTTGTGAACTAAAACTAAAATTAGTCCAAGCGAACGAGACAGAGCAATAAGTTAGAGCGGTATATGAAACGAACGATCGTCGATACATACTACCTGCCGAACTTATACTCGTCCGAATAAATTCGAGCATATTTCGTGCGGTGTAAGATTTGACCTTGGCGGGCAGTTTTAATGCGAAAAAGTGACAACCGTCATCTCACACTTCGCTCTAGCGTATTGCCCTGTCTCGTTCACACGGACTAATTTCCGATTTTAGTTCAGGAAGAAACGCAATCGAGCCCAATGAAGCTGTCAACTACAACGGGGTTCTGTCTCCCGTGAGGTGAGCGCAAAAAACTTAGGACGAAAACAATCCGAAGTCTAACTACGCCACCTGCCCCGTCAGAAGCCAACGCCTTACAACGAGGAACCGGGAAAGGTAACCAGCGAGCGGCCTCGCTACCTGACTACCAGTTTAGGGATATCCTTGTCTGGAATTAACCTTGAGGATACCTCCTACCTCCTGATTGGTTACAGGATCGAGGTCGCTTGCGCGGTCCTCTCCCTTATGAAGCGGTGATTCAGTATCAACTGAATCTGTCGCGGACCACGGCATTCTTTGCCCGGCTTATTCACCAGGGATCGGGTAGCAGAATGGTCGTTTCAAGAGCAGTTGCCATAAGGTTAACAACCACCCCCGCTCTATAGGAAACATTACTGTTCTTAGACTCCCCCGGCTGTTAGTCGGAGTGCACAACTGATTGACTGACGCCGCACGGTGCGCAAACCGTCCAGGAGCGCCCTAATGTTGACTTCTAGAGGAGACCGGCCCGCAGGCCAGCGTCCTACCCTGGCTGTCCCTTCTGCTTCGGGGCCGCCGGATAGGTGTCGACCCGTGAGTATGACCGACCCTGAACGAATAGGTCTTCGTGGCCAACTCCAACAAGGCCCATTACCTCTCTGTCCGGTGAAACAAATAGCAATTTATTTGGCCATCTATAACACTAATAATGAATTGATTAAGTTGATTAAAGATAAAGTATAATATTAAATGAGACCGGCGCTAATGAGTTATGTCACTACTGATTAATTTGATTAATATGCCTGCTAACGTAGATAGCGCATAGTACAGTAGGCTCCCATTCTAATCGTTTTATTCACCGAGTAATGAGCGAGTTATGGATTTGACAAAATTGATCGCCTGATCAACGCTATGCCCATATATATAGTCAACTGTTTTAGATTATCGATCGAGCCCGTGAATATCACAGTTAAAGTGGTTGCCAATACGCCAAAGAAGAAATGTTCATATACTGGCTCTTCTATATCGTGTCCTCACCCAATTAACACCATCCTATCTCCAGGAGCTTTTTGAACCACTAAGTTCCCACGGTCTCGTACTTCGGTCAGCCTCTGACAGTTTATTAAAAATTCCGAGTCATAATAGTGATTTCTATTCCTATTCTTTCTGTGTCCATGGTGCAAGACTCTGGAACGATCTCCCAGCAAATATACGAAACTCGCCTTCTTTACCATCGTTTAAGACTCACCTTAAGGATTACTACCTTTCTAAGAAGTAACCAGTTCTTCCCTTTCTCTCCTGTTCCTCTCCCAATTTCCTCTACTCGGGCATTATTAGTCTTAAATTCTTCCACTTGTCTGTATGTTATGTAATAATCTTTATTTTCACAATGCGCGCATGTACCACTATGTTTAGGTTAGCTGTAAGACATTGCCATGTGGCAATAAGCTCGCCTTTTTTGTATACTTATTAAGTGCAAATAATGAGTTTATTATTATTAATATCGCGCGCCCTCACGTAGCTGTCAGCGGTGCGGCGGGGTGATTTTTGAATTGGTAGAGAAAATGTCGAATACGAGATGACGTCATTCTATAACGTTTCTTATTTGAGATTTGGCATAAGTGCAAATGTGACAGAGACGTGACGTCATCTCGTATTCGATATTTTCTCGATCGAAATTTCGATTTAAAAAATCACACCGTACAGCCCAGTCAAATAGGAACAATTTTCTACGTCTGACGGGAATACTGTTAAACGTACTAAAAGACTCTATGTATTGCGCTGAAGTCGCAAAAAAAGTTGAGTGATAGTTGAATATTACCAATTATTTTTTTTTTCTATGGATAGGTGTTTTTTTTACCTCCGAAAATGAATTTCTAATTATTGAATTATCCGAAAATGATATCCCACCTTAATACATAGTTTGCGAGGTATAGGGCTCAAATTAAAGCGCAGTAGAATCAAACTTCCTCCCCACTCTACCCCGACACCCGCACGGTGGCAACCGATGGCTCATGGGTTAAGTCCACTCAGGACCACCTAAGAAATAATTGTGCCAAGTATAAGCCTTTAATCACAAAAGGCAGGGTTCCCATATAAAATGATGCACTAAATATTGATTTTAGTTTTAAGACTATTCTGATTGTCATTCTCTATTTTATCAAATGTTATGTTTTATTTAATGCCAATTATATATAAGCAATGGGGTTTTATTTATTATATATTTTTTGAGGACCACATTTTAGTGCAATTTAGTTTTATTAGCATTTTACTAAAACTTTTAAATAATTTATTGTAATATTAGATTCCTGTCCACTCTAAAACGGCTAGCTAGGGTGAAAGAATTAAATAAGCAAAAGGTTAAGGTTTTGTCATTCGGTTCCTGTTATTTTTGTAAGCAAAGTCGGTGCCAATATCAAGTTTTTCTCGGCTCGGAAACATCATAGTTCCGGGGTTGCCTTTAAAAAACGTGCTAAGACGGGAGCAAAGGGAACGTTATACGGCCCTGAACCTTGCTTTGGCGTACCAAAAAGCCTTGCAAACCTAATGCTCAAACAAATATGTTAAGAACAATCCGTCAACCACTGGAACAATACGCCAGATTTGAATTATTCCACAGTGCTAATTAAGGCTTACGACCGTAAGACTACTTTAGAGTCCTTATCGCTAAATAGAAACAATCTACGCATACTGCGGAGGGCGCTCACGGGGCATTGTGGCCTGAACAAACACATGTACAAACTCAAGTTCCGGGACACGAAAATGTGCAGGTTCTGCCAAGAGGCAGAGGAAACTTCCCTGCACCTCATTTGGGAGTGTGGACCGCTGATGAGTAAAAGAAACACCCACTTGGGTGGTCATTACCTCCAATCTGAGGAGGTAAAATAATCTGGCGACAAAAGCCGGTTGCGGTTCTTAAATGCCACGAGGCTTAGCGCAGAACTATAGCAGGTGGCGAACACAATAGATCAGCAATGGTCGCAGTATTACAAGGCTCATGAAGACCTTAGAAAATCCCTAAATAACAAATAATTGAAAATATTAAATTGTGACGTCGCTCGCTTCGATTTTAATTTTATTTTAAGAGAACCTACTATCTGTATATTTAGGAGCTAATGGGCCCTGTTGCAGTTTGGCCACGAAGACCCATGTGTTCAGGGTTGGTCATACTCACGGGTCAATACCCATCCGGCGGTCTTCACGTAGAAGTGCAAGCCAGGGTAGAACTTTGGCCTCCGGGTCAGTTTCCCCAGGGAGTCAACCTTCGGGCGCTCCTGAACGGTTTGCACACCGTTTGGCGTCAGCGAATCGATTGCGCATTCTGACCGACATGGCGACAGCCGGGGGAGTCTGGAAACAGTACTGTATCCTATCGAGCGGGGGTAGTGTTCACCTTATTGAAACGAGCAATCGGCTACCCGTTACCGGGTGAACAGCCGGGCAAATGATGCCGAGGTCCGCGATAGATTCGATAGACACCGTTTCACCGCTACGTAAGGGGGAGGACCGCGCAAGCGACCTCAAACCCATTACCAGTCGTGAGACCGGAGTAATCTGGTTGCAACTGGTAGTAAGGGCGCGAGTGTCGGCTCGCTGGGTGATTAATCTGGTTATGTCGCGGTGAGGCGTTGGTCTCTTACGGGCGTGTGGCGTAACTAGGTGGACTGTTTTGTCCTAAGTCTTCTGCGCTCACCTCACGGGAGGCAGAAGGATCAATATCGTTAAAACTTCCTAAAGTTACAAGTTGCCCGTTATAATCGACACCGCCCAACTCTCTGTATACTGCGACTTAGCTGAAACTAATAAACGATCGAATTATTAAATCCAAAAACGTCGGCCGGTCCTCTCAATAATTAAAATATCAAAAACCCGCGCTCGCGTATAAATTATGTTCCGCTCTTCCGGGTATGTCAACGGGAAGATATGTTGGCCTTAGTATAAGAGCCAATTAAAATTAACTATCCGTTCAAATCGAGAGATAACTCTTTTTCTACGTCCGCGGAACTGCAAGTGACGTTGCATCAGAGATTCGAGACATAGCATCGCATCGCTCTGTGGCTGTTACGAAATTGAACGCCGCCCGAATGGCGGTTTGAAAGCCTAATGGGTTATGATACTCCAAACGGACAATGGACAGATTAAAGCGAAATGTTGATCGTGAGCAATTATTAAGGACTAGCATGAGAAGGGGTAATTAAGAATAGGCTTTAGGATTTCCGGAGGAAGAAAGGACGGAGAGACCCACGCCGTCAGTGGCGAGAAGTTTATACACCGCAATGATAGAGAACTTACTGTTT
Source organism: Micropterix aruncella (assembly GCA_944548615.1). NCBI lineage: Eukaryota > Metazoa > Arthropoda > Insecta > Lepidoptera > Micropterigidae > Micropterix > Micropterix aruncella. The sequence goes on along the minus strand of OX155959.1, from coordinate 12,032,740 downwards.
ACTTTTGATACTTCTATACAGGTTGAGTTTTAATTTACCGGCATCCTTGAAGGGGGCAAATAAGTGCAAGCAAAAAAGCAAAATTTGATAAAAAAATGTGGAAAAATTAAATTAACTACCAAAAATTATTTAACTTTGTTGTAATATATTGTTCTGACAATAAATTGTACTTTTTTGACTATTGATTTATATATAAAATTTTATATTACTTAACATATGTTAAACATTAATGACGTTTTCTTTCTTTCTTACTTATATATATATCGCAACCTTTATGGCAAAAGAAGATTGAATTGGATAATCCCTCATATATTCAACCAAATTCCTCTAAATTTAAAAACTTATAAAAAATGTACAAAAAAAACAAAAAAAAGAATTAAAAATAGTTAGCTTTAAAATAAGTGAAAGTGAAACACACGTGTAAATGATACGAATAAGATTTATACTTTATTTTATTAGCATTAAGTACGTTCATCTTTTTATGTAAACATTATCAAGGGGGTGGCTTTCTGTGCCGACTAATCCTGACTAATGTAGCAGATATCTTATAATGGTCAAAATGGCCACTAAAGTTGCACTGAAATTCACCCTATCGTAATCTCCAGCAGGTAAGCCTTAGGCTTGGCTGGATTTTTATACAAAACTGTATTTAAAAAAAATGGGTATTAAATAAAAAAAAATAAAAAAATAACCTTATTTTAGTTTTAGGTCCATTCTGTTTGTTAATCTCTTTTCATTATAATGTTATGTATCATTTAATGCCGAATATGTAATGAAATTACGTTTTATTTATTTTGATATATTTGTATTTTTTTTTGAGGACTTCATTTTGGCTAAAGTTTTATTAGCATCTTACTATAACTTTAGCATAATTTATTGCAATGGAGTCCTGTCCACTCTAGAATGCGCTAGTCCCAGTTGGGTGACAGAATCAAATAAGCAAAAGGTTAAGGTGTTGCCATTCGGTTCCTGTTATTTTTGTAAGCAAAATCAATGTTTTATAGTATTTTTTTAAATATTTTTTTTTATTATTTTGAAAAATAGTTTAAATAGCTCTAGCTGTGGGTAAAATATCGCTAATATTGTTTATCTACTGTTAGATAACGCAGCGCGCTCAAAAGCTTTTATTAAACGGTCAAGTTCTTCAAGTTTTCAAATGAAAAAAAAACATATATTTTTTAATCAACAGTTGCTCACTTGCTCGTACTGATGCACCCCCTTGAAGGATATCGGTTAATTAAAACACAACTTTCATATATAGGAAAGTATAATCAATGGCTCAATGTTGGGCCGAGAACATGTCTACGGCCATGCATAAACACAAATAAAACGCATAAAGTTTGCCGCGAGCCTGCCTCCGATCTTTTTCTATCCGCGGTCTTTTTCTCCATCGCGGCACCGCCCAACTCGCTAATGGCCTTAAAAATTTCATTATACAGCTATAACGGTGGCTAAGTACCAAATTTGTGATAATAAATCCACATTGAGAGAGACGCACCGAAAAGTATTTATGTTAATTATTTTAAAATGCAGCGGCGCTGTGGACGCGTTCGCATGGGCGGGCAAAAAATCGCATCATTCGTAACTGTATCAAACCACGAAAGCACCAAACACACTCCATCTCTTATATAACTTTCACGCATTAGTTAGCGGGATTAAACCATCAAATTATCATTTTCGTCATATCATTTGAACACAAGAATATTTGCTTATTTTATTTGAGGGGGGGGGGGGGGGAAAGAAAGGAGAGGGGTAGGATCGGGAGGGGAAGGAAACCGATAACATAGCATCGCCGGGTAACACTCCACTTGTAAATAATAAAACAGGTAATTGAAACAAAATTAAACATAATTATATTTAAAAATATCGAAATAGCATGATCTTAGAATTAAAACTAATATAAAATATCGGAAGATGAAGTTATTAGGACAAATAAATAATATAAAAGGCATTACAATGTCTGACTATAAAAGTGTTGTTATAAAATAAAACTTTTTCTATAAAATGATTTATAAATATACTGATTTTTGGTAAAGAAATAGCAATAACCAGATGATGAAACCACGACCTTATTTAATTAAATTCTTACACACAACTGGGACTAATCTGGTCAATTTTTATTTTATTGTAAAATTATTTAAGTAAAATGCCATTAAAAGTAAAATTGCCTTACGGTGGACTTTAATGCATAGAAATACCTAGAATAAATCTATTTCAAACCTTTCAAACACAATTTCAAAATAAAATTCAGTTAAAGAGAATAAGAAATCCATAATACACAAAACTAAAAAGAAAGAGAGGAAAAAGACATGAAAAAATATTCATACACTATAATGTGAAAAATATGGCATTACAAAAAATCCGTCGTCACCCTAAGACTTTCCCGGCAAGCAGACAAGACCCCTCCCCGCGCTCTAAGCCCCCACCCCAGTCTTCCGCCAACTCACCACCCTCCCCTCCCCTCGATAGTGATTGCTTCAAGTGATTTGGGAGCTATGAGCCCAGTGAAATTGAGTCATTATGACCCATGTGTTAGGGTCGGCCCAACACAGAGCTCAACACCCATCCGGCAGCCTCCAAGCCCGAGCCCGGCTAGGACTCTATGCCTGCGGGCCAGTTTCCCTGGGAATTATCCTTCGGGCGCTTCTGGACGGTATGCGTACCGTGTGGCGTCAGCCAATCGACTGTGCGCTCCGACTGATTGAGCCGGGGGAGACTGGAAACGGCTTTGTTTCCTATGGAGCGGGGGGTATATAGTCTTGCTAAATGCGATTTCGTTGTTTATCGAAAATGTAATGTTTTGAAGCATTTGCCTTTTGACGCAAACGGACTAATCCGGGGAAATTTCGGTGAGGGGCTGCCCCCCCCCCCAAGGGCTGCCCCCCCAAGGGCTGCCCCCCCAAGGGCTGCCCCCCACCCCTCCACCCTCTCTACCTCACTATCTGACAGGTTTTATGTTAGAGACCGATCGCAACATTCATCAATATTTCTTTTTTAGAAAATATATATTTTAAGCACACACGGTTGCGATTAAAGGTTTGTTTTTCATGCTCGCTTACGGATTAATCCCTTCGAGACAAAAACCGTTAACTCCTAATATATCCCCATATTCAAATTCATGCTATTTACATGGCGTACGTATCTCTTAATGCGGACAAATTATTCGTAAAATCACTGAACTGGTCAAAAGTGTATGGAAATTTAGCTGATGATCGAATATTGATTGCCTATTATGCACTGTATCTGCGATCCATTAGTTACAGAAAGCGTACGACATCTCCCATTATAGACACATGATAAACATTAGGCCAATCATTAATGATCCGAGAACTGTCAGGTGAGTTAACATAATCAGATGGGTTTTTGATTCAAGGTAAAACGACACTACGAAATATAATCGATAAGAATATACTCTAAATTACAACGGGATCAGCATGTCAATAGTCAATATCCAAAGTTGCATATACAGTTTGATACGTCATAATATCAATTCTTTAAAACACAATGATCAAAATATAAATGTGACAAATAATTCCTTTTTTTTACAAATCGGTAAAAATAATAAAAAATAACCAAAAGTCAGAAAAGTAAAAGATAAATGCCCAATGCCACAGGTAAAATGACAATACACGGAAAGAAATGGTTTCATTGATTTTACAAAACCACATTTGGTTAAATAATTATTCATAAAATTAATCAATAATTAGTAATATCAACTAAACCAGTTACAAAATCGATTGATTTCGATTGATTAGTTTTACGAAACGGGTTTAAGTTGAACTAACAGTATGAAGTTTGATAAAATTTACAAATGCTTCCGATAGTTTTAACAAAATGTCTTAGTCAGTATTACTTAAGTAAAAGACCAATAAAAATACTTTAAAATTAAACAATTTGTTGTTGGTATTACAAACAAAATTTTGTTGTTTTTACGAAACCTTGAATTTGTATAAACAACTGACAAACATTGTTAGTTTTACTATATGCTACTGTTGAAGTTACGAAATCATATAATTGAAAATTACAAATGTATTTCGTAATATATAAAAAACCTTTAATTTCGTAGTAATAATAGATAAACGGTGTTAATGTTATAATAATTATTTGTCCAAATTACGAAATCATACAATTAAAAATTACAAACAATTTTCATATGTATTACCTGTATAAAAAATTGACACAAAAGGTTAATTGTACAAATAATGTCGCATAATTAAGACATTTTATTTGTTATACATACATTTGGAATAATTTGGTCCCACATATAACTAAATATTAATTTGTACACAACGTTAAAGTCATGAAATTTTAGTGTAAGCTACGTATTTCTCAATATTATTTTTTTTAACGTCACTGATAATGATTTCGTATATTTAATCATAAATATTATTATAAACTACATAAATATTGGTATTTTATAATACTCTATGTTTGTTACTATTACCGAAATATTTTCGTAAATTTTATCAAGAAATATTAGTGTAACCTACACATATAATCGTATATTCTAATATCTGTTGTTGTTTTTCATTACTGATAAAGATTTGGTAAATTTTATAATACATATTCGTATAACCAATATCAACATTTGTATTTTCTAATTTACTATTCTTTGCTATTATTACCAATAATAATTTCGTTAATTTTATTATGAAATATTAGTGAATTCTAAATTAGATTCGTATTTTAATATTAACCTTATTTGTTATAAGTACTGATAATCATTTCGTAAATTTCATCAAGAAGTATTAGTATAACTTACATATACATTGGTATTTTGTAATACTACATTTTTTGTTATAGTTACCAAAAGCATTTCGTTAATTTTATCAAGAAAAATTAGTGTAACCAGCAAATACAATTTGTATATTCTTTTCTATTATTTGTTATAATTATTGATTAAACATTTCGTAAAAATTTTTATACATATTCGTATAACCAACATAAATACTGGTATTTTCCAATATTCAATTCTTTGTTATTATTACGGACAACGGTTTCGTTAATGTTATAATGAAATATTAGTTGAAGCTACATTTAATTCTTATTTTTTTATATTCTAGGCTTTGTTATCATTACTGATAATGATTTTGTAAATGTTATGATAAATATTTGTACAACCTACATAAAAATTGGTATTTTGTTATAAAAAATTCTTTATTATTATTACCGATAATGAATTTGTAGATTTTATTATGAAATATTAGTATAAACTACATTCATATTGGTATATTGTAATACCCTTATATTGTTACAGTTAACAAACCCATTTCGTCAATTGTATCACAAATATTTGTACAAACTTCATAAACATTAGTATTTTCTTATAAAAAAATCATTATTATTACAAATACTTAATGATTTTGTAAATTATTTTATGAAGTTTTAGTAATAAATACATAAACATTGGTATTTTGTAATACTCTTTTTTTTTGTTACAGTTACTGGAACCATTTCGTAAACTTAATCAAGAAATATTAATATAACCTGCATAATGTAACCAACACAATCGTATTTTCTAATGTTCTATTATTACTTTCCTGTTCAAGGAAAGTATTATAGACGCACTTCTGTGTGTGTGTGTGTATTCTCTGACGATAGCGCCGAAACGCTTCATCCGATTGAGCTGAAATTTGGCAAGCAGACATCATTTGGTCATGGCATGAGCTGATTGTGATTGAAATCCTTCCACCAGGGTTGGCTCCAGACGAGGGAACTCCTCAACGGTCAACAGCAAAGACCCAAAATTTTGTATACGTATTCATTTATGATAGCAATTTCCAAGTTGCACCATGACATGGCTGATGTACCCTGGGTTGGCTCCCGACGAAGGAACTTCTCAACGGTCAACAGCAGGGACCCAAAAAATTGTATACGCACTCATTTATGATAGCAACTTCTAAATTCAACCATGACATGGCTGATGTGTACCCTGGGTTGGCCCTGGGTTGATGTGACCCAAATTTTTTTATAGGTACGCATTCATTTATGATAGCAACTTCTAAGTTCCACCATGACATGGCTGATGTACCCTGGGTTAGCTCCCGACGAGGGAAATCCTGAACGGTCAACAGCAGAGACCCAAAATTTCGTATACGCATTCATTTATGATAGCAACTTTCAAGTTCCACCATGACATGGCTGATGTACCCTGGGTTGCCTTCCGAAGAAAGAACTCCTCAACGGTCAGCACCAGAGACCCAAAAGTTTGTATACGCATTCAATTTAAATAGCAACTGCCAAGTTTCACCATCACCATAACATAACATGGAAAATTCGAAAAAGTCGAAAAAGTCATTGATTGACTGATAGATTTTATTTATGAAATTAATATTCAGATGAATTAAGTCCCTGGCTACTTAACAGAAAAGTCTTCGGGTGACACAACCGATTTTTTTAAATAATTACTGATAGACTCTAGATTTCTTAACATTTATAATACATATTCGTTTAAACAAGCATTTATTATATATATTTTATTTAATATATATATATATATATATATATATATATATATATATATATATATATATATATATATATATATATATATATATATATATATATATATATATATACTCTAGATTTCTTAACATTTATAATACATATTCGTTTAAACAAGCATTTATTATATATATTTTATTTAATATATATATATATATATATATATATATATATATATATATATATATATATATATATATATATATATATATATATATATATATATATATATATATATATATATATATATATATATATATATATATATATATATATATATATATATATATATATATATATATATATATATATATATATATATATATATATATATATATATATATATATATATATATATATATATATATATATATATATATATATATATATATATATATATATATATATATATATATATATATATATATATATAGGTACATATACCTATCAATCTAAAAAATATATTAATTTCATCAATATAATAAAAAAATCAATATAAATTTATAAACATTTATTTCATTTCAATTGGTGCATAGGTGCATAGATGACTGCATAGGACTTATTTAAAAGTAATATTATTACAAGTATATCTTTTAAAACAGAAGCAATCAACTGATGTGCAGTTTCTTTTTGACATACAAAAATTATGTATCTCCATGTGCCACTATTTAATAAAATCTCAAAAACTTCTTTTTGCGTTACAACAGCAAAGAAGTTTCTTATCCAGTATACCTACCTACTTAAAAAGGATCACTGTCTTGAGAAACAACTTTCGTGCTCAGTCACATAGATACTCTATTTGCGGAGCCGTCCTCGCGAACCAACCAAGGACGGTGGAGTCTGGAGTTCTTCTTTTTATGATCCATGCAATAGTTTTTGACTTATGGTCGTTTTCCCAAGAGCGTCAATGCCACAACTCTATGGATGCACCATTTCAATACCTAGAACAAGATCTCTGAAAATCTCAAAGCGACAATGCAACATTTTGTGTACGAAATTAAATGTTTACATTTACTAAAGTAAATTTGTAACTTCTACATATCTGTATTAGTTAATGACACGTGGCAGACACGACACGATTCGAGTGTTGCTAACTAACTAATAAATGCCTTTTTTTAAGATAAATATTATCTTGAAATCTGCCAGCTTTATATACCTACAGTAGCGAGCACAGAAATCTTTCCAGACTGAAAATATCAGTTTTTTTAAATGTTTTTTGTTGTGATTTCTTAATAGCTCCTTAGTCCAAATTATTAAGCAACACTGTTTAAAGATGATAATACACAAAAAAGTTCCTATTTATTGTCAAAAAATTTCAATGTCAAAAAAATCTGGTTTTCCTTTTATATATTCGATACGATGAACTGTCAAACTCGTAACTCGCGATACACATCCTCCGCGAAAAATACTTCTATAAATTCGTAATCAATCGCTACTTTAATAAAGTGTGAGTCTATTTACGTTCTACAGTGATACCACATCTGTGAAAGTGTCTGCAACTCTGCAGCCTTTACGGGTTCAGCAGCAGTGGGTGGCTGACATAGGCCCCTCCTTTGAACTTTAAATCAACGCTTCATTCTAGAACTGTCTCGTGTGACTTATAACTGAACTGCATGTTAAGACGAAGCCCGAAGAAAGCAGCGAGATCGGCGCAGGCGGTTTGAAAGATATAATCCATTTAACATCGAACAAAAGACGTGAGGTTGCCTTGTAAAATATCCCCTAACTAACGGCATTTCTGTCCACCTGGTATCATCCACATATAAAGAAACCGAAAGGCGCCATTCATCTAAACATTAGAATATCTTTGTGAACAGTCACGCATTTTCGTTTCAACAAGATCCAAAAACCATTTAAACGTAAAGTTACATAACGACTTTTGTCTAATTTCATGGAAACGAGGATACGAAGCATTTTCATTTTAATTTTTGGTTTAATATTAGGCGGTTGGCGAGCTCAAAAAACGTGGATTCATTCGAAATTTTAAAATACATTGAAATCTCATTCTATATTGAGGATCAGTCAATGTGATTATTTATTGTTTTTGCTTTTTTCGTTTCTATCGAAGACATTTTGTTTTGCAAAAGGATAAGCTTGGTTTTTGAGATGTGGATGAAATGCGGATCATTCAACGGTGGCAAAGGGAAACCCATTAACGCTACATGTAGTTTCGAAAGTGGTACACATCCATAGGGGGAGACGGGGCAGGTTGGTACACAAAAAATCAAACTCATATATTTTAAACAACAATGGTTGAAATATTCCACTTTTCTTGCATCGATATGCCATAACTACTCAAGTCAATAAAACCAACAACAAAAAACATGAAGGTTTAAAAATATATAGAATATTAAGGTTTTAATGAAAAATGGGTTTTGTGTCATTGTGCCTCACCCACGGGACACAATCGTACATTAGAAGGGACGCTTTGGTACTAATAGTAAATTATATGACAATGGTTAATAAAAACCAAAATCTGTAGCTGAAAAGTAATTTTATTATTTTAACAATAATCAGCCTCATAATTCTCACTTATAATCTCAATTGGATAACAAAACTAACAGTTTTGGTAGGTTTCGTAAACCAATTACATAACTTAAATAGTGTCTTTGTAAACAAAATCAAACAACCTTAAAAATGTTAAGAAAGTTTTGCAAATTATTAACATGAAAAATATAGGAACTCCCTTTACGGAAAATTGTTTGATTCTGGAAACCTCAGTTTGATTTCTGGAAGTCGATTCGGTCTCTAAGCGGTATAAATTTCCTGAAAGTCTCGGGTGCACAGCCCTCCGTCCAGCTATAACTCTTAACTCCCTATCTCGGAAGAATTAACTGTTATTGTAGAATTAGCTGTTCCATGGGAACCAAACATCCCAAAAGACCACGAGTTCAAACTAAATAAATACCATGATCTCGCAAATGCCGTCACCCGGAACGGCTTCACAGTTCACCTTCACGCGGTGGAAGTTGGTGCTCGTGGCCTGCCAGCCAAATCTCTGTTTCACCTCTTTAAAGATCTTGGTCTCTCCAGGAAAATAATCAATTCCTTCCTAGAAAAATTATTTAAAACCGCGATTACCGCATCTCAACTTCTATCTTCTTCGAAGGGGGAGTGAATATGTGGTCAGGTGAACGCTCACATGTGGCAATACAGCTGTCCTAAACCTACCACTGCCGGTCGTTCCGGAATCCACCGCTCACCCCCCAGAAGTGTAACAAACTATATAAAACCCAAGTATAACCTCCAGTCTGGCAACACTTAAATACGTACCTGTGTCAACTTGTTTCCCCGCATTCGCACCATTATTTCATTCGCGCGCGAGTGCTCTAAAGTGATCATTACCTTTCTGGCGGACAGCGATGGATAATGCGAACCCCACAGAGTCACAAACTCTCCTAAACCTGATGGTTGAATGGGGCATCAGTCAAGAAACGATAGACGTTTTTAAAGGTAAATTTTTCAAAGTATTATTTTGTTTCGTTTTATTCTAGTATGAAAAGAAGGAACAGAGAGAATTCGGTATAATTGCAGTATAGATATGCAAATATTATCTTTTTTCAATATTTGGGCATTCAAGATCTGCGTCTCGGATCTGCCTACATATTATTATCTTTTTAGAATAGCCATCCATGTCAGTTTTCTATATTAAAAAAAATCAGGTAAGTACTTAATCCACGCTATTATACATATTTAAAACTGTATTGCAGGAGACATACCACATCCCAGCATCTTCTTATGGATCCGGACAATATATACCGGCAAAGGGAAAATTAATTGATAGATATTACAATCAACTGCGCCTACTCCGTCAAGCTGGGGTGCTGCCTGCCTATATAAAAGGAAGATTGCTGAAGAGCAACAACTTGGCAAGTATTTCTTTATATATTACTATACTACAGGATGATTTTGTATAGCTACAGGCCATATCAGAAGTTGATTCTGTTCACGAAACTGAACAACTTTGGTTCTACGACTTTTCGTTTTTTTTTTAAATATCGACTCGTACATTTTTAAAAAAAAATCTTCTAACCCCTAAAAATGTGTGTGGTTAATGAAATTAGTTTCTCGAAAAGCTAAAAGTTTTAGAACAAAAGCTGTTCAGTTTGATTTGCAGAATCACCTACTGAATTAATTATTAAAGACTTACAGCTACTTAAACAACCTGTACAGGGTGTGTTTCTTCCTCTATTTAGGAGAATGTTCTGTAGATCAATCTGAATCACTTTTAATTTATACTCTTTTCTATCCTATATTTATTCTATATTTCTTAATTTAATCACTTTTAATTAATAATTAAAGAGCGTGCAAGAAAAAGAACCCTATTAGGGTGATATCGTTCTCTTACCATCTGTCTGTCTATGTCTATCCATCCGTCTGTTCGTCCGTCTCACGATTACGTAGCTTTACGTTTTATACTTACAACTTTTATATTGTGCAGTAATGCTGAAGAATCGATCCATCAGATAAATTAACTTTGAAAAAATACAAATAAAAATAACCGTTCAACATGTTGCCCGAAGCGAGAGTTGAACCCGCGTCCTTGAGGCGGATCGATTCTGCAGTGTTACTTCATAATCTAAAAATTGAATCGATGTAACTGCCTAATAACAAATTAGAGCTTTAGTGCCGGCAGAGATTTAGAATATCTATGTACGTTCTCGACTACCCATGGTCGCCCCACTTCTCATACTTTTTCGCCCATTATCAATTTTAATTTATAATTTAATCCTTAACAGTAATTGTACAATAGGTAGGTATGAATTATACGAGAGACAAAGTGATTGAATATACATAATATATCTATTTTAAGCTATTACAATATTTTGAAATTTCAGATGTAGCATTAGACGACAAACAAGCCGAAGAAACGTGGACGTGGTTGAAATACAACAGAGAACCATGGACGCTTGTAGAAGAAAAGTGGACTCAGTCTTGCGATTATAGAAAAAGTAAAATATGTGAAACCAAAAAAACGCTAACGGATGTATTCACTGAATGGCCGTGTCTTAAACAATCTAATGGATACCGACTAGTGAGTTATATCCCTAATCTAATAAGTATCTTTGAAAATGTATGAAACATGTCTTTTCATTTCAACTGAATTTATTGACTTAATCCCTGCTCATTTTAATTTTAATCAGGATAGAGTTCAGTGGGTTGAATATCAAAGTATCCGTTATGTTATCGATAGCATCTTAACTATACCATCTGAAACTGAATACTCTTTATATATAATAAAACATATCTTGGTGTCTGCTAGTGGTGACACGACTTTCATATGTTTAAAAATTCCTTGTATAGGATACAATGATCATTTACTAGCATATCAGCTGGAAACTTATACCCAAACAAACGAATGGAAATTGATTTATTTAAAAAGCATTTTTCTGTATCCTTCTTTTTGTCATACACTCTCCGGTGGTAATAAATATTTTAGATTGAAGTATATTTAGACCTATCTTTAAAATTATGTTGTAGCTTTTAGATACGTTTGTAAGTTGATAAGGGTATTTTTTTAATAATTAAAATATTATTAGGTATTTTTATATTAAGGTATTTTTTTAATAACTAAAATACCTAATATTTTTTTATTGACATTTAAAAAAAACGAGACACCGAATGGACGAAAAAACCTAAGTCTCCATTTTATAAACCATATTTTGTCATATGTCATTTAGTTAGTTCCGTGTCTCGTTTTTTTTTATTTTTTTTCAAAAAAATAGACAAAACCCAAAAATTGATTTAGGTTCCTTAGTCTGCCGAATCTTTAATTTATAATTGTAGGTCCACCAAGTGTATTGTAATCTTGCGTAATTGGTATATTGAAATTCTCTAAATTACCTTAAAATTGCTTTGTACGAGTTGGATAACTAAGTTGGGTTTTGTAAATGTTAAAAAAATGTGTAGGTATTCAGAATAATAATTCATAGCTCACCCTAAATTAGGCTAAATTATAAGTTTTATGATTATTAATAATTAATAAATGTTTCGAATTTTACTTGTTCTGTTTTATTATTATTATTTAGCACCATACTCTATTTTATGATAGATTAGAAATAATGAGTAAAGAATCAAGGATACAAGTTATAGTAATTATAATTTCTTTTTATTTAGTGTAAGCTTTTGTATAATTAATTTGAAATTGTTAAAAGTTTTGTTTTCAACTGAATTGTATTGTAACTTTAATCAGTATTTTTGGATATATTTTAAAAATAAAATGTTGTATATTCGAAACTTGTTCCTTAGTTCGTCTTGTATCTTTTCTATACTAGGAATCCACGTTATGTTTGCCTGATAATTTCTTGTAAATTTAATGTTTAGTTTTCCTATAATAATTTATGTGAAATAATTTTTCCTACAATTATAATTTTTTGACTGTTAGTAACTTTAATCTGTATTCGGGGGTACAATTTACTAATATCTAAAGTTTAGTAGAGTTTAATCAATTTTTTAGTACAACTTGCTAAACATAATGTGTAAACGATGTAAGGTTATTGGTAAAAATGCATGTGTCATAATTTGCAAGATTGAAAATATTTACAAGTATTTGTTTAAATATTTTCTTTAAAAAATAATTGTAAATATTTACAATTTTGTAAATTACTTATGATACTTACATAAATATTTTACCAATAACCTTACATCGTAAGAATATTTTTGATAGTAAGTTTATACTAAGAAAACAGGTCAAAATCTACTAATTAATATTAGTTAAATATACCACCGAATACTGATTTAAACTTGGAAAAAATAATAATAATTTTTCGTAAATTTGACAAATTTGTTCACGTAAATAGTACGAAAATTAACAGACAAATATATCCTGGGATTTTAGTAAAAGGTACGAAAGTACTAAGAAATAAATTTGGAATATACAAAACTTTATTGTTAAAATATACCCAAGAATAGTGTTGAAAGTTACAAAACTTTACAGTTAAAAACAGTAATAATTCTTCATGCTTTTGACAAATAATTCCAAATAAATTATACTAAACCTTACATTAAATATACAAAGAGATTGTTAGTCAAATATAACCAGGTTTCTTAGTAAAAGGAACGAAATGTACTAATAAATATGTATGGAATACACAAATGTTTATTAGTACAATATACTCAAGAATAATGATTAAACCTACAAAACTTACTGCTTGAAAACAGTAATAATTGTTCGTAATTTTGACAAATAATTTCTAATAAATATTACTACTACATACATTAAATGTACGAGAAATTATCAGTTAAATAAAAGAAGGATTCTTAGTAAAAGACACGAAATATACTAATAAATAAGTATGGATATACAAAACTTTAATAGTAAAATATACCCTAGAATACTGATTAAATCTACAAGAATTTTGCACTTGAAAACAGTACTAATTCTTCGTACTTTTAGCAAATAATTTTAAATAAATTATACAGAAAAATTAATTAAATATACAAAAAATTGTTAATCAAGCTTAACCAATATTATTATTTAAAGTGACGAATAAATAATAATGGTATGTACAAAACTTTATTAGTAAATATACAATGGAATACAAATTAAATCTACGAAAAATAGTGGTTGAAACAAATATTATTAATCGTAAATATTTCATAAATTGTACAAAAACATTTATTGGATTAAAAAAAATATATCAGTAAAGCCTATATCATTTATTCCAGGTAAAATTGATGACTCGTACTAAGAAATATACTAAAGATTATGAGTAAAATATACCCAAGAACACTGTTAAACTTACAAAATTCTTACCTTAAATTTAACTAATCTCTTTATTAACTTTTACAGAAGTTGCATATAAATCTTGATTACTTTAATCGAGATTATCTTTAAAAGAGACTAAATAGTCTGTCATATTTACTTCGTATATAGAGAAAAATAATAAAAAAATATCGTTATAATAACATTTGAGTTTTGTAAAACTAACCAACTGATTTTTCATAAAGTCAATCAATAATGTAAATTATTTGTACATTTTAATGAATTAAGTTTGGTAAATGTTTTGTACATTTGACAAATGTCATTTTGTATATTTAAGTAGAGTATTTATTAAAATTGCTAAGAATTAGCAATTAAAAGCAATTGAAAAGAATTGGTAAAATCAACCAATTTCTTCGTGAGGCCTATAGTTAAGGTCGGCGTTGGTTGGGATAACAAGGAATTTTGTAAATGCAATCAAACATTTCTCTCCGTGTAATCATAATGTATAATCAAATATTATCAACTTATATGCATACAATTTAGCTAATAGATCAGGCCACCGACTAAGATGGCAACGGCCCGATTAGCTTATTTTAGCTACTTTCATAGGATAAGGCTGCTAATGTTGATACTACCTTCGTGCTGCAAACACGGGCCTACTCGATCGATATGTGAACTAGGTTCTAGAGAGACATTGCTGGAATTTTTCGAGAGAATTAACATTCTTATCGTTTATTGGCAGTTTATTTTTGCAAATATAATGGCCTCGATGGCTTTTCTTCGATAACTAAAATCGAAAATTAGTTCATTTGAACGACACGGGGCGATACGCTAGAGGAATGTGAAATGAATGGTTATCATTTTTTGTTAAATAAAACTACCCAAAGTTTAATGCACAGTCCATTGGCTGATGTCGCTCGGTACGGAAACAGTCCAGAAGCACCCGAAAAACGATTCTCAGGGAAAACCGGCCAGCAGGCACAGAGTCCTACCCGTGCTCGAGCTTCTAGTAGAAGGCTACCAATGGGTCAGCACCCGTGAGATGGGCCGACCCTAAAACATTAATCATAATGGCCCAACTGCACTGGGCTCATTGGCTCCCAAATCTCCCATACAAAAAACTCCTAATAACAAAAAAACATGTAAAAAAAACTTGTTTGGGTTCACGTACAGTGCCATCCCTTAAAAGGAATGTCGAGCTGTCACGAACACCTTGTATATTTAAAAAATAGTAATAACGAGTCCTCACGTGTGGTCCTTGAGAGTGGTCTCTAGACGTCCAGTTTGGGTCCCCCAAACGAAGACTCCACCATCGCCAGATCCAACTGCTAACCGCTGGCCATCCGGACTGAAGCAAGCTCGAGTCCAGTCGCAGCCTACCTTAAAGGTGTCATGACTGTGAAACAAAACAATTTTGAGACTCCGAATTATATAAAAGAATGCTTGACTGCTTAAATAAGCCACGTGCCTTGCATTCAAATGTTGGGAAATCGATAAAAACGGTTTCATTCCTAAGAAGTTGTTTTACATTTTGTTAATGCAATCTGCTAGAAAAACTAATTTAACAAGTTAGCACTGGGAAAAAAAGCGTCAAAAAGTGCATGCTGAACTATAGGTATTAAAAAAAACATGGATATGGCATTTTCCAGCAATCATAGCTGGATCTATATTGTTATAGGCGTCGATATTCGGATTTCAAATGAAATAATATTTTATTTTATACAATAAACCTTATATCTTAACATACAAATGAACACAAATTGTTTTGTGTTATGTTTTATGTTATATATTTTATGTTATATAGTTTATGTTATATGGCAAAGCCAACGACTTTCCCACGTTTTCACTCTTTTTCTAAGGTTTAATTCAGCTAAATTGTATTTTTAGTAACTGAAATATATTTGTTATATAGCGCAATTCAAATTTTTAGAAACGCGAATATACAATTTTGTTTTTCTCACTCAATCCTTTACTTAAATGCCACTTTGCAAAAGTTGATACTGATTTATGATTTGAAATTATTAATAAGATAAAAATCGAATTTACCGCGTAAAGATTGAAACACCCGAAGTTTCGGCGACATTGCAGCCGCCGTTGTCTGGGGTAGACTGTACCCCAGTCTACCCTAGACAATGGCGGCTGCAAAGTCGCCGAAACGTCGGGTGTTACAAACTTCACGCGGTAAATTCCTTTTTATATCTTATTTATAATTGATATTGATTGTTATATCTTGTGACCCTTCATATGGCTGGACTTATAAACAGAGTCAAAGGATTTTAGGCGTAACTAAATAAGCAGAGAGAACATTTAAAAATAAATATTTAAAAAAATCTAAAATACAAATATAAATGACATTGTCGGTCGTGGCGTTTTATGACAAACATTTTTACGAACCGCAATTAAATATTTTCCTAAAAATCGATCGGACGTTCCGTTGTCAGCCGACGCACTCGAAATCACGTCCATTAATGAACACATGACCCGGTTTTTTACTAATGTTACGGCATGATTAACCATATACAGTTATCTACAATTTATCCAAATATTCGAGCGGCCAATCCGACCATAAATTTACATAATTATCGATGCATCGATCTCGGCCCATTAGCCAATGTACTTTAGTACTATATCCGAACCTAAATACGTGTTTCCGAGTTGACTACGTTAATGTCTACTTTTTACTAATGGCCGTCAACGAGAATCCATTTTTAGATTCTAGCCGAGAGGGAAAAAATAGAGGTTTTATCGCCTCTGTAACGAGTTATTTGAGTAAATTGATTTAATAGATAACTTAAGTTAACGCGTAACATCTTCATTCCCACCGCAGTTGATAAGATTTGAAGATACATGCCAAGGAAGAGCGATAGCTGTTCGATTTATCATTTGGATTACATAAAATTATGTTAATGTTATGTCAAATGATATCACAGCAAATTATGGTTGTTCAAAATTGCTTCATCTGTTGATTAAAAACATCAAATAAGCAAAAAGAAATAACACATTGTAATACCTATAACTGTTATTTTCTTTGTTGCTTAAATCTGCCTAAAACTATGACAGCCTTAGAAATAAACGCATTTTTAATTTAACCCTTCAGGCCTCGGCCCCTCAGCCGATTTACAAGTTGATGTCCGAAAAAAAATTAGTAAAAATTATTAAAAAAATTGAATTATGACACTGTCTTACCAAAACATTAATTACTGCCAAACCACTGTACCCATAATTAAAATAAAACATATTAACATAATAAAACATAATAAAATAAAACAAATTAAATTTAAATAAAATTAAAACGGAATGTCACGCTGAATCGTGTTGTGGCCGATATCGGCCAATTGGGGCTCTAGGGGTTAAACAACCCTTATAACAGCTCTTTAAACAATAATGTGAGAAATAAACGTTGTCCAAGCTTAACCGAGCTTTGCCACCCGTTGATCAGAGCTTGGCAATGTATGACTTAAAATGCCTTAGCCACCAGCTGGGCCTAGTTTAAGGGCATTTTAGGCTAGTAAAATGGCCGACGCTCAACAAACAGCTGATATTTTGACGTTTTTGCTTGGATGCATTCGGGTTTGAAAGTAAAAGAGCCATTTGGTTGTCATCTGTCAATTTGTCAGATAATCAAAGCCGGTCGTTTTTTGAAATTTTCGTATTGATTCGTGAAAATCAAATGATATCGAAGCTTTTCGCGATGTGCTTGAAGAAATTATGTATGTATATAGAGGACTTAGAAGTCATGGAAAGGCTGTTTGCCCTCGAGGCCTAGGCAAATAGGCCTCGAGTGTTTCCTTCTAGAATAAAAAATGAGAAAGGGGAAAAGAAAAACTCCAAGAGGTTCCATATAAGACATGCATAATAAAAACCAAGTCATGCATGATCTCCATAATTCGGATGAATTTGACAAAGCTGTCTTAGACTTTTTAAGATAATTATAGTGTTTATCAAATATGTTTAGTTTTGAATATTTTTTTTTGCCTTGAAAGGTTAATTAAATTATATTTGTGTCAAAACATATGAAGGGTCGCGGGGGAAAACGATCAATGTATTTTTTATGACAAAATAAGATTCTAATCATTTATAAAATAAGATACTAAATAAAATAAGATACCACCTTTTGGCTTGTTCCCAAATAAAACGAAGCATCAATCAATTTTCGAAAGTAAGATCATAGCCTGCCCTTAAATGAAGACAGAAGAAAACGTATAAAGGGAAAGAACGATCGAGGTCCCCTAATCATTCTTTTCCATCGGGTCCAGAGGTGGGGTACCTCGATGACTTTCCGATTGACGCTGAATAGGAACTGTGGTGGAAAATACCGATCAGGGCAAAATAAAATTAACATGTATTTTTTTTTTCACAAAGTCATGTATTTTTATTATTACCTATATTATTTGTATATTACAGTTTTCTTTTCTCATATGAGGTGGAATTTAAGGTAAAATGTATTTCTTTTAGAAACTCAAATATATTTGTTATACGGACAAAATCTTTTTTTGCCTCACACCCTTGTTAAAATACAATTTAATTTTTTTAAACAAAATTATAAACAGTTGACATTGGTCTTTTTTTCCATAACCCTTCACTTATATGTAATATGGATTATGTAATAATATTATACTGATTATTTTTAAATCTTTTAGAGCATTTTTTTCGTAAATTAATTTTGTTTAACATTTTCTTATCTTAGTATTATTTCTGATGTTAATTATTCTTGGAAAACGTATTGATATTTTTGATATTTCAGATTATTATTTTTGTAATTGAATCAAATTACCTTGCATTTATATAAAAACGTATATGTAATAAAGTTTAGAATAATTCGCACCAAATGTAAAATAACGTTTTCTAGAGTCTGTAACTTTTTGGAATTAATAAATTATGTCTATGGCTATTTTGGGTTAGGTACCTATATGAAATATAATATTAAATTTGAAAGTAAAGTATAATATTAAATAATAATGTAATATGACAATAATGTAAAGAATAATATTAAAAGCACATGATAAAGCTTAAATTGTTCATCAGCGTTTGCTAGTATACCCGTAAGTATTAATGTTGATATACACAATTGTATTAAAATCTATAATACGAAAAGCGGCTATCCAACTTCCGCTGATAAAAACAGACTTACCTGAATGATCTAACTATGTTGTTCATGCGAAGATCCAAGAGTTTTAAAGTGTCGTCCCTCACGCAGGCCAATAAATAATTGCAATCTGAAAAAAAAACGAAATTATAAAACCGCAAGTTACACCAGGACTTATGTATATTTTAAAATGTTAGTAGATACATTAATTAGAATTGAAGACCTAACGTCATTGGCTTTTGACGACTAAATATGAAAAAAATACAATTAATGGCCAAAAATCAATTTATCGTTTCTCAAAATATTCTCCGTGAGCGTTGTTCATTTTTTTCACAAGTATAAACAAATTTCACAACACTTCTTCCACTCCTCCGTGGTGAATTTTGCTGAAAACCCAATTAATTTTGAAAGGTTTATAACCTTATATGATTAATTAATTAATTGACTCATACACTGAAACTGAGATATGTTATTTTAAATATCGGAATCTGGAAAACATTATAAACATTTTAACTCGTTTTTATTCGTACATACATATATGTAAGTATTTGATTATTCAATAAAACTCTAGCAAGGCACGTGCTTACATACATGTTACACGCGCACGTACATATAAACACTTCATAGTAGGGTTGGTTGTAAGAGATCGTCGTATGATAATAAACCCGCTCATTGGGAAATACCACAATAAAGAATAGAAACAGAAACAAACAAATATTTTCACAGTAAAGGCGTACCTTTGCTCAAATCCAAGGAAGTAATTTTTCCCTGCAGGGGAAGCTCGTTCGCTTTAGTGTCAGACCGTATATCCCAGAAACGAATTTTCTTGTCAAAGTGACCGGAAATGATAGTGGAACCGCTGCTATCAGAAGTGACGAGATCGTTGCAAGACGAGCCGGCGAATTTCGTTTCAATACCTAAAAAGAAAGAAATATAAAATGAGTACCTATTTAACGAAATATCTTGCATCAACTTATAAACGCAGAACTCATTAAGAAACTGATTGTTCTATTTTATTTTACAATATAGATATTAATCACAACTCTATCAAAGAAGTGCCGGGAATTGTTCAATAAAACATAGATATTAGCTTAAGCATCCGAATTTATTTTGCCATCGTTAACTTCATTTAATTCGATATTTTCTCATACGACCTTCGCCTCTCTCTGCGAAATATGTTTTATGACTTCAATGCACTCAAAAGGTCTTTCACAAATTGTTTTACAAAACGTCTTTCAAAATGGTAATTTAAACTGCAATGAGTAATTTCGTACCCACTTGCAAAAATTGTAACATTTTCCCACATATACCTACCAAACGAAAGTGCAACATTTTATTGTATATCAGCTTAGCTGAAATACAAGGCTGAAAAAAGTTTATAGATCGTTGAAGTTGCAAAATATCTTATTCGATAATTACACGTTTTTAGTAAACTACCTTGTTTACTTCGTTTTATTTAAACAATACAGTTATTAATATTTTTTACATATATAAAACATATACAAAATATCACAAACTATAATCCATATTAATATCAACTATTAATAGTAAATATAACTGCTTAGTACCGAGTGAGTATTATTATCTTATCCCGAAACTAAGGCGTTAAATAAATTGATGGATGAAAAACACACAGTAAATAAGCAAGACAGAAGTTATACTTGGTATATGATTTATACTCGGTGATTTAAATGTGGACTTTAAAAAAAAAGTAATATTGCCATTTTCTTTTTTTCAAAATCAGTCCCGTGACTCCTTTTGGCATTTTTCCCAATCTGCAATGGTTTCGGATTTTCCCATACTGTTCTTTATTAAAAACTCATACAGTAGGTAAATGAAAACGGTTTTTATGTATATTCTACACCTACGACACTGTTTTTTTATTTATATTTTATTTATTTGTCTATCAAATTCCATAACTAGTTTAACTATAATAAGTAATTAGGTGATTAATTTACATAGGTTTTAATTTAAATTTATAATGAGTTGCTCGTACATGAAAATACAGTTTATAAAGTCTCGGAAATATACTAAAGAGTGCGTCTTTTATGTGATTTTATATTTTGCACTAAGGAGAGCCAGCATCAAAGTGATATTTTGTGCGGTGTCCATGTTAAGAATCCATATAGAAGAAGCTTGCCGCAATATTGGGCAATTATATTAGTGAATACTACTTCACAAAAACTTTAGTTATTAAATTCAGTGGAACACATATGTGAAATATAATAATTGAGTTATAAAGTCATAGAGATAATAATAATAACAAATAATGAGTTTTTATAATAACAAATAACGAGAGAAATAATAACACACAATGAGTTTTTTTATTCTGATAATGTATAACAATTTGATAATGCAATTAATATAATTTATAGAAAATGTAATAACAATAAAATTGCAATTTAGAATAAAAATAGAGCAAAATCAATTAGAATTAAATTATGTTTATTTTTTAAGTCGGAGACAGTTATATAGAGCTCATGATGAAAGATATGAACAAACTAACCGCATTTAGCATAGGTCGTAGAAAGGAAAAAACTCCCTGCAACAGTTTTATCTCAAGTTTCGAAGTAAAAAGACTGAGTTTTTCGTAAGGCAATCCGAAAAACCGCCAAATCGGTAAATCGACCCTCAATACGCCAAAAATGTGTTCTCCAACCGTGCTGTGTCCAAAGTGATAAAAAGTGGTGCTCATTCATACAATTCCAGCAATACCAACGTCGCAGTGGTACAAAAACGGAACGGTAAATATGAAAACCGAAATAAACCGAGATGAGTTGTCGCTGAGTGCAGACGGCGGCGCACATTGGGGCGTTTAACCTTAAAAGTTGGTCAAAACAATTTCATCGTCATTTCTCAACTTTACACATTAACAATTTTATTTATGATGAATTTGAATTTTCCATGCCATGTTATGAGAAATACCGTTTTGATATATTTTCATTTTATGCAACAAATTTTGTATTTATTACAAAAAAAAATCACTTTACTAATTATATTTGTATGCGCCTGAAAATCCGGTTATTTCATCATTGGTAGCATTTATTAATATTTCAAACCCTACGGTTTCACTAAACAGTTGCCTGGGAGAAAAACATCGTAAATGCATCCGCAAATACAAATTCATTTTATTGACAATCGTATATAGAAACAGGTTTTTATCTCTTATTTTACTTCAGTGAATAGCATTTTGTCTAATATAAAACGTATTTTTTAAATATTTATTGAACTTAAATTAAATTAAAATAACAACATGGACGTTAATAAAGAGCGTATTACTTGGTTTGAATGTATTTACTTCATTCTTTTAATAAAAAGATATCTGCGGCTGACGTTAAACATTAGGGATTTCCCAAATTACTACCTTAATTGAACCCAAAGATATTTTCCCGGAAAGCATAATAAAAACCTTACTTTATTTTGCGTTTCGGAAATTTCTATTCAGGATGTTCGAGACATAAAATCCTTTTCAAAAACTTATTCTGTGTATCATATTAAACAACAAAAACAAAAATACGTTTTCAGAAGAAAAAATATGTTAGGAGGTTTTTGTTTTTGTAACTAATCAACAAAGATCAAGTTATAAAAAAATATAAATAGCTGTTAAAATAAATCTCCTTTAATGATTGCTAAAATAAATTATTTGATGTACAAGTAACTATAATCACGCTCTCCATGAAAGCCACAGCCCTGACCATTAAAATATTTTTCGCTTTTCTCGTATTTTAAATGACAATGGATCAAACGACTTACCAGAAACATGAATAGGTGTATTTTGTTCCCCACTCATTACTACCCTCTGAGAAATTCGTTATTTGATAAAATCAAATTTGATCACTTTTTAGGCACACCTCTGTGCGGCGGTTATCGGATCAACGTAAACGAATGATAAAATTAAATCAACCTCGGCAGTTTGGCGATTTTCAGATGTGGCTTTTTTACGAATGCTAATAGATCTTCATACAACGTGTATTCGTTTCGAAAGTTGAATTATCGAGCTATTACAGTACCTGACCATACTGCACCGATTTACACTTGTCATTACCCTGTACCTACCATTTAAAAAGTACTTACTTTGTAGTGCCTGTTATTTATTTTAAGGAATGTGTACAATAAATACTTTTCCCTAGTTAATTCAATATTAGTACTTACTAGTTTTAAATTTTTTAAATGGGAATTTAAAAGGTCATCTCACCGGCAGATTTACTGCACTATCAGGTCATGGACACCCTTTGCACAGTATAACTACTGCCCTTTGAGATTTAAATATAACCTGCTTCTCTTTATCCCTTGTCAAGGGATAGAGAGAAGCAGGTTATATATTTTTTTACATATATATATTTTTAACATATGTATTTTGTAGATGAACTAAAAAAAGTAAGATTATAATTATTTGAGGATTTCAAGAAATAAAATCGATTTTCGGCCCAAAACTTTGTGTTTAAAAATATAAAAACATTTTTTACTGATTTGTTAGTTCATTATATAGAAGAAAAATTAATAATCTTTTAATTTTTTTTTGATCAACTCGATCCGACAAGTAGTATTTTTTTTATCACAGGCGCAATCCTACTAAAAAATATGGTTTTAAGAAAAACTCGTTTAAAGTTTTCTTTAAAGAAAAGCAGTATTTTTTATACTTACAGCAATTTCAGAATAACAGTTATTCTAGAGGTAAACGATTCATGAATAAGTTTCAACTTTAGGTTTTAAAAAAAACACGAGAAACATGTATTTTTGGCAGTCTACACCAGGCTTCTCCCCCCCCCCCCTTAAAGCTTTTGCGTCCTTATATAGGCTTTAGTTTATGTAGGTGCGGCACATTCTGCGCCCACGAGGAGTTAAATATTTTTTTGGATTTATCGTTATCCAAGTTCAAATTAGCCAGTGCGAAAAAACAGCAATTACCCAGGTAAGGACCCAATATTATAATTAAAGTCAGATATAAAAAGGTAATTTAAAAATTCTTAACACAAAAGCACATATACACAAAGTTATTCGCACCCATTTTTCATTGGACGATCTTGATTCGATGCTAGCATCCGTAAATAAGACGAACGAAAAAGAGCCATCGGCAATTACATGACCATGTTTCGTTGGCCAGAAGTCCCCAAACGGTTAACGGGCAATCTCACGTAATTGATAAAAATAAAATGACGACCTTACAAGACCGTTCGTCGGGCGATTGGACCGTGACATTCGCCGATAATATAACTGCCACAGTGCGGTAATCGACGCTGCGCCGCGCCACAGATCAGGGAAAAGAGGCGCATCACAACAGATGGGACATTATGACAGTCATCACGATTCACAGTACACAGACAAGTGGCTTTGAAAGCTGCTTCGATATTTTACATGAAAAAGTCAGAAAAATCCGCGGTTTAACGGCAGCCAAATCGATATATTTTGTATATTTAAACTCATTAATGACCCATGGAATATTATTTTGGGGAAATGTCGAAACCAGAAAAATAATATTTATTTTGCAAGAGTAATTTGCAGAATATTTTGAATAAGTAGTACGACACGCAGAGATGCGAATATAATGGCTTTGTATTCGGCGTTCATATACCAATGTTTAACGTATCTAGAAAACACTTCCATTAATGTCGACAAACATTCCCATAATACTCATAATTGGCCTCAAAAGTATACAAAGGTTACTTAAACTTTAATGGTAAATGTTATAAATATATATCTACCGCTGTTAAAATGCTAGATGGTATCAAAGAGACATACTGACAGCCAATCATTCCAAATGAATTTGAAGGATGGGATTTTTGTAATGTAGATAAAGAAAAAACTTTAGAAGTCTTGTTATGTATATAATAAGCCCTTGTTGATGATTATATATAATGCGATATTCTCGTTAGTTTCTTTATATTAATCAATTCTTTTTACATTCAATAATTTTACATAATATAATGCAAACATTGTTTCAGATCTACTTCATAGTTAACTTAAAACAGCATATTTTTGACCATTTCATATTTTATAGATTCAGGATTATGTTTTTATTTATAGTATTTTTATTATTTTAACATGCCGATAAGTCGTATTATTCATTTATGCATCATTTGTTTTGTATGATTCGTTAATTTTTATGATTATTTCATCTGATATTACTATTGGTATTGAGGTGTAAACTTATATTTTAAGGTATTTCTCTAGTTTTACTTTATTGATAGTAGAGAGCAACTACCTATTTTACACGTTTGGTAGTATTAAAAATATGAATACGTAAAGAACGATATTTAATATGTTGTAATAATACTTCACAAGATAGTATGTTGACACGTCCAAGAGCTACATATTGGCCAATCGGTCACGTTTTTTTTTTTAAGTACTGGTAAATGCGAGGGAGTCACATCCAAACCCATCATGTGGTTACAAGGATATAGCAATATAGTCGCCGCTTTCGCGATATAGACTACACCACTTTCGCGATATAGACCGACAGAGTCATTGATATTTACTTTTCGATGTTTGATCTTTGACCTTTAAACATTGACCATGACTTCTGAAGCACCTACACGGGAACCACGACTGCCGGTTTCGAAATGTATTGAGAGATTTCGCTTTCAAATTATCAAGACTTAGTCTATTAGATAGAAGGCCCGATGAATTACGATTTTTCCAATCGTGAAGTCAGTGACTTGCCGAACGGTGGAAATCGCATTGAAAGCGTTTTCATAAATAAACTAAGTCTCTTTTTTATATAAAGTTTCATGAAAGTGTCCAAATATAACGCCAGATCGTTTGTGATCGCGACATGTAAACATACAGTGAGCTGAGTTCTTACTCGTGAACTGAAGGATATCATAATTTAGGCAAAATAGGTAATACCTAGCAAAATGCGCGCAGATTATGCCGGACAACTTTTTATTTACGACTCTGGATACAACGACGATTTTCTTCTTCGCAATCATGCTTACATAATCTTCTGGTTAGGTTGTTTTTACAACTTGGTGTGGAGTGGGAGGAAGGGGCAGGGGGGGAGGGGGGAATTTGGCCTTGAATATATCAATTGATTTCGCTATCCAGTTATCAAGACTTACTCTAATAGATAGAACGCCCGATGACTTCCAAAGTTTCCAAATGAGTGACTTGTCGACCGGAAGAAATCGCATTCAAAGCTGCTTGCGTTTTCATAAATAAACTAAGTCTCTTTTATTACAATGATACATGGCATTGGTAAATATAACAATACAAGTAATATAAGTGCGAACAGATCTGAACGCCGATATATTACTTAATGCACCTTGAATCGGTCGATTTACGATTCGTGTCGCATCTGTTGAGAATCCACACAACACTCTGATTAATCTGCGACCGCACCGACTCGCTTATATGACTCCACTTCCACTTCATCGATATCCCGCGCACCACTTAATCGATAAAGAGACTCGCCGTTACCGTAATTAGTATAAAAATAATGGCACCGCGAAATCAGCGGTTTTTTAAGTGGACGAAAAGTGGAGCACTGTATTTAGTAGGAGGCGACGCACAGTGTGACTTTTTTGCACACTGGGTGGCTATATTCATAGTGTTACCAAAAAATTCAGTTATTGCCATGGAGATAGTGAATGGGGTATGTGGACAGACGCCACGCGTACCTACTACATTTACTCGTACATATTTACATGCCCCATGATCACAAACTGTGTCTCACTTTATTTTCTGGAAAATGGAAATCTAGCTTATTCTATTTTCAAAAACTTTTAAGTTTCCTTTTTTTATTTTAGGAAGATGAATGGTTTGGCTACGTGTGAAAGAGGCCTTATTATTTGCTATGTATGATGACAATTCGCGACGCGACGGTGACCTTGGCGAAACTTCGATTTCGATGCGCGACCCCTGGCGCAACTTTAAATCGTTACAAACATATTACTTATTACTTAAAAACTAATTAGACTAATACATAGTCAATACCCCAGCCAAATATGATTTGGACCTTGTATTAATTCATAAACGCATGTTACTGTTACTGTTACTGTACTTTTTACCACGTAAAAAACAAGAAATCGCTTGTGCATTTTTAGATATAGAGACTTTTTAAGTTATAAAATCATCATGATTTGTACAACTAAAGCTGTTAACTACAACGGACAAACCCGTCACCTCAGGAAGTTTTAACGATATTATAACGTTCTGTCTTCCGGGAGGTGAGCGTAGAAGACTTGGGACGAAAACAGTCCACTGTATATATATAGTTACGCCCCACGCCCGTCAACGCCTTACGGCGAGGCACCGGGAAAGGTATCCCAGCAGGCAGCCTCGCCCCCTGACTACCAGTTTGGAAGGATATCTGCGTCTGGAATTAACCATCAGGATACCTCCTACCTCCTGACTGGGGACAGGATCGGGTTCGCTCGATCCCCTCCCTTACGTAGCGGTGATATGGTGTCTACCTAATCTATCGCGGACCACGGCATCGTTTGTCAAAAATAGTCAATCAATAATAGTCAGATTTTTTTTGCAATGATATAACAGTTAATAATTTTGAAAAAGGATGAAGAATAAATATAGTAAAAAAGTTAATGAAAACTAAGAAACTTCAATATTGTCAAAATCATTAATGCCATAAATTGGGTCCTTGATTAAAATACACTTTACCATTTTCTTAAAGTGAACCGCCTGATCAAGAACCGAAAAATAGCCCCTGACGCATAATCGCAATATGTTGTAAAATAAATTAGACTGACAAAGAAGCTATGTTGAACTTACCCAGTAACACTTTAAAATGACGTAAGGGTATTTTGAGTATTTTCATAGAAAATACTCAAATTCGTCCTTTGAGTATTTTCTATGAAACTATGTACAATAACTACAATAGGTTATAAAAAAATTGCAATCTGCGGTTTGAGTTAAATTTTAGATATAACTTAGCAAAGGCCATTTGG
Source organism: Micropterix aruncella (assembly GCA_944548615.1). Lineage (NCBI taxonomy): Eukaryota > Metazoa > Arthropoda > Insecta > Lepidoptera > Micropterigidae > Micropterix > Micropterix aruncella. The sequence continues at coordinate 12,004,542 of OX155959.1, read as the reverse complement.
GTGTGACTTCCCGGTAAACGCTTCTCACTGTTCTCATACTACGGTAGACACCGACAGTACGTGATCCTTTATTCGGCAAATGTCAGCGTTCACGGGTAGCTTACACCGAAAACCAATTTCACGACGCAACTTGACGAGCGAAATTAACAATCTCTGAGGAGAAACGTGTTGATAGAAATTCTTGGTACATGTATAATAAACAGGGTGGGTGTTTACTTCAGTAGAAAAAAACTTGATTATCCTTTGGTGTCTCGTAGAAAACAAAATTAAATTAAATAGGGGATAGCATAACGACGGCTATCATTACAATATTTTTCCATAATTAGCCATTTATTACTAATTTCGTGTGGTTTTCTTTTTAGCTTAATAACGAGTGTGGGCGCTTAAAAGAGATAAATACATTCTTTTTTACAAGCTGCGTCAGGATTAATAACATTAATAGTTGACATTTTTACTGTTTAAAACAAATAAAATGAAAATAAACTGCAAGTTCTTTTTCTACGTATGTATGAAAGTATTTATGGAGTATGAAAGAGACAAATAGATATTCCACTGCGCCACGTTCCGCTCTGTTGAGGATTTTGTTAACATTGCCGACTTATACATTAAACAATTAAAACGAAAGAAGCATATGACAGCGACAAATAAAAAACAACAATTAGCAGCGCTCGGTCATGCAATGAGTAGGGCTACCTTGTACAGTAAGCTAGCCAGCGCAGGGAGACGGCAGCCAGCTACAGTCAGCTACAGCCAGCTGCCCCGCGCCGCACTGACAAGCACGCGACAAGCCTGGACGAAGGCGTCGTCGCTTTTTTTTTTACTTGCGCTAGGACCAATGTGCCCCGAAAAATTATAATACCTGGGTGCAGGTGCGATTATATAAACATACATTGGTGACTGGTTATACTATGAACGGGGATTTTAACATCCATTGATATACTATATGTTTCGCACAATTCACTTCAAAAAGAGTTATTTATTTTTTTTCCTGTTTTGAATCCGCCAATAACTTTAATCAAAATTTAGCACCTTTCACATCAATCAGCCCGTTATGAAAGGGCTTATTTTCTAGTATTCGTATAATAGTCATTGCAGCCTACCGGCATCGTCTTACCAAAATGCCAAGAAGTTCTAACAGCCATAAAACGATAGGAAAAGATTGAAAATAAAAACTAATTGCTTTCAAAAGGACAACCGTCTAAGGTAAAAGAAATATAATTATCTACGCAATAAAAATTTGCGGGACTATTAAAATAGACATAATTGGTTGTATTGTAAGCATTGATTATGACCAATTTAATGGCTTCGAAGGAGAAAAGACTGGGTTGATTTATTTTAAAACTTTACTGTATATTATTTTTATCTATTTATATACGTCCGTAAACCTTAACGTTAAATTGATCATTCATTTAACTCTAAGTATAATTAATAATTAAACCGTTATATTTTTATTTAACTATAATATGTCATTAAATTATGGTTTACCCCCTGTGTCGAGGTGGTATCAATATAAATTTTATAATACCTGCCGAGAAAACATGTTACACCGTAATTTTAATTTCTTTTACTGTTTTAGAAAATATAAATAAAAGGATATACAATCTTTAAAAAAATCCTTTACCAAAAAACTATCTAAATTTAGAATCTGTTAACCACTGTATATGAATGTGTCTGCTATATCCGGAAAGAATATGTATATGGTTCTTTATGGGGGAGCCTGGTTTAAACAGCCAAAAAAAACATGTTTTTCATGTTTAAAAAAAAAATAAAGTTGAAATCTATTTGTGAATCTTTTACCTGAAATCGCTGATAGTCGCAGATTGCTGTAAGTGTAAAAAAACTTACTACTGTTCTTTAAAGAAAACTTTCGACGCGTTTATCTCAAAACCGTATTTTTTTCTGTTCTGCGCCGGTGATAAAAAAAACTACTTGACAGATCGAGTTGTTTAAAAAAAAATACAACCCCCCCCCCCCCCCCAACAGCCCCCTCCCCCCTATGCCCTCTTGCATTCTAAGTACTTGGGTATCTTAAAGCACTCTAGATAAGGCGGGATAGAACCTCACGGAAGAAGAAGAACATAGGAAGAAAAAGAATATTTTCGTCCGTAACTATACATCCTGAGTACTTGGGTATCTTTTAAAATACTCTAGATAAGGCGGGAGAGGAACTCGCACAAGAAGAATACTTGGTCTATCGTCTACTTGGTCTATCGTCTTTAAAGTTTCGGTCGGGAATGTTTTTCTTCTTCCGATGTTCTTCTTCTTCCGTGAGTTCCTATCCCGACTTATCCAAAGTCGAGATAGCAACTCACGGGAGAAGAAGAACATCGGAAAAAGAAAAACATTTCCGTCCGAAACGAAAAAGGAAATGCGCGATACCTTCGGAAAAATACCAACCATTTAAATGGAACTACCATTCGAGCGTAACATGTTTGTGTAGTATTTCTGTGGCATTAAAATGGTATTTTTACAAAAATTATGTTGTATTTTCTTAAATATGGCGGCATTTTTTTTTTGCGTCGCTCGTATATGAGATATTCCAACAAAATTTCTCAACGTGATTTCGGTCCGACAAGGCATCTGTGTACCGAATTTCAAGCCTTTAAGTCCAATATTTCGAGATTGAACTATGACTAGCGCGCCACCTGGTGGACCGATTTAAACCACAATATTTTCAACTCCTGCGATGACCAAATGATGTCTGCATACCAAATTTTAGCTCAATCTTATGAAGCGTTTGGGCGCTATCATTAAGGAATACTGACTGACAGACAGACACAGACACACGGACGTGCGTCCACAATACTTTCCTTGCGAGGAAAGTTATAAACAGAAAAATATGTTTGTATATATTTTTTTTAATAGTTAAACATAAAATTTTGGGGCGAAAATTGATTTCATTTCTTTAAAACCTTGAAAAATTATAACAATAAAAAGTTTTTGTTATTTTTTTAGTTCATCTAGGAAAATACACATGTAAACATTAATATCTTAGATTACTATTTTTTGTTTCAGGCAAAATTGCCCTCGCTATTGCCGGCGCAAACAGATACCGTCCTTTCTGCAGCGGTGGAAACATTTGCAATTCAATACATCAAAAAGAGTTTCTTTTTTAATATAGCAAAAAATATTTCTTTTTTTAAAACGGTAATCAAACTGATATAAAAGATTCAAGATCAGATTTCCACTCTAGGTTTTAAAGAAAACACATGAAAAACATGTTTTTTTGGCCTTATAAGCCATGCTTCACTCTTAAGCAAGAACTACTCGACTTCGGAAATATCTAAATCTAGGTATTCATATTATATTAATGCTGTAAAAAATGTCTAAGAATGGAGCATTTGACGAACGACTTCAACCTGGGAAAAAACCAGTCACGATTCAAACTGATAAAGTGAATTAATCGTGTTACTTTATGTTTCAAAATAAGGCAATAACTATAAAAACAAATATGCGCATTCAGAATATTGAATTTTAATCTTACAATCGAGAATTTTAGGAATGTAGTCTAATTATTTGATCGATGTTTTGTAGATGTTGCTTCAGTTATGCTGGATATGGGGCCCGATTGCGTGACTTTGTGAACTAAAACTGACATTAGTTCAAGCGAACGAGACAGCAATACGTTAGAGCGGAATACGAAACGAACGATCATCGATAAAAACTACCTATCTAACTTATACTCGTCCGAATAAATTTGAACACATTTGGTGCGGTGTGAGATTCAGATGCTTTTACTTTGGTGGGTAGTTTTAATGCGAAAAAGTGACAGCCGTTCATTTCACATTTCACTCCAGCGTATTGCCCTGTCTCGTTCACAAGAACTAATTTCCCATTTAGTTCACGAAGAAACGCAATCAAGCCCATTGTGCTTAAATTGAAAAGTTTGGACAGGCTGACCTGTAGGTACTCGACATTTCCACATCGGTTGCATGATTTTATGTTTCCTATTATTTCTTGACCTATATACAGGATGTGTTTTAATGAACCGGCATCCTTCAAGGGGGTTAATCAGCACTAGGAGGTAAGCAAAAAAAGAAAAACAAAAAAATATATATTTTTTTAATTTTAAAATGTGACTGTTAAATAAAATTTTGACAATCGTTTGAGCGGGTTGCGCCATCTAGCGGTAGGTAAAATATCGCTAATAAACACTATTAGAGATATTTTACCGATTAATAGATGGCGTATCGTGCTCAACGTATTTTATACTATTTTCAGAAAAAGAAAATTTTCTATCAAAAAAAAAAAAAAAAAACTTTCAAAGGAGAATGCCCGTTTATAGTATTCTCAAAACACAGATTGTATCTTAAAAAAATATGAATACATAATAGCTAAAATAAAAACATAATTGCCCAATAAGTTGCATGACTATTTGTTTCTGGGTTATATTTTATGAAATATTAGTACTTTCAAACTTTCGGCTAATGTAGTACGCCATTTTTTTTATTTCTCAATATTTGTCAGGTGTGAAGCTACTGAAAAGGGATATCTTTTTTTTCTTATGCGTGCTATTATGTTACATAATTTATCTATTATCTAGGTCTACGCTTTCGATCCCCGCATTGATTCGTAGATTCACTCGTAATAAACAAAAAAGTTGTGTTACGAACATAAAGAACTATTTATTAAAAATCAAGAACTTTGAAAAATAAACTTGGATTCAGCTATCTTTATTTTCACTGTATTTAACCCTTCGAGTAGCGGCACAGCTTCATTGCAGACCGCGGCAATTTATTGGGATTTCTTGCAATATCGCTGCGCTCGACAAAAAGTACTATAACTAGGGAACTACTATAGTAATAATAAAAGGAATAACGAAAAATACGGACCGCTATATAGAAATTGTAAATGCTATCGTGATCTTTATTAGATTCTCTATCAAAGGTAATATTTCGTTTTGCTTATTCACATACAATAATATTTAGATATTAGCTCATGAAAACCGATAAAAATTTAGATAATTTCTCGAAAAAAAAATATGAAAATATAACCTCATTAATTTACTACTACGCCGAAAACTTCATATATTTTAGCGAAAAACAAAATAATATGTATTTTGTCAACGAATTGGCAGAAATTTTGCAATTTTAGAGTTATTTATAGCAAAAAAACTCAAAAATTAGTAATGACGCCATACACCCAAATTTTAACTCAAAAAACTGGTAAAATTGGAATAAAATGTACATAAAATCACTGAATTCGGTTGATAAAGTGTTTTAGAATCAAATTTACTTACATTTCTATTCATATTCCAACTGAATTACACTAAAAAACACACACAAAAACTTCACGACCCGATGTCTGACAATGGCGACCAACCAGCGATGTTTGACAATGGAATTTTATCAGAACTATCCGAATGTATCTATGGTAATAATGAGATATTTGGATTTCAGGATGCGATCGAATTAGAAAATAATATTAGTGTGCGCTCCGGCAGCAAGCCGCCAATATTGGTCGTTACGTAGTCAACGGTGTTCTGATTTTGGTGCAACTAAATTTGGTCGTTACGTAGCCGAAGGGTTAGATTTATAAGGTACATAAAACGAAGAAAAAACGATAAAAGTAAAATCCATTTATTATTATATTAGGCATGAGTTTACCCCTAGTTTTTGTTACCATGATTTAACAGTAGGAAAATTAAAAAAAAATTAGTTTTTTTGGTACACTATCAACCTATACCTACTAAACTCATCTTAAGCCGGTTAAAATCCCTAAAATAACTTTTAAAATCGATATTTATAATTTTTTCATCATTTTCCAACATCTATCATAATAGGTTGCATCTGTTATCATTTTTTTCAATATGTGGCTGATCCTAACCTCTATTTTATTTTGTTATTGTTTGTAAAATGCGGAAACCGTTTTCGATGGAATTTTCTACAAAGACTCTGATGATGTCATTGAATAAAATAAACGCCATTTGATGGAGATACAAAAAAAAAGTACTTTTGTTCATACTAGAATAGGAATTCTCCTTTTTTTTAGTTTTACCCACAAATTTTTCATGAAAACTTGCTTTCTTGCTCATACTGATTCACCCCCTTCAAGGATGCCGGTTAATTAAATCTCATCCTGTATATAGATACATGGTATTTATAACTTTAGATATCGTATCGCTGTATAGTTAACCGGCGCGAAGAGAGACAACTTTTCCAATATAGGAAGTAGATGAGTATTTTATAGGCGAACTTGATAATTTCAATACGCCCGCGTAATTTAAGTTGGATATAAATACGGATCAAAACCAAGCTTGTTATTAAGCGAGAAAGCAATAATAACAAGAAAGAAAGTATCTAAAAAAATGTATGTGCTCTAAAATCAGGGTATACTTAGGATCATTTCGGCACCGGATGACCTAGTTCTATTCTAAAATACTACTAACAAGAGTATTGCATAATATAAGCATTGCAATGGTATTATTTAATTGTCTGCATGTGCGTATTACAGAGCGCAACATTTTTACAAAACGCAACGTTCTATTACAAAGCGCAAAATATTATTACTTTCCTTATCCTGATATTATTATAAACCTTATTACATTTTCCTATCTACTACGTTTTTCTACATGCTCATGTTATGTCCAACTTATTTGTTACGCAACCGTTGTAAACTGTTCAAAACTGATAGTTAGTTAGGTTTTCAACATACCTGTATTCTGTATTTTTTATCTGTAAGTTTACAATAAAATAAAATAAAAACATTTACTACTTCGATTGCAAATGTTTAAAATGTGGGTGTGAAAATTCAACTGCGAACCAAATGTAACGCCTTGGTCCTTTATCTCGAAAGATCTCTTTATTAAGTTACTGTTCATGTTGTCATTGTTGGATTATAATTGGATAATTTGCTATCATAACTGTAAAAATAGAACATTTATTGAAGTCGAATACCGCTTTATTTTCGACAGCCCAATTAAAGAGTCCATTAATGTCGAATCGCAACTTTTACGCATCTGCTTGAGAATGTAAATGTGTTATATTTCGACAACATCCGCAAACAATGAGTAGTTAGTATACTTGACATACAATGGGTAAGTTTTTAAAAATTATAGAAACAAAATAATGGAAAAATTTGTGCCCTAGTTTACGCCTGTTTTTTTTAATTACGGTAGATTCATATGACCTAACTGTTGCCTTTTTTTTGTAACTAACAAAAAACGCAACTAAAGAGCCACGAGGAATGCAAAGTTTCTGGAGCAAAACGTCGCGGTTTACTATATCGAACGCCTTGGCCATGTCCACTCGCAAATCTCTGCCCCAGAATATTTATTACTACTAGAAAGGTCACTGCGAATTCATTTCCTGTAAATGTGCTCGCGGCTATGTATGCGTGAGTAGATGGAGGTTGGGGACGGGGGGGGGGGGGGGGGTTAGACGAAGGGGGCAAAACTCTTCCTGGGTATCCTAAAAGGAGTCATAATTATATAGCAACAGACACGCGAAGATTTTCGACATTACGATCAATTGCGGCATTACGATCGAGCTTTAAATTGAATGCGATAACATATTTTCATTGTGACTAAAAATACATGGAAGTAAATTGTTATTTGATCATTTTACCATATTTAACATCAGGAATTATGACATATGGAGAAATGAAACGGTACATTGTTTTATTACTCTTGTAATCAATCCAATTCGAAAAAATATTCTATAGTCGCTTTTGAAATAAAAAGTACTGTTATTAGGTATGAGTTGATTTTGTATGAGTTGATTTTGAAAACAACCAATTTGGCTGCTTGTCGATATGAAACATTTTATTACTGACCTGTCATAGTGTTTCAGTTATTTGCAAACTGAATATGTTATTTCAATATAAAAAAGCAATTTTACAAAAAAAAAACATTTTTGAAAAAATAATAACGAAATCTTGAGATCTAAAGTCAATTCTTTTAATGACAACCTATATTATTTATTCCGTAGCCGGCGATTGGGGAGGGGGTCGCCCTCGCAGCCAATACGCTGCTGTCGGTGCCGCTGGATCTCGTACTCCATTCACGATTCGCTTCCATTCTTGACGATTTTTTGCCACGTCTCGAGCATCCCTAGCCGACAATCGTTGATTTTTAAGGTCGCCTTTGATGGTATTTAGCCAGGTTTTCTTCGGTGCCGATCGCTGAATTCTCCATTCTGTCGGACGGTCTCGCCAAAGAAGTTTATGTATTTTGATGACAACAGGCTGAGGTTCTTAGTACATATAAGGAGTCGGCGAACAAAACGATCTAAATCGGTTTTGAACCCAAAAATGTTTTTTTTAAAAATCGATACGCCTTGGACCGTTCTATCGATTGGTAAAATTAATAACTACCAAACCGACCTAGAAACTTTAGAAAAATGAGGTAGAAATCACCAATTTCGTTCAAAACAATCTATCGCTAGTAGAAAATGGTTGATTATTTGAAATTAAACTGAATTTCTTTTAAAATGATCTAAATGTCATACTAAATCAGACCGTTAAAATGTTTTCTTTCAAAACGCTCTACCTGTATTTGTTTTGCACCTTTTTTTTGTTTTTATTGCGGTATCCCTAATTTACATATGGCAACATTCACAATTGAGCATAGCTTCGGTAAAGTGAGTTACTGTTGTGGTGTAAATGATGTCAAAACTTTCATCTGGTACGGTTGCGGCACTCAGAACCATTTCTAAGAAATATTCATAATTAAAGGAAATTTTGACATATTCATTAATTAGGGATTTTATCGATTAAGATTAACGATGTAGAAATATTAAAAAAAAATGCCTAAATATTTAATTTTTTTATTTTCTGTTTTTATTACACCAGTAGCAATCAAAACGTAATAATTTATGAATACAGTTGCGATGAAAACAATCTAATTAATACGATTTTAATCAAAAGGATCGAAATGAAAATTTGTTTTCTTTATTATGTCCCATTCTTGCAATGAAAAGATACTTGCGAATGCTACACAAATTAGCCAAGGTATCAACTAACAAAACTAAATATACAAATAAACAAATAGAAATATGCTATGTAGTTTTTTGACTCTCCTGTTCGCCGACTCCGCACATGTAATTTTAGCCATGCATTAAGTCCCTATATATTACGAGTATATTCTGCTGGAGCTTTCGGACGAGGAAGGGTCATCTACTTGAACAAAAACCTTGAAGCCTAGTGATAAAGATGGCCATTATAATGGATACTACACTATAACAATGCTTTCTAGCCAGTATAATATTTTCTATAAAAGCTAATATGTATATTAACATTATCACCACATTGTGATGTATATTATATATATTAATATTACCTATACTTTTACATTTTCTTATTACCTTATCGTATTATTTATATTAATTTATTTAAACTGCCCTCTCTGCTCTACGCCAACTCCAGAATAACCAAAAATTCGATTCTGTGCAATTCCAAAGATCCGGCAATATCGAAGCACGTAATAAGTGGCTGTAGTGATTCAAATGAACTACAAGCCCGCGTAGACTTCCACAAAAGGTTCCTTACTGGAATCAGCCAGAATGGCACTGGTCTGGGGTATGGCAGTACAACCACGAGCGACGTGGACTTGAAGAAGTCTCTTTTGCGGGGAGATTACGACAGCAAGAGTATGGCTCATGCTATTGGCCTTCAATGCCAGAATGATTGGACAACAATTGGTGACTTTTGCATTCCGCCTCCAATGCACTGGAAGGTAATGCTCTATGACTGGACGCCAGAGATGCTGAAATTTTATTTGAATGCCTTTCAGCATACACTTCCAGACCCCAGTAACCTCGCTCGTTGGAGCTTTGCCGAGGATAGTTCTTGTCCCCTCTGTAGCAATTCCCTTGCACAGCTAGACACATTCTAGCTGGCTGCAAGGTGGCCTTAGATCAAGGACGGTACACTTACCGCCATGACAAAGTTCTCGCTGTTATTCGCGAGGTAATTAGTCTCTCAGTGGCTCGTGCCAACAAGGGTTTGACAGTATCCTCCAAACCCCCAATACAGTTTGTGCGGGATGGCTCTAAAGGCAAAAAACATTTAACTACAAAACCTTTCTCAATAATCGAGAAAGCTACAGATTGGATTCTGGAGGTTGATTCGGTCTCTAAGCAGTATAAATTCCCTGAAAGTCTTGGATGCACAGCCCTCCGTCCAGATATAACTCTTTACTCTCTATCTCGGAAGGTGGCTCTTATTGTAGAATTAACTGTTCCATGGGAATCAAATATCCCAAAAGACCACGAGTACAAATTAAATAAATACCATGATCTTGCAAATGCCGTAACCCGGAACGGCTTCACTGTTCACCTTCACGCGGTGGAAGTTGGCGCTCGTGGCCTGCCAGCTAAATCTCTATTTCACCTCTTTAAAGATCTTGGGCTTTCCAGAAAAATAATCAACTCTTTCTTAGAAAAATTATCTAAAACTGCGATTTGCGCATCTCAAATTCTATGGCTTCGAAGGGGGAGTGAATGGGTGGCAAGGTGAACGCTCACATGTGGCAAGACAGCTGTCCTAAACCTACCACAGCCGGTTCGTAAGTCCGGAATCCACTGCTCACCCCCCAGAAGTGTAAAAAAATATAGTATTATGATGGGCCCGACTCCGGTCGGTGAATTCCATGGCAGCTCCGTTTGTATTTATTTATTATTTGTGCACGTGTATGTGCACAAATATGTATACATGTATGTATGTTAATATCATCATATTTCTTAAATACATCTACATAACCCACAATGTGGCTTCCCTATCCCTTTCCCCTTACTTAAACCTGCATTTTTTCATAGCTCATTGCGCTGTAACAAAAGATTTAGTGTAATTGTGAAAACTTTTAATTGGCCTTAGATTTGTATAATATGTGTTAGCATTAAGTATAAAACGCTGTAAGTTTTCCGAAAAATAAAAATAAAAATAAAATAAAATAAAAGAAGGCCGCGACACGCTCAGCTGGACGTGAGAATTGTCAATGGGCCGGAGGATGTACGGCGCGATGACAGGCAAGGGAAATGGCTGACCTTTGCGTTTCGTGGAACCGCTACAGGTCATCCGACAATACGTAATTACCGAATGCTGAAAGGTGCTTGATAAATCGCGCACATTTGTTTCCGCGGCTCGGGCGATAATTCAGACGATTATTGCTATTTGTCAGGCGCCCGGCAAACGGCAATCAATTTGCCATCTTTCATAGCAGCGTTACATAAGAGTACACCACTTCGTATGTAGCTCGCCACGCACGTAATTGGTCAACTCTCGCACTGGTCATCTTGGTTCCTAATGGTTCCGTGCAGCTTGGGTGGTGTTGGCCAAAAATCTATGTCATCTGGCCTGCCTAACTCACGGTTCAACTCTTACCTGGTAGCCTCCTCGAAGAGGGGCATACCTTGAGCTTCTGCCACGGCTGTAATCCTGCAGTCGGAGGCGGTTGGGATCAGAATATAGAAGATTCGGGGAAATACCTTGGGCGGAACTGGACAGTTGATGCACCATAAACGATAAATTTCGTTAAAACTTCCTGAGGTGATGAATTCGCCGGTTGTAGTTGACATCTCTAGTTTCCTATGACAGCGGAGGGTAGTTGTCGACATGACGTCTTCAACTCTTGAATCGATCCATCGGCCACTCGATCCCGAGTGACCATGGCGGGCAACGACCGAGAAAAATATTCAAATTGAATAACTGCTTACGTCAGGCAGACGCCGGGCAAGCGGCCTCAAACCCTTGACCAGACCGGAGGAAGGAGAAATCTGGCCAAATCTGGTAGTAAGGGCGTGAGACTAGCCCGCTGGGTTCACATTCCAGTGCCTCGCGGTAAGGCGTCGGATTCTTACGGGCCTGTTAGCGGAGCTAGACTGTGGACTGTGTTATTCCTGAGTCACCATGTAATCACCGCACGGCTGAAAGAACGATCTATATCGTTATAACAGCCTGAGGTGTCGGGTTCGCCCATTGCAGATGACAGCTTCAAAGTGATAATACGGATATCAAGATACCACCACGAGACCGCGTATTGTATAAAGAGTATAAACTATGATGAAGTAGATAAGGCCATACTATAGCTCGATGTGATTCGCGCTGCAAAAAGGGAGCAGCCCCCAGCAACACCATGGTCAAACCTAAAACCGAAAACCATAACATAACCAACCCTCCTCCTTCTCCCCCTCCTACTCGCATCCCTTTCCTTTCTTTTTCTCCTTCCTTCCCTCTGGGTCCTTATTCAATTTTAACCGTTTTTCTTCTGTTATCATGATTTTTTTTATAGTTTTCGGTTTATTTTATCATTTTGTTGTTAATTTAAAAAAGCCAACGAAAACTTGTAGTATACACTTAAGACACTTATGTCATAGGTTAACAGATAGATTGACGCGAGACAATAAACTCGCCTTTTTAACACGCTTTTATTAGGTCGACCTGTATGTAACTATGTAATGGAACTAATTTAACCATCTTCCAAGGATCGTAGCGTCATGAAAATTGGCAGCTGTATGTAGTTCTGATGACAATACAATAATATGGTACTGTCGAACTGACCTGATGATGGAGTCGGAAGATATGAACTGGAACATCGTATCCTAGCTGTGTTTGGACTTGTTAGAAAAGTCTTGGAATGAACTTTGACCACGATTAGGTTTCAAGGTCTGATGATGAAGCCGGAAGATAGGCACTGGCATTCCATGATGGAATATCATTACATAGCCGTGTTTGGATTTGTTAGAAATGTCTTGTAATAAACTTTGACCACGATTAAGTTTCAAGGTCTGATGATGAAGCCGGAAGACAGGAACTGGCATTCCATGATGGAATATCGTATCATAGTCGTGTTTGCACTTGTGAGAAAGGTCACGTAATGGACTTTGAACACGATCAGGTTTCAAGGTTACAAACAAACCTTTTTTGGTTTTTAAGTGCATTTATAAAAGCGTGTTTTTAGTGTTTTTTTTAAACTATTTATTTATTTATTATTATTATTGTTATATTCGTTGGAGCCTCTAACTTAGAGACTGTAGATCAGAGGTAGGCAATTTTTTAGCTCGCGGGCTAACTCTGGCCCGCGGCGGGTTTTAATCCGGCCCGCCAGCAACGACTCTTTTAAAGTATGGGTATTTAATTAACAACCGTGTTCGGAATTGAATGTTGACAGTATGTAATATGTAGAAAGTAGCCGCATAAATTGTGCATGCAAGATGCTAGCGATGGTAAAATTGCAAGCATAAATATAAGTTATGGCAATGTTTGTATCGTCGTACTTAAACGTTCTCCACAACGAAGATGCGAAAAAACAGTTTTCGAAGCAGGCTAACTGACGAACATCTTTTTTCACCGTCAAAAATATCATCGTCTCAGCTCGAACCCGCTTACGAGGATTTCATGGCCAATCAAAAGCAGTTTCATGTTTCACAAACACCTTCCATGCCTGGGCCTTCAACCTCAAGCAATTAATTAAGCAGTTTCTTTTTTATGGTACACCTAACTGTAACTTTCATTGGGAGTTAATGGGCCCTTGCTGAGTTGGCCACGAAGACCCATTCTGTACAGGGTTAGTCACACTCACGGGTCAACACCTACCCGACGGCCTCCACGCATGAAGTGCGAGCCCGGGTAGGACTCTGGCCTTATGGTTAGTTTCCCCTGGGAATCAACCTTCTGGTACTCCTGGACGGTCTGCGCACCGTGCGGCGTAAGCCAATCGACTGTGCACTCTGACTAACAGTCGGGGGAGTCTGGAAGCAGTACTGTTTCCTATAAAGCGGGAGTGGTTGCGGACCTTACGGCGACTGCTCTTGAAACGACCATCGGCTATCCGATCCTGGGTGAACAGCCGGATAAAGGACACTGTGGTCCGCGATAGATTCGGTATACACCGTTTCACCGCTTCGTAAGGGAGAGTACCGCGCAAGCGACCTCGAACTCGTAACCAATCGAGAGACTGGCGTTGGCCTCTTACGGGTTTGTGGCGGAGCTAGATGGTGGACTGTTTAGTCTTCTGCGCTCACTCCGGGGAGATTGAACGACTAATCGTTAAAACTTCCTGAGGTGACGGGCTCGCCCGCTGTAGTCGACAACCTTAGTTGTAACTTTCATAATAAATTATATAGAAAATTTGAAAATAAAATGCTTTTATAGTTGTAATTAACTCGAGCCAGCTCTTGTTGAAATAGATTTCATTTTTCTGACCCCTCATGGAAAAAGTTTGCCCACCACTGCTCTAGATAATATAGACTCTAGATTTATACATATATTTTGCTAATTTATTTATTTATCACAATAACACTTTTCATGCTTACACAACATTATTATCAAAATCTTATAATAACATTATTATCAAAATCTTTACGGAATTATAATGACTACGCCTTTCAATAATTGACGTATATCAATAAAATAAAAAAAAGTGTAAAATTGTATAATAATATGCTAGAGGTGACAAGCCGCGTGGTTATTTTTTGTCTCCATTCCATCAAGAGGCTCGTTTGCCTGGCCGCGAGTTTGATATCTTCCGACAAGCGGCAGATTGGTCGCCATCCAATAATACAAAATGCACAGAATGCGCAAGCGCCGTTCAGTGGAGAGTTGCAAATGGTAAAATACGCACTGAAACTACGCACTCAAAAATGTATCTAATGGTACTCGTGATCTTAGAAATGTAGCAATATCTCGTTTCCGGGGTCGGTTCAACTCATGGTATCCATATAAAATCTAAGACTATCGCGGTTGTTTGACATTATAAATAGGATAGAAAACGAATTTACCGCGTGAAATTTGTAGGACCCGACGTTTCGGTGACGTTGCAGCCGCCGTTGTCTAGGGTAGAGTGAAGAACTGTCAGTACGTTGTTTTGCGGGTAGGCCGCAAACCGCTGCCGCCACTGCGTAGGTTATAACGGTGGTGGGGGGCCGGGCTCGGAGCGCGGGAATTTTTAAAATCCGTCTTGCACACAACACTCACTGTATCGTCTGTTTTACGTCTTTGCGTTCGGCGTTCGGCGGTGGGAACATTTTAAGAAGAGGGTTCCACGTAGAAGAGAGTTTGTAGCCGTCATCTCTATTGAAGTTCGGAGTTCTTCTTATTCCAATGGCTTCCCGGATCATGCGAGGAAAGTAGAATTGTTCCTTGGATAGAACAATGGGATTTTTCTCGCTGAACGTTTTTAACAGCTTTGATGTGTTCTGTCAGTCGCGTGGCTATGGGCCGTTTCGTTTGTCCAACGTAGGCTAGACCGCAGCTGCATTCGACTTTATACACACCCGGGGTTTGCAGTGCTATATTTTGGGTCGGTTTGAAGATCGTTTTTATATCGAATCTGTTTAGCATCTTACTTATTCGATCAGTCACGCCCTTGACGTATGGTAATAATGCTCTTGATCTGCTCGGTTTTTGAGTTTCGTCCCTATTAGATCGTGTGCGTGTTTCGTGATATTTTCCGTATCCATTTTTCCTAAGGACATCATTGACATGTTCCATCTCCTTCGGAAAATGCTCAGTGTCGCATAGATCGCGTGCTCGATTCACGAGCGACGTTTGCACTGAACGTAGATGGTATCCACTCCTATCCAGTAAGTAGCCTTCTCGAATGAGGTTCTACCCCGGCGTGCGGCGATAGTCGACTGCCAGCCTACTATTCTGCCAATCGAATGTTGCACTCCGGCAAATAGCTGGAATAGTCGGGAAACGATCCCCCCCCCCCCCCGCTACTTAGGAAACACAGTTTCCTAAGCAGCGGGGAGGAGGGGTGGATATTGACCAGTCGTCTTCAACTCTGGAAATTACCCTGATCCTGAGTTCAGAGCAAAGCAAAAGATGCAATTGATCCGCGATAGATTCAAATTGAATCTCCATACAGCAGGTAGAGGATCGCGCAAGCGACCTCGAACCCGTAACCAATCAGGAGGCCGGAGGTATCCTGATAGTTAAATCCAAACGGAGATATCCTGCCAAAACTGGTAGTCAGGCGTCGAGGCTGCCCGCTGTGTCACATTCTTAGTGCCTCGCCGTAAGGCCTTGGCCTCTGACGGGCATGTTCGCTTTGCTGGATGGTAGGTTTCACTCATCCCCAAGTCTTCTAGGCTCATCTTACGGGGACAGCACGATCACTATCGTTAAAACTTCCTGGGGTAACGGGTTCGCCCGTTGTAGTCGATAACTCCAACTGATCTTAGAAATGTAAAAAAGGTGGTCACAGACTTAATTTTATGTCTCGTGTAAGCTTTATCTACAGGGACATCTAATATAATATTTTTTTCTTTTCCAGATATCTCCAAACTATCTCAGTTTTGGAGGTAAGGACGACATACTACATTAAGCATGCATACATTTATTAATACGTACATACTAAAACATTTGTAATGCCACCGTGCAAATATAATTGAATCGAAATCTGTTAGTAAATAAGTGGCTTAAGGTTACTGTAGCAAAGTTGCAACGAAATTACCGCAATATGGATAGCATCCTACGTATTCAAGCGAAGGCAGGCCGTTGTCGTTGGTGGATTTAGGTCTAGTTTTGTTAGTATTGAGTCTGGTGTTCCACAGGGATCCCATTTAGGGCCTTTGATTTTTAATGTTTATATTAACGACATCGGTACTTGCTTTAATCACTGCGACTATCTCCTTGACGCAGATGATTTGAAAATCTTCATGGGAGTGAAGAACCATGGCGATTGTCAACTGATCCAGGAAGACCTGAATCGTTTCACTCGTTTTTGTGAACAGCGTAAACTTTCTATAAATGTAGCTAAGTGGCATAAAATCTCATTTTCGCGAAATGTCAATCTGATTAACTTGAAGTATACAATTGGCAATGATGAAATCCTAGAAGTAGATCGAGTGCGTGACCTAGGAGTCATCTTAGATCGCAAGCTTTTAATGGATAAGCACATTGATTCAGTCGTCAACAGGGCTTACAGCCCCCTCGGTTTTATCATGAGAGTTCTTTCAAGAATTCTTTGAAGACGGTTTATGTCGCATACGTATGCAGCCTGCTTGAATTTGCTTCTAATATTTGGTCTCCGCAGTATGCTACATACAAGCTGAGGATTGAGCGTATTCAAAAACGATTTATACGTCATCTAAATCTCCGCTTATTTTCCAACGGCTTGTTATACGCTGAAGGTCTGCAAGGCTATTGTTTTTATATAGACTATCGCTATAGACGCTATAGTTTTTATATCACTATAGACGTTAGTGGACCGGCGAGTAGTATCAGATATGTCGTTTCTACATAAAATTGTTCATACTAGGTTGGACAGTCCATATCTCTTGAGTAGGGTGAGCATACGAGCGCCATCCCGACTCGCGCGCGCTCACTTAACTTTTTACGTACCAAGGTTCAACAATAACTATGGTTCCAATTCGTTATTGACGCGCGTTATGCATGCATACAATATATGCTTTAACGATATTGACATATTTAACTACCAAAATAGTCGATCCTTTGTTGAGGAAGTACGTGAAAAGCTGATTATCAGATCGTATTGAATTAGCATGCACATACAAGCACTTACTAGCACATTCGCACTACAGATGCACACACCCACACACCCTTACATACACGCACACACATATACAAACACACACACACGCACACATACATGCTCTCCATCACACAAACACACACCAACACCCATACACTCGCACATAGCGAGTTTAACTGTTAGTTTTAAATTCTTTTTGGTTTTTTTTGTTGTATTGTTTAGCATATTTTGTAATAGTTATATAGCAAATAATTTAAAACATCATTAGCTTTACTACTGTTATATATCATGCTTATATGTTATTTTTTTATGCTGCATGTTTTGAACAAAAATAAAATTAAAATTAAAATATAGACATAAAATCAAGTGTTCCACTTCGTCATACACCCGCTTCATCCCCTCTCCCGAAGAAAGAAATTGGCGATTCCCCGAGCTCCGAGACGTCGCATCGATAGATAAGTTCTGAATCAGAATAAAATATGGAAACTAAGGCGTGAGTAACGAATACAGTCCACTAATTTATATCCGAAGGAAACTCACTCCCTCTCCGAAATAAACTGAGATTAAATTGTGTACGATGATCCGGTCGTTCAGCGAGCAATCTGAGGCGGACTTTGAACACATACAATAAGCAGTAACAAAAAAAACCCGCTCCAATGGTCATTTATTAAGGACTAAAATTAATAAATTGTTGTTGTAAGAATTGTTTTTTATTTCAATTTCATTTTGAATTTTAATTTATTTCTGTAAAATTTGCTTTGGATATCGGATTTTTCTTGATTAAATCATACAATTATTTCTGAAATAAGACAGTCAATAGCAAATCCATCGGAACACACTGCAGTGCAATGATGCAATCGACGAGGGCGGCAAATTCCACGGCAAGGGAGGCAATTTGCGCTTTCGTCCGCGGTGCGACTTTTCGAAGATTCGGCGCACCTTTTTGCGCGCATCGCGCGTGCGTCTGCGCATTTTCGTGCACGAAATTGCGCCAAATTGCGCCGCACGACGCACGAGCCGCCATAATTCGGCTCCAATTCAGCCCCCCAATAAATTAAACATTCCTGGAGCAAGCGGCGGCGGTGCCGGACGCTCCATGCCATTCTAATCGCCGCCGCTTAGTGCCAGTCTTCTCTTTTGGGAGCATTTCGATTATGGGCCGGCAGACGAAGTAATATCAAATTAAAAAAGAAAGTTTTTATTCAACGTAAATACATTGCGTACCTACATATGATGGATGTCAAGAGATAAGAATAGTATATAATTAGTTTCGCTTAAAAGAACCATCCAAGGTAACCAGATGGTCACTTATTTGGTACCTACTATTTTTCAATTTAATATAGCCCGAGATTTTCCAATAAATTAACTAGTTAAATAACAAATAAATATATTTAAAAAAATAAAAACACGACTGCCGTTATAGAAAGAGAACTATTATATTTATAACTAGATGACCCGGTGAACTTCGTACCACCTAAAATTGATTTGATTGTAACTCTTCATAAGCGTTTATTGATCCTAATCAACCTTCGAAATCCAATTAATTGAAATCTATAATATGGCCGAATCATGTACTGTTTAAATTTCGTTTGGTGATTAAATGAAAGTCGTTTGTAATTAAAATAAATTCAATGTATTTAATTTACATGATGAAATATAAAGGCTTTTTAGACTTTTCCGACTTTTTCGACTTTTTTACATTTTTCGACTTTTCGAACTTTTTTTGACTTTTTCGACTTTTTTGACTTTTTCTACTTTTCCGATTTTTCCGACGTTTCCGACTTTTTCGACTTTTTCGACTTTTTTGACTTTTTGACTCTTGACTTTTTCGACTTTTTTGACTTTTCGACTTTTTGACTGTTTGAAATTTCACACAATCGCACGGAATGAATAACAGTTATAGATAGGCGCAGCTGTCAAACAATAGGAACGCCGCGAGCGCCATCTATTGAAAGTGGCCCATTTCCCACAATGACCAATTTCGATTTTTTCGATTTTCAGTTCTTTCTTTTAATTTTTCCTAAATATTTTTTGTAAACCACCCCTGAATCAGGGCAAAAAAAAAAATAATTTAAATCGGTCGGGTAGTTTTCGAGATCTTGCGAGACTAACGCACGGCGATTAATTTTTATATATAAGAAGATTACTTTCATTACGATTTTTTATGAAATATTTATGGTTTGTTTACATATTTTTATTTATTCGCTTATTACTAATCAACATTACAGTAACATCAAGGCATTGAAAAATAAAATAATAAAGATATCGCCGTAATTATACAAATATAATACTAGCTATCATATGAGAATAAATAATTAATAGCCTGCAATTTAAACAAGTGTGGGTTGATGGTAAAAATATCAAAATCTGGTGCCATCGAGTGAATTTAATTTAACGCCGCAAAGCACGGCGTTAAGTTCTACCTCGTTAGGTTAGTGCGCGAGAAAGGCTCCGCGAAAATATGGTGGCGATCAAGCACGAAGATAATTATTTGGTACGAAAAGATCCACCTTGGCTAGTAAGCTAGGGTTATCAGTTTTACGACGAATTACATAGATTCAAACAGTTTTACCACGAGATTTATGTATGTATCCATATAGATACATGTATATTTCCGGAATGTACTCAATCAGACACTAATTTTTGAAACTAAAAAAATATATTTAGGTTAATTTTTTGACATTTAGACATTTAGACAACTACTTACATTTAGACAACTACTTACTTTATATTTGGACAGTTAAGGTACTCTATGACACACGGGACGATAACGATTCTAACATTACCGCGCACTTCTAAAAAGGTTCAAGCGTTTGGAAGTATGGTAGAATAAAGAAACGAAAAACATACATAGATGTACCCTGAACACATTACACTCCTTTTTTGTTGGGCAGTCGTGTAAAAACCAGTTTCAATGGTCGTGTATAAAAAAAATAATGGCTGTTGCAAGAAAAGCGACAGTAAATTATATTTTTTAATTTTAATTTAATGTTGAATTTAAATTTCTTTCTATATTACATTTTTGCTTTGGATATCGGAAAATTTATTATTACGTTTTCACATTATCTATTTATTGTGACATTGTTTAATGCTTATTACGCGTTTTTTTACTGTTTATTAGCATGAGTGTATTAATTTAAATCTATATAATATTACTATGATATATAATATTACTGACTACAGTTTTGGAAGGACATCTCCGTCTGTAATTAACCTTCAGGATACCTTCTGCCTCCTGACTGGTTACAAAATCGAGGTCGCTTGCGCGGTCCTCTCCCTTACTTAGCGGTGATACTGTGTCTTCTGTATCTATCGCAAACCGCGGCATCATTTGCCCTGCTTGTTCACAAGGGATCGGGTGGACAAATGGTCGTTTCAAGAGCAATTGCTCCGCTCTATCGGAAACATTACTGTTTCAAACTCCCCCGGCTGTTAGTCAGAAAGCACAATCGATTGACTGACGCCGCACGGTGCGCAAACTGTCCAGGAGGTTGACTCCTAGGAGAGACTGGGCCGCAGGCCAGCGCAATACCCTGGTTCTCACTTCTGAGGCCGCGGGATGGGTGATGACCCGTGCGTTTGATCGATCGTATACAACTGGGTTTTAGCGGCCAAACTGCAACAGGGCCCATTAGCTCCCTAAATGGGCCCCTAGCTCCCGCATGTTTCAACAAGTATTACGTATGTAACGTGGACTGTGGTCCTCTTGTCCACACGCGTTTTTTTCGCCGTGGAAATCCACGGCTAATTCGCCGTGTCATCAGTATGTATCTCTATTGAAACTTGTATGGACACGGCGGCTGCGCCGTCTGTTTTTCCGCCGTGTCCGTGGACAAGCTTCCATAGTGATTCATACCCCACTGACGACACGGAGAATTAACCGTGGGTTTTCACAGTAAAAAAATGTGTGTGCGCAAGAGGGCTGACGGTGTTGGCGTGACGGCAGTTACCGTGTCGTAATTTTAAAACATAATGTTATTTTATTACGTCGCGATTTTGGGATCTCACTTCTAACATGACCGAATGTAGTAGTATACGTATGGCTGTAGTCAGACAAATGAATCGTCAAAATTACGGTATACTGTTATTTCCGTATAAACCGTAAGGAAAATGTTGATACATATAATCGAGTAATGTAGTTTCAACAACATTCCTTGTAATTCATCAAAATTACGATTAAAACATCATTATTCTGTATAAAACCGTAATAAGAAAAAGGTAATATAAGAATACCGCTAAGTGCCCTTTTTATACTAGGCGTTTGGTTTCGCCGTACGCTGGACTTACACAAAACGCCCGACTTTTATATATGGTACGATACGTTTTGATAGTTTTTCGTACACAGTAACAAAATAACGCCGACCTCGATGGCAAGCAAACAAGGGTTCATTTAAATGTATCGTAGATAATCAAAGATGTAGTAATGTAATCAATCCAATATTTTTCTCCTGTAGCCTAGAACCATCGATATATTAACTAGATATGCCCTCAGTTACAAATAAGTTGGTTTCATATCCTTAGCTCGTAACACGTGACAGAGAGAGCAATAAATTGAATAGTATGCAAGAGCACGCCAATATTCTTCCTGGCAACTCTCACAACGGAAACGGTCGGCTGTCTGCCAGCGGACTGCGACCAAACTACTACTGGTCGGCTTTCAGTAGTGGTTTTGAAGTGGTCATTTCCGAGCGCGAAAGGCCTATCTAGGGGATCATATATCAATGCCTAAAACGGTGTTCTTGGCCAGGGAGGTGACAATCGCAGTCATGGTTGCCTTCGTCTGATATTTGACACTTGCCACTGGGCTACCAGACGCTATTGCATCTCACGTCGCACGGGCGCCGCGTTCGTCACGTGGTATTGGCGAGTTCCACAAAGGGGCAGGAGTCAAGTCACGTCGGCGGGTCGGAGCATTTTTTGCCGCTTCCTCAACGGTTCCATCTATTTTTCGGGCGGGCCATCGGCCGCCATCCATTATTGACAAATTAAAAACGGTACGATTGAATCCGCGCGTAGCGATCGCCGCCGCGCCGACCACGACGCACGACCAGACAGTTACAACACGATCGACGCGACGCGATGACGTCACAAAGGCGATGGAATGCCAGCCACCTCTTAATGGTTCCATGTCTCGAGGCTTGATAGTATAGGAGAACATGACAAGTCTTGTAAGGATAAGGTATGTCGTTAAATCTGGGATTATAGGATATAGAGCAATTCCCTGATATATCTTTCCAATATAATCTATTTTTCTTGCTAATTTTACATTTTCTTTCTCAAGGACCACAATACGAACGCCAAGCTTAGATTTACACACCATGATAACAACTACACGACTGACTACCTGGAGACTCACTGCGTTTTGCCGCTATAATTTAGTCAAATGGCTCGAAGAACAAAACGATACAACTTGTGTTGACTTTTGACATAAAAATACATATTTTTTAAAAGTTACAATATATATATCTATCGACATAACGCCCTTCAGACGCAATAAAGGGGAAACACCAGTATTAAAAATGATAGATATCGGTCTCGAAAATCGTTTGAAACGTGTTATGGCAAAATTCTGTATTTCAAGTTGCAACATTCTCTGGGGCGACTGGGTTTTTAGTCCGGCTGCATAAAGGTGTACGTGTCGAACAAATAAATATATTAAAAGGAATAAAAACACGACCATATTTACAGAAAATAAACTACTGTATTTATAATTATTTTGATGTGTATTTATAATTATTATAATGAAATTTTATTGGTGGTTTTTAAATTTATCCATATAGATACATATCGGCGCTTGAAAGGCAAAACCGACTAAGCGAAAGTGATTTAAACTTTAAATGGGTAACTTATTGGATAGCTATAAAAATAATATTTCTATGTCTGTGTATAATCTTTTTAATCTTTTTAATCCAAAAATTAGGTGAATTTAAAATCACTATTTTAAAATATTTCAAATTTAAATTACTTTCCTGTTAATGACGCTTAGTCATTTTTGCCTTTCAAGCGTCGATATATATTTTCGAAATGTACTCAATTAGACTTTTCATTTGACACTAAACACGATATATTTATGTAAATTTATTGACAACTATTTTGACAATAAATTAACAACTTTTTAGGTACTTGATATTTGGACAATAGGGGTACCCTTTGATACTCGGGATGAACTAACGATTCTAACAATACCACATACTTCTAAATCGGTTCGAGCGTTTAGAGGTTATGGTGGAATAAAGAAACGGAAAACATACATAGATGAACCTTGAACGCATTACACTCCTTTTTTTGTTGGGCAGACGTGCAAAAATAGGCGGCTGCAACACGTTTCATCCCTCAAATCGTCACTCAAAATTTGCTAATAGGCACTCCAAGAAACACCTGTGGCTTCTGAAAGCTCTATAATAGTGATTCTCCTGCCTTCATTCATTTTTTCCTTGATTTTTCCTTTTTTTTCGGGATGTGGCTCGTTGAAGGGCGACCAGCTCGAGGTTCGTCTTCCACACTTATTTGACCCCTTTTGAAGCGACTATACCACTCACAATCCGTGTGCGACTCGTTGCATCATCCTTCTAGGCTTCTCTAAGCATTGCATAAGCCGGAACTGCAGTTTTATTTAACAATAGGCAAGATCTCAAACACACCCGTTGTTCTATTGGCACGATTTAGCGAAGGTTAAGGACATACTGAATAACCGGGATCTATAATAAGTAGGAATGGCCGTGCGTTCTTCCATTTCAACTCGGACGCGGAGCTGACACACCAGTCCCGCTACTTTTGGGTACCTTCTCGTACATCTGAGAAGCCCTCGTGTACATTTTCAAAACTCTTATTTTCTACCTCTTACCTCTATCTACCCTCGTGTACATTTTCAAAACTGCTATTTTCTACCTCTCACATTATTATTAATTTTAGATTATTAAACTGAGTAATGTAAAAATGCCTATAAATGTTATTAAGAAAGAGTGTACCAATGGCGACAATCACTATATCTCGATGTGTTAGCCCAAAACTGGAAAAACGTGATTTAAAATAAGATTTGTGGGTGGGTCAATTTTTTTGATTATCTAGATTATCATCGAGATATAATATTATGTTGCTTTTAAATATGACTTTGCCGTAAACACAATTTTAAAATTGGAGCCCTGCTGGCCTTCGAACAAGTTCTTCTTAGTTAGGCAGTAGCAGGATAACCAGTGGTATTAATCCGTATCAGCTGTTTTCCAATCAATGATCAGTATTGATAAAATTATATTATCATTCGAATAATAAGGTTAGATAATAATAAAATATAGAAAGTATATGTAATACAAATAGGTATAATATACAAAATAATATATTTATATTTATATGTGTAAGTAATATGTTTCTAATATACATAATAATCATTACAATATATTAATAGAATTTGGTGAAGAAATACTTATCAAGCCTAAGACTGTGAATAGTACTTTAATCTATATTATTAAATATATTTAGTGTAATAAAACCTAATATAAACCTAATATAATATGAATTTTATATAAAAGTGTTACGAATATTAGTGTACCAAGCAGCGGATTCAGAAGAACACGCTCGCTTATTATGATGACAGATTATGACATCATTAAACCTGTTTTCAATTTAATTGATACAGAATATCAATCCTTAAATAAACATCACAATTAAACATTATCACCATAATCATCACTGAGGCAGTAAAAAATAAACAACCACTACTTATCTAAAATAAAAATCATCAAATCATACTTCGATAATGAAGATAAATGTCCAATTCGAAGACGGTCAGACAAAACACTAAAACTCATTTTTCCACAGCCGCCGATATGATCTGCATCAATAAATAAACCTCGTAGACTTTAACCATTATACTGCCAATTTAAAGCTTACGGGAGTTTAATGATTTAATCCAAGGTTAGCCCTTTAATTAACGATTATAATTTACTGAGAAGACCAAGATGCGAATCAGATCGGTGATACGCATAAATTATGAAAAAGACGTACGTTCAATAAATGGTTTTAATGTCTCGGTTGAAAGATAAAAGTGAACGGGAAGCGCTTGTTTCGAAAGCGAAGCAGAAATGCAGCAAAGGAAATAAATACTCACCTAAGGCGCCTAGCTACAGAGTACTAGGTACAGATTAATAATAAGCTATTGACTATGCTACCGGAAACGCTCACAAAATGTTAGAAATCATCCAACGCGTGTGTAAACCATTTATTGACGTGAGAGCCGTTAAGATTTTATATTTTTCCTGCGAATGCAGCGCTCTTGAATACGGATCTCTTATTTCGACACCTCAATACACTCCAGGGTTGTTGCTGATACAGGTTTTTTTAATATCAGCGGACGCTGATGCTGATGCTGTTTTTTTTATATAAATACTAGATGACCCGGTGAACTTCGTACCACCTAAAATTGATTTGATTGTAACTCTTCATAAGCGTTTATTAATCTTAATTAACCTTCCAAATCTAATTCATTGAAATCTATAATATGGCCGAATCATGTAAGGTTTGAGTTTCGTTTGGTGATTAAATGAAAGTCGATAGTGATTGAAATAAATTCAATGTATTTAATTTACATGATAATAATGCAGTTCACATTCAACACAAAACATTCTGGTAAAATATGTTTTTCGTTTTGTTTTCCGGCGCGTAAATAAACAAAAATGATGGCTTTCCGTCTGATTGCTTGGCGAACACGGGACATACAGTTGTCCATGCGCGAAATACGGAAATTCCAAGTTAATTCCGCAAACTTCCAACACGCGAGATTTATCATCGTGAAGGCCAGACACACGAGGAATCTAAATTCCGCTTTCCAGAATTACCAAGTGTACAGCTGTAGATTGTCTTTCGTATGTCGCAAAGGAAAAGATGCGCCAAATCGCCTCGTTGCTGCTGACATAGCGACACGTCTGATACTGAGATACACCTCGTATGGAATTCCTCACAGCGAAAACAGCCATATCGCTTTATTTTACGTATTTGCAGCATATGTAATTTATCGAGTTGATGAAGTTGCAGTATTCCACATTGATTTGCGCTTTAAAAGCCTTGGACAATAAGGCACAATCTAACGATTGACCACATTTACATCTTGCCCTTTGACCTTTACAACTGCAGATCGCCCATTGTCCGCAACTGATCGGAGACGATACAATGGGTATCCGTCATTGCCTGTGATGGTGTTAGCAATCAGGTCTCTCGGGTAACGCCTGGAACAGTTACTATCGAGCATACAGGGCGAGATGTTGTTATAAACTTCCCAAAGTCCATAGATCATATTCTTAGGCACCACTGCAAGCAATTTCGGATTAACAGCTTCATCCTGTATTTCGGCCGAGATTATGGAATCATCTCACATCAGTGCGGTTTGCACTTGAAGTAGCTTGCCGCACATTTGACTGACTTCGTCGACCTATGTTATCTCTTCTTCTCGACATTATAATGGACACTGTAAAACGACACGGAATTGTTTCCACGCTCACTCAAATCGATCGAAATTTCCATGAGGTCTTTACAGAATTGAAATCCCCAAACTAAGTCCAAATTCGTGGTTATTTCATTAAAAAAACGGTTGTCACCCCAAGACTTTCCTGTCAAGTAGCCAGGAACGTAATTTATCTGAATATTAATATCATTAATCCTACAATAATCCCCCCCCCCCCCACCCTAACCTAGCGACACCCTTTAAAACTCCAAAATCGAAATCGACTTTGACTTCGACTTCGACTTTACCGACTTTTTCCACTTTTTCGACTTTTTTACTTTTTCGACTTTTTTTACTTTTTCGAATTTTTCGACTTTTAAGGCTTTTTTGACTTTTTTGACGCTTTTTCTACTTTTCCGACATTTTCGACCTTTTCGACTTTTTCGACTTTTCCCACTTTTTCGACTTTTTTAACTTTTGCGACTGACATTTTCGACTATTTTTTCTTTTTCCGCTAGTTTGACTTTCCGCTATTTTGACTTTTCGAGTGTTTCTTTATCTACTTTTTCGACCTTTTTTACTTTTTCGACTTTTCCGATTTCCGAATTAACGACTTTTCGAATTTTTCGACCTTTTCGACTTTTTCGACTTTTTCGACTTTTTCAATTTTTTTTTACTTTTTCGTTTTTTTTAGTTTTTCCTTTTTTTTACTTTTTAGCATTGTTCGACTTTTTTGACTTTTTCGGGTTTTTCGACTTTTTCACTTTTATCGACTTTTTCGACTTTTCCGAATTTACGACTTTTTTGACTTTTTCGACTTTATCGAATTTTTTGGCTTTTTCGACTTTTTTGACTTTTGCATTTTTTTACTTTTGTAATTTTACACATTGTACGGAATGAATAACAGTTATGGATAGCGCAGCTGTCAAACAATACGATCGCCGCGATAGCCATCTAGAAAGTGGCCAATGTTCCCAAAATGACCAATTTCGATTTTTTCGATTTTCAGTTGTTTCTTTGAGTTTTTCCTAAATATTTTTTTCTGTAAACCACCCCTGAATGAAGGCAAACAAAATAAAAGAAAAATAATTCAAATCGGTCTAGTCATTTCCAAGATCCTGCGAGACTAACGCACGGCGATTCATTTTTATATATAAGATAAGCTGATGCTGATGCAGATTTTTATGCAATTTTAAGAAATTAAATGTTTTTTAACATAAATAAAATATATCTAACTATGAAATTGTAGTTAAAAGGGATAATATAATTAGGTATTTTAAATGAAAAGTCAGGTATCATACTTCTGTGATTTTAAAGTATCAAAAACAAGTGTCGTTCATTACCTAACATACAAAAATAAAATACAACTGGCGGTTACCCATCCAACCCAAATTAAAGGTAAGTTATATTTTAAAAACAATAGCTGAGCTGCCTTTTTCAATTGCAGTCGATTACGGGAACGCTTATTCCGGTACTGCTGAGTAATTGTTCGCTAGGAACACTTGGCGGCGGAGATGACGACATGCGCATGCGGCTAGAGCTAAGCTAGCTCCGCCCTTCAAGGTCATGTCACGAGCAGAATATCAGGAAACAATAAAATCAGCATTGATGAATGCGGATGCTGATGCTGATGCTGACATTCACAACGATCCTGATACAGTTTACAAAAATAGGGTTGAGAGATTCCAGAGGTACTTCCTGAGGTATCTAGATTTCAAATCATTTAAATGTAGAAATACAAGGTGGCGCAGAGCCAACTGACATGTTTCAACTAGTCATATATTGTATTCGGAAGCGGGGAAAAATAGGTATATGTGTCTATAAATACGACCAAGTATGCCATTTATTTACTATCGATTACAATCTTATTTTTTGAAAACTAAATCAGGCAGATAGCCTATTAGCTAAAATGCGAGATTGCTGGCGCGCCGAACGGCAAAGATGCGTTTAAAAGCTTCCCGTCTAACACGATACCAGTTACTTTAAATTTATTCACCCAAGCCAATATGGTATGCAAGACGGTGCATGTAGATCAATATTGAACTGTCTTCGATAGACACGCTGTACTTCCGTGACAAATAGGAGGAATTTGGTTAGCAATAACTATGAACACAGGTAAAACGTTCTCGCAGTTTCCAACGCTCTATTGCGACTGACATACCGCAGCGACGTACATAATGAAATTGCTTCTCCGCCTGTACCATTCCCCTTCCATTCCCACACGAAACTGTCGAAGCGGCGCACAATTCACATTTGAAATGTGTTAGTTGGATCTGTTTCATTCTATATAAAGTCAATTCAATTTAAATTTAAAATTACAGAATTACTTCAACTTGGGAGAAATAAGGTGGAACATAATAAATTGTATTTTAAAATAAACTGCTTTATGTTATTATAGTCTTATTTATATACTTATATTTTATATTACTTATTTATTTATTTACCTATTTTACAAACTTCATCTTCCGACATTTTATATTAATTTTAATTGAATGATAATGCTACTTCGACATTTTAAAATATATTATGTTTAATTTTGTGTGAGTTATCTATTTTATTATTTATTAGATTTTTGTCTTTTATTTTGATTCTACATATATGTGCGCACTAAACAAATCATCACCATAGGTATATGGGGTCTATCTTGGTACGGGATACGGCCTAGTTAAGCAGCTTGATCTGCAATCAAAACAATTGTAACGTTAAAAAAAATATAGAAATTATTATTATTATTTCAGACCTCCGGAAATTACCCACAGGGACTTAATCGTCATAATATGGACTTACTTGAGATAGGCGCCTCCAACATGATGTACGTTTCCTTCACAACATTATAAATAATAAAATAGATAGGCCTTATTCTGTTGGCAGAAGCTGTTACTGAATCCCAAATATTAAGACCAGGAATCGAGACTTACCTATTTCATCTACCGAGGGTCATTACTAATATGCTCAGAATATGTACGAGTATCATACTTTCATATAGCGCATAGATCGTACAATCTACATTTTCGAGGTTTGGATATGTGAACTTAATTTATTATCAAATACTTGATTCAAAGATATTAAAAACACGATGCACAACCTTCGGCTTGATTAGTCAAGCCTTCGTCAAATGTTGTTAAATATTGTTTGTTTATACTCTTTATTGTGAAAATTTTACAATGGGCGGGTTTATTGTCATATGACAATCTCTTACAACCAACCCTACTATGACGTGTTATATGTATGTGTGCGTGTAACATGTCTGTAAGTGTGTGTCTTGTTATTGCATTCGATCAACAGAATTGAAAATGCAATTACGTTAATTTGATCCCAACGGAAAATGGTGACCCAGCCGGGAATCGAACCCGGGACCTTACAAAGTAAAATCAGGCGACCTAACCACTATGCCACCGGGCCCTGTATAGCATGGAATATTGTAGTGATTTATAGCATGGACTATTGTAGTGATTATTATGCATATTACATTATAAATATATTATTAAGTAAATTATACATATTTATATGAACTATGATTTTATTTCTCTATCAACTTATTATTAACAACCTTATTTTTATATTATGATATTATTTTATCAATATTACGGACGAGTATATATAAGCAATTTATTTTATGTAATGAGTAAAATATATTTATTAAATTCATATTGTACCTTACTTATCCCTTTTCTCGAAATTTATTCTATTATGTCACAACTGTATTTTTCTTTTCGCGATGTAACAATATATCTAGTTTAATTGCGAAAACTTTTAATTGGCCTTAGTTTTGCATGTTTAAATATTAAGTAAACGCTGTGAGTTTTCTGAAAAATAAATAAAAATCGCTACGGAAAGTCACATTTCCAAAAGCTAAGAAAAACAAGAAGTGCCCAAGGAGATGACTCACAATAAATGCTTGCGAAAATAATTTTCTTTAATATTACGTCCGCTCTCCATCAATAAAACACCTTTACCGCACTAATCGTATATATAATACAAGATTTATACCGACTCCATTAGGATTACGATCCGAGATAAATCTTTTTGCGATATTATACTTGCAACGTCATGCTGCCTAACGACCACGTGAGATAAATTGTGGAATGAAATTTTAAGAGTGCTCCATATTGATTTAATTGAAAAAAAAAATACAATTTTAAGATTACTAAGTGGGCTTAGCTTCGTTGTGTCTCTGTCCATAACGTTTATGGGATATTGGATTAATCGAATGGTAGAAATAAAATCAACGAACTAGTAGAATTTAATGGTAGAATTAAAATCAAAGGACCATGGTCATTTTGGATCCACCCACAAGCAGAGACAGATGTGAGACTCACATTTAATAAAGATTTTGCCTTGTCAACTATTAGGTGTGCAAGTAGAAACTCGGCTCTGAATTTGGTTGCATCAAAATATACTTGCACGCGTCCAAATCGCCTGCTCATTGGATATATGTAGCTTAGTCATTGCTGTTTTTATGACATAAGTTTCAGTCAATTACAAGCTGTCGTTCTGTGTGCATCAATTGCATTCTGTCCTGTTTTTAAATGAAAAGAAATGCTGCTCAAACTATGGAATTGATTAATTCGACTTTGGGTGAATATTCTGTGAGTCATTCAACAGTACAAAAGTGGTTTGCATAATTTCGTGATGGCAATTTTAGTCTTGAGGACGCTCCACGTCTAGGTGCAGGAAAACAATTTAATGATGAACAATTTAATCTTTTACTGGATGAAAATCCGTGTCAAACTCAGAAAGAGCTTGAAGAACAGTTATGAGTTACTTACCAAGCAATATCACTTCGATTGCATGCAATCCAAGGGAAAATACAGAATGAAGGAAAATGTTTTTCTCAAAACCTGACGAAGAAAACAAAAATCGAAGAGATGACAACTGCATAAATTTGCTTTCTCGGTATAAAAGGAAGACTTTCTTGCACAAAACCATTACGGGTGATGAAAAGTGGATAATGTACGATAATCCTAAATGCAGAAAAGCATGGGTTGATCCAGGCCAGCCATCAGCATCAGATGCAAAATTTAATATTCATGCCAAGAAAGTGTCACTGTGTGTCTGGTGGGATTGACAAGGACTCATTTACTACGAGCTTCTGGAACCTGGTCAAACTGTTAGAGCTGAACGTTACCAGGCCCAATCGATTAAATTAGGTGATGCTCTGAAGGAAAACAGACCATCGCGAGTCGGAGTTGGCCCGCGGGCCGAACTTTGCCCACCCCTGCTCTAAACGAATTCTTTCAAAAGATTTTACCAAAACCTCTTAAACGAATTACTGTAAGTCTGAATTAAAAATTTAAATAAATAAATTATTAGAAGAGAAGCGGTAATGAATGGAATGCAACGAAGCATATTACTTTTATCTCATAATATACATCTCTAAATCTGTTTTTGAGTAATCAAAGACAACTACGAAACTCCCAAAATTTACATCCACCAGTAATTAAGTTGAAAAAGGAACCGGATCGGAATTATTTTACAAAATATCGAATTGCCTCTGCCCAATTAATATTTATCGCACTAAAGCACGACTGAGGATGTCTAAATTATTATAGTTTACATAAAAAAATACACTTCGACGATACAGATAATATCAGACGTGGTATTGGCCATGATTTACGAGGGCGAAATCGGAGTTTGAATAGTATGTTAACCTGTTAATTACCGATATTGAGCGATCTTTGGCAATATATCACCAGCGTTAAAATTAAGTTGTCCATTGGAAAGTTATGGGAAGAAATAAAAATGTGAGCAATATTTTATTTCTTTGAAAAGTAAACATCAACTTATAATAATTTGAATCAACAAAAAAAGACTTGAATAAATATAATACATTGGACTACGCCACCCAGTAAAGTTCAATGCAACTATGAAAACAAAATATTTTATTTCAGATATATGTTAACATGTTTATTACTGATATTAAGCAATTTTTGGTAATAGTTGTATATTACCAGGGTTAAAATTAGTTGTGCATTGGAATGTTATGGGATGAAATAAAAATGTGAGTTACATTATATTTCATTGAAAAGTAAACTTTTACTAATTTTAATAATTTGAATCAACAAAAACGACTCCAATAAAAATAAGACATTAGTGATATTGGACTACACCATTCAGTGTTGTTCAATGCAATTATGAAAACAAAGTATTTTTTTCGAGATTGTAGCACTGCAATTGTTCTCGGGAGCAATAACTCCCGGTCACCAATACAAATATTAATATCTCGGAAACTATGAAGGCCAGCTTATTCATATAAAAATATTTTATATACGATTTAAAACTACTCAAATAAAATGAATAAAACTTCATGGTTGCCGTAAAATATTGCCATCAAAAACCAAATACAAAAACTGAACTACGAAATCACTGCATTTGTTTTTGTTTCTGTTCTGTCATAAAAAAATAAACAGTGTTCCTAGTATTCAATATTCAATATTCATTATTAATGTGGTAGGTAATTATTGAATAACCCAGCATCCTTAGTTTACGAAATATTAAGGTTTATGTTGGTGACCCGGATTCATTGCTCCTGAGTGTAGACTAGTTGTCTTTATTATCTACCGTTGAATACTGGTTTATGGTCCCCATCACAATTTCTGGGGTCTAATGAGGTTTCTGCACACAGAAGACGGATATTACAACGTCCTGAACCAAAGTTGAGCAAAACGAAGAAGAGTGGCTCGATCCATCGAAGTATACAGTTTTTTTTTTTAAATGACCAAACTCTGTCAGCATAACCGAGAAAAATATTGATTGATTCTTACATTACCATTTTGTTATTACGGTTTAATAAAGAACAACGATATTTCAATTGCAAATTTGTTGAATTACAAAGATTTTTTTTGAAACTCTTTACTCGATTATACGGAATACGGAAAGAACAGTATACTGTAGTTTCAACGTCCGATTCGATTGATTAATGTGTCCGACTAATCGTGCGTATACTACTACACGCTGTCATATTTGAAGCGAGCTCCCAAGGTCACGACGTAATGAAATAACGTTATGTTTTAACATTACGACACGGTAACTACCGTCACGCCAACACCGTTAGTCGTCATGTTAATTCATACGTATAGACCACAGTCAAAGTGATATAAATAATCCTTGCCGAAACATGCGTGATTCCGTGTGTTACATCGTAATATTTTTCTCAGTGTACTCGGTCAATATCCATCGAAAAAACCTATTACCTGTGGGTTGATTTTCTATCGCTTTCGAACTATATTAAGATAATCTGGATAGATTGACAAAAGCGCAGAAATTATTATTGAGAGTAATTCACAGGAAAAACCGGCGTCATCCATCTGCCTTGTTATTTTCCCAATCCCATGTGCTATCAGCTAAACAGTTATTCATTAAGCAAGCGCTTCTTGCATTCTACAAATCTAGAGATGACCACGCCCGAACTCAAAACAATCTGAACACAAGAATGTCCGCGAGTATCAATTATATAATTCCGTCAGTCAGGACAACATTTGCCCAGAGACATATATTCTACATAGCCCCAAAATTATATAATTCCCTTAGTGAAGACATGAAAAATTATCCTAACATAAAAATATTTAAAGCAAACCTTAATAGATGGCTACTTAACAAGGGATATGTAAAATCTGATCAACTTCTTTGCAACGCACGACAATTTATTTAGTATCACTTATCTATTTTTCTTAATTAAATTTTATTAAATTACAACTATAAATGTATATATTTATTACATAGCTATATTTTTTATAAAATTGGTATATTTATGTGTTTATACAGGTGGTGGGTCCAAATAATTTATTTAAAAAAAAACACTTCATTTCTTAAAATTGCATAAAAATATGCACATCTAGAGACGGGCCAAATTATCGCCTAGTTAGATGTGCTATTGGCAGTAAAGGTCATGTAAGATGTGTTAAACCTCCCTATATTAATTATTAAATAATTTATATAATTATTATAAGATTACATGACCTATGAATGAACTGTATACCTAATCCTATGTACCTAAATAAATAATAATAATAATAATAATATTCGGAGCCATAATATTACCCACCATCCTTCGTTTCATTCAAGGCCTACCCTTCGTGAAGCTATAGATATTAAGATTGCATAAGTGACGCATTCTCTGAAATTTTTGCGTAAGTGACTTAATATTCTGCGATGTAATCACGGAGAAAAATCGATCGCGATCGATTCTCGCATCGCGCATTTTAACACTACAAGGTTTATGCATATGTCAACTATACAGCACAATCTTAGCCCTTATCTTTCATTAGAATTTCAGAATGTTTAATTAATATGATAATCGTGTTTGCGGCCCGCTTCTTCCACACGGGGCTCACATTTCCAAACGGGTTTTTCAATTAATTGCTATTTGCTTCGAGTATTACAATTTCGTGAGTTCGTATATCAGCCGCTGGAGGCCGCTTTGAGTCGATTTATCATTCTGATTATTGCTTCGTTTTGCTCTCCAGTTAAGTCATATTGACGAGCTCGTGCTTGGACAGAGCAGGATTCTTAAGAAAAAAGGTAGAATGAAAGTGTACTAAAGCTTCTCACTCTGGTTTCGAATGACATAATAATTTCAAGCCACCTTATTATCAACGTTGATCACGTGTTCTGCCGAAAAGTACGCTTGACGAAATACCATTTTACTGTCTTCGTAAAGTAAGAGATGAAGACGGATATATACACCCCCCCCCCCCCCCCCCCCACCCGATTAAGACCATTTCCAAACTGAAGTCTGTATGTCTGTATCTCTCTGTGCGTGTGTGTTTATGTGTGTGTGTGTTTCTCCACATGTGTGTGGACAAGGAAAGTTTCCCTGCAGAGGGAAAGTCTTGTGAGCGCACTTCTGTGTGTCTCTCTGTGACTCCTGTGTGTATTCCTCCAATATAGCGCCCAAACTGAGCTGAAATTCGGCATGTGTCTGTGAGCTGTGTGTCTGGGTATCTGTCTGTCTGTCTGGCTATCTGTCTCTCTCTCTCTCTCTCTGTGTGTGTGTGTGTGTGTGTGTGTGTGTGTGTGTGTGTGTGTGTGTGTATGTGTGTGTGTGTGTGTGTGTATTCCTCCACGATCGCACCCAAACGCTTCATCCGATTGAGGTGGAATTCGGCATGCAGGCATCAAATCAAATCAAATAAAATAATTTATCATTTGGTCATGGCAAGAGTTGAAAAGATTGTAGTTGAAATCGGCCCACCGTGCGCTAGCCACACTTCAATCTCGAAATATTGAACTTTAAGGCTTGAATTCGATTTACTTGGAATATCTCATCAATTTTACTTGGAATATCTCATAAATAAGGGACACAAAAAAAAATTAAACTCCGCCATAATTAGGACAATACAACATCATTCTGGAAAAATACCATTTTAATACCGCGAAAAATATTACAAATATAGTACGATAATGGCGACCGGGGAGAGGGGTTAACGCGGAGGGGGAGGGGGGCTTCTCAACCTGCCAGGAAAGTCTTGAGGGGTGACCTAAACGATTTTTTACAAAATACCTCAACATCATCATCAATGCGGCCTTAGCATGGCCCATTCCTGAACAAAGGCTTCCTCCAATGTCTGCCACGCTTGCCGATCTTAAGCCCTCCCAATGCAGTCTCGTCCTCCGTCTCGTCTGAAATCATTAACCCAGCGTAGATTTGGATAACTTCGCAGTTTCATATTCAGGCCTCTCCATTCGAGTAAGTTCTTGGTCCACTGGCTATGATCCATTCTGGGAATGTGACCAGTACACCTTGATTTGAAAAGTTCCTTGAAGTGAAGTGAAGTGATTTAAAAAGTTAAGCTTGAGGCTTCCATCGCGTTTTTAACTCTTGTCTTCCTCCGTATCCATTTGTTGCGTTTTCGGATGAACAGGCTGATTGCGAGCATGATTTGTTCTATTGTTTTTGACATGGGCCCAATCTGCAAGTTAAGAAAGGCAGCACACATAGCTCGAATATTTTAGTCTTTGCTCTAACAGTTTTATTTTTAAATATTAGTTTTTAATTGTTTTCTGATTTACCGTCATCCACGAGAAATCTCGATATTGCAGTAGGTAGGTACATAAAATATTCTTTAAAAAAATATTCAAACATGCCCTTTATAAACTAGATGACTTTTGATAATATTGCGTATACAATTTGAGGACTTTTTAAAAGAGTTGTTTTCAATAATGAATTTTTAATAGTTTTATGTACTTCTTTAAGAGCCGGAGTCATCAGTGAAAAATAATTTATAAAAAACGATACAATAACTTTTGTTTCAGCAGACGCAAAAAGTGAGTTTTTTTCAAAGTTACATCGTTAGTTGGGAATCGTATGTGCTGCTTCATGTTTATTTTAAAGGTTAATGGCATTACCAATAAAAAATACCTGTACCCGGGTTAAATCCCATTATTGTTATACCCGGTAAAGCCGAGTTGTAACGGAGTTGTAAATTCGTGACCGATAAACGAGTTTTAATGCGGGTATAAACTGCCCCGAAATTACAGACATATCATATCTTTAGCATATCGAATCCCGTTGTATAGCAGGCCAGGCAAATGTTACTTTCGCGATCTTAATTACCTTTGGAAATGGGACATAGCGTTGCTTGCAAAAGCACGAGGTGTACATATTACTGCAGCATTACAAATTAATCGTTTTTGGACCAATAGCAAAAAAACAGAGCATACTGCAGCATCTTGATCATTATGTCAACGCTGCCTAACTAGGCAAAGGCCTGTAGTAAGGCAGACGTACATTGCCATTTTGATTGGTTTTAAAATAAAATGGAAATGTAGTATGTCTTTGGCTTATAAATTTATTTTATTTATTTATTTTATTAACACATCTAGTAAACAATTAATGTCATATCTGTAAGTAAGATTTTAACAAGAAATTGATGCTGCATTATTTTTAATGTTTGACACAGTCGCCTAACTAGGCCTAGGCCTGTTTTAAGGCAGACTTTTAATGACTAGATATTAAGTGTGTACTGTCAACTTAAACTATATGTTAGTACTTATTTTTAAATCGACAAATATGAAACTATAAATATTTACGCATATACAAATATAGGTACTCATATATATCTATAGATAAAATATATATCCATATATGCACACATACACATACATATATGTACACACAAATCAATTACATATTGATATAACGTTTACATACCTATAATAGTCATTTAAATTTACCATGGTAAAAACTAAATGAAAACTAAAATGAATACATTATGCGGAAAGTTTGTTTT
Organism: Micropterix aruncella; assembly: GCA_944548615.1. Lineage (NCBI taxonomy): Eukaryota > Metazoa > Arthropoda > Insecta > Lepidoptera > Micropterigidae > Micropterix > Micropterix aruncella. The sequence continues at coordinate 11,966,444 of OX155959.1, read as the reverse complement.
CGTTTTGCTACTTGTCGTTTCAGTTGAAACATCTGTTTGATTCGATAGCCATTTAGCATTATAACTCGGTTATAATACCGATATACCAAACTAGGATTTAACCAAGTTATATTGGCGGTGGAAAGTAGGTAGCGAGAAACGTTTATTGGTCACACTTTTGAAAAATCATCGTTAATAACAGTGATATTTTTTTACACCTTGTTTATTGCTAACGATGTAAAATTTTAGCGATTTATATAAACCTAATAGAGATCAATGCAATGGTATAAAAATAGACAACATCCACCCATCAGTAATCATTTTAAAAAATGGAAATAACTACCCTTTTTTTATGAATGAATTTTATTTACTGAACATATCCTTCATAAAAGCCATTTCATGCCCAAAATGGGATTGAAAGTTAGTATTATGGTGCATAGTGTGGGTTTAAAAATAAGGGAAATTCATAAAAAAATATGTATGCCTCATTAATGCAAAAAACTAATTAAAAATAAAAAAAATAAAAAAATATCATCAAAATTGCTCTTTGGTGTGGTAAATACTAAAACGAGCGTTCAAAACATACAACCTCACTGCTCAAAACACTGGGCAGTACTAACATCGCGTGATGTCACCCGATTTGCAGAGTTTCGGAGATAGTGGGGGAGTGGTACCTCGTTTGAATTATCGTAACTGTCTTTGTCTCGCTTTCACATACCATGAATCGTATTTATTTTCGCCCGAAACATTCGGGAGCGCCTTTTCTGCAGTTAAAGCTTGCCCGAGTTATCTCGGGTGTGGGAATTTTCGCACATGATGCTTTTGCGTAGAGGTAGCATACACTTTTAAATAATAAAGAAATATAGAAACGTACGTTACAAATTATAAGACATTCGGTTTTGAAATTCCATCCCATCAAAAATATTAAAGTTCCAGGATTAAAATGCAACTATAAGTAACCGATAATGAGTCACACTTGCGCGTAATTTGTTCACAACAGGTTCAAAAATAATAATTATGAATTAACAGAAATGTTTTCATACATATTTTTTAAATTTATTAGCCAAAACGTATATAGCTTAATTTATTCTTTAAAAAAATATCACTAGTGGTAGCCATTTATACATTGTGAATCACCAAAAAATATATAACATCTAAATTAAAAAAAACATTTTTCAAAAATAAAAAAAGAAAGACATGTTAAAATGTATCAGTATAAGGGAGGGGATAGGGAAGGGAGAGGGAAGAAACTATGGGACCGATATGGCTTAACACATTGTATATATATATAAAAAAAATAAAATAGTGCGTATCTTTATCATTACGTTAGTAAGTGATCCTAAGCTTTTCTCTGACTGCATGAAAAAAAGGTTTTTTGCGTAGCGAAAAAATGTCAAGATCATTGAACCTATTATTGAAAGATCTGAGTGACTGTATCATAGTGGAATTTATGAAGTGGTTTGTATTACATATTTACACATGAAACTAACGAGAAACTCGCGTACTTCTAGGGGGTACTCTCAGGGATATCCGCTGTTGTAAAGCTGGACAGTCTATTGTGCTATGCTGAATGTCACAGAAGAAAGACATGTCAGATACGGTCCGTAGAGCGGTTCAACCTAAAAGACATCCGCTCGTTCCTCGTATGTCTCAATTTCCGCGTGCTCGCGCCAATTTAGGTATCGCAAGAACCGCTTTTGGATGCCCCTACCTTGCTGACGGAAGCATCATACATCGGTGACCCATATAGTAGATACGAATTATAAAACACTTGTAATATGTGCGTAATATAATAGTTTTACCGCATATGTCCGTACAGCCCAGATTTGACTATTATTTTTAGATTTTTGTCGTATAGATGGAACCATTGTATGGTACGATCGATAAATCCTAAACTGGTAAAATACTCCTCTGTGCGCCGGGCCACTCGCGCTCTGTGGGCTCGAAGCGACAGTGCAATCGGGGCGTAATTATTACTCGGCAGATGCCACCAGCATGCATAATCCATGAATAATATTATTCCAGTGGCTTTAAAACTCAGTTCAATCAGGTCATGAAGTCACACGGGTTATATTTATAAAGGACCTAATGCAGGCTGGTCGTCCGTCCTTAGTAGGGCAGGACGTGTCCTAGTTTTTTTATTTAAAACGAAAGACATGCTAAATCAGCACTTTTAGGGGGGCATTTCGAAAGCTAAATGGGGCTACAGCTATTTTAACGAAAAACTTTACACAGAAAACACGCGTTCTAAAATTCTGAAAAATATTAACCGAACTGATAAAAAGTGGTTTAATGACCAGTAGTATAGTCTTCATGGCAATAAAACTATCACATTTACAGTAACGAATTGTTAAAGTTGTTAAAACTCAGAGTGCAAGGAGATTAATGTTAGCTAGTAAAGCGGTAATAATAAAAGGATAATTACCTACATAGGCATTATAATAAATAGATACATTTATATATAAATACACACTCATACATATAAAAAATATATATACACATATACACACACATACATATATACAAAACGTATCTACCTATATTCAATATATACTTTATATATACGTATATAACAATATATAAATAAACAAAAATAAATAATTGCAAAAAAAAATCTTTATTATTTTAAGACACAATTTCCATGAGCTGCTTTTCGCATTCACCTCTACTTTTTGGACGTAACCATTTTGTGACCTCAGCTTTGAAAGTGGTACTGGTTCTCAGCTTCTGCCCGTCGGTAAGTGTCGCAAGGAATGCATCATACATCCGAGGCGCCAGCAAACCTTGTGTTCGTCCTGTCTGGGCAAACCTTGTGTTCGTCCGAATTTGCTTCTGGGTTTGCTTTTTTCTTGTGTCGTCTTTGTGGTTTTGGCTGGAATGCCGATCTGTGTCGTGGTGAAAATAAGTGACAATCGATTTTATGTAAAGCTGTCTGATATCAAGTATCTGGAAGTCATTGAAAAGTAAATCGGTTGAATTAATTGAATTGGTTTCTTACAAGCGTTAGTCAAGTTAATTATAAGCTGCAACATATTTTTTATGGTAGTCTAACGATATTTTCTTGTTTCATTTTACCTTTACAGTGGGCCCGACTGAGTTTCTTCGTGAACTAAAATTGGAATTTAGTTCAACCGAATGGGATAGAATAATGCGATATAAAGGAATATGAAATGAAATAACGTCGATTTTCCCGCACCAAAAGTACCTGTCGTACTTATTAGATTACGTGCGGTGTTAGATTTAGCTGATTTATCGTCGGTGGATAGTTTTAATGCAAAAAAGTGACAACCGTTCGTTTCACATTCCGCTGTGACGTACTGCCCTGTATCGTTCACATGAACTATTTTCCGATTTTAGTCCAAAAGAAACGCAATCGAGCCCATTATTAGCGTAGAAGTGTCATATTTTTAACCACCATTATTATCTCTTGGCGCTCAGCATATGTTCGCATTTATTTACGTTGGAAAAAATAGATTTGATTGATATCGATTATATATTGGATGGATTGTAGTAGGATTTTTGCATTCATGCAGAATATGGTTTAGGAGTTGCAGGCGGGCGATTCGTTCCGCTATCCAGTTTGCTCTGCCAGCCATCGTAATAATTTGCGAAGCTGTTACGACTTGCGAAGTGTTATAATTTACGAACTAGTAGGCGTACTTGGGTATTGCCCAACCGGCGACCTTACCGTATGCCCAGTAGTACCACGCACTGTTATAATGTAATGCTTACTCGTTGAGATTTATACGTATGTGCCATTGATGCCATCACGAACTTAAAATGCCAATAAAGGATGAAGGTCGTTAGAGATAATCTGACAACTATATACAATCGTTATTTTCCAACATTATCAATTTTCTTTCTTTTTAGATTTATAAGGTTTTGAAAAGTATTTTACAAAAAAAAACAGTTACTTTTTATAAATAGGATAGAAAACGAATTTACCGCGTGAAATTTGTAGGACCCGACGTTTCGGTGACGTTGCAGCCGCCGTTGTCACCGAAACGTCGGGTCCTACAAATTTCACGCGGTAAATTTGTTTTCTATCCTATTTATAATGTCAAACAACCGCGATAGTCTTCGATTTTATAGTTACTTTTTATTTTACTTAACTGCCACGTAATTTTTCATCAAAGATTTGCCTAACGACTGCGAATAGAAAGATAAAACTTACTTGTTTTAATAAATTGATTAAATTGTGGCAATAAAAATATTTAAAGTGAAAGGAAAAAGAAAGTTTTTTTTAGATTCTGTCTAATTGTTACAGTATTTTTTAAATATTTGATAGCAATGTATGTCAGTGTCTCATTTTGGCGCGGCAATTTAAAGCAATTATTTCATTTTAGCATTTCTAGTAGCTTGGTAAATGTTTGTTGAAAAATAACGTGGCAGTCGCGTAAAATAAAAGTATGAAAACATTTTTTTCGTTGTTTTTTATTTCATTTCTAAAGTACAACATCACAACAGTATTTTTAAACTGGTTGATTGCACTGTACGATAGTTTTCCAACAAATAGTTAAAACATACCACGCCTCCGCCTCTTTTAGATTTAATGTATTCGGTTACTGAACATAACCTAGGTGTGCATGTTATGAACATAACATAACATACCTGTGGTGGAGATATTACGACATTAACTTTTTGACAAACTCTAAAAACTATGAAAAACGAGTTTTTGGAAAGGAAGCGAGGCTTGCATTTTTGGCTGGCATAATCGTACAGACATTAAAATTACACATTTTTTAAACACGATGCGAAAATGTACCTCACAGGAAATACAGGGATAGAATACCTTAAAATCGAGAGATTGCGATGGTTGGAGGCGGTGATAGATCCCGTGTTTGTCCATTATTTTTTTTTTTAATTAACCATTAATCTTTATGAGTTTCTAGATACATACAATTTAAATAAATAATGTTTTTGCGACAGTTAATATATAGATTACCAATTATTTGCAGCATTGGTAGGTAACCAATTAATACACATTATTGTATTACAATTTGGGAAAGACAGACAATTTTCATGGTTATGGGGTAAGAGGGACATTTTATATTATGTGGGGGACAGCAGGACATCCACTTTGAAAGTGGGACAGTCCCGCCGAAAGCGGGACATCTGGTCACGTAATATACTACAGTCCATCCGGCTGTTTTCCAAAACTATCACAATTTCAAAGGTCGCGAGAGAAGGCCATTCTTTATGCTAAATATGAAGACGTCCACGAAATAAACGATCAAATATTTAACATTCTACCAGACATACCTACCAGGCATAGATGCCAAAGAGGATAAATAATTGAGGGACACATAAATACTCGGACAGCGCCGGGTAATCAGCTAGTTCGATTATACTGTTCAAACGCCCAATGCCCTCGGAGAGCTCGTTCAATTCTGCGGAATTTAACGCGTTAGAATACGCCAAGGTATTTTATATAGCAATATAGGCATATTTTACGCAACAGGAAAAGGCAGGCCAAGTAATGGGAAAAAGGCAATTCTCGTAAGGGTCATATTAGCATTCTTGCAAGTTTCACTGCTATAAATTTGATAGAATAATGGGATATGTCGTTTTAAAAATACCTCATTTTGGCTTGTTTTTAAACGACTGCCCAACAAATAAATTAATAGTTAAAAAAAAACACTAAAAACACGCTCTTATAATGTTGCTTGATTAGTTGCTTGATGGACGCTTTTATAATTTTTATCAAGCAACCAATCAAGCAACCACATCAGACCTTGAAACCTAATCGTGGTCAAAGTTCATTCCAAGACTTTTCTAACAAGTCCAAACACAGCTATGATACGATGTTCCATCATGAAGTTCCAGTTCATATCTTCCAACTCCATCATCAGATCAGTTCGACAGTACCATATTATTGTATTGTCATCAGAACTACATACACCTGCCAATTTTCATGACGCTACGATACTTGGAAGATGGTTAAATTAGTTACCTTAGATTCCATTACATAGTTAGTTACATACAGGTCGACCTAATAAAAGCATGTTAAAAAGAAGTAAAATGTATTTATCTATGTATTATGTTTTCCGTTTCTTTATTCGACCATAACTTCTAAGCGCTTTAACCGATTTAGAAGTGTGTGGTATTGTTAGAATCGTTATGTCATTCGAAATGTCATAGGGTACCTAACTGTCCAAATATCAAGTCAGTAGTAATCTAAATATCCCAATGTCAATAAATTAACATAAATATATCGTGTTTAGTGTTAAATGAAACGTCTGATTGAGTACATTCCAGAAATATACATTTACAGGGTCTCTGGCGGCAGATTTATGATTTTAAAATTAAATAGCAAATTCATTATACAATAAAAAAAATATCAATTATATAATCAGTTACACAAATAATGCGGATTTCATTTTTTAAAAATAATTTCATCCAAATGTCTTTCATTGAGATGCACACATTGTTCGAAACGAAGCCTCGCGTTTCGTGCAACTTTCTGCAGTAATCCCGGTTGAATGCTTCGAACTTCGTGACGAATGTTATCTTTTATGCCTCGACAGTACGCGGATTGTTATTGTAAACCATTTCTTTGAGATATCCCCATAAAAAAAACCATCGGGATCAAATCAGGTGACCTTGGTGGCCATGGAATGTCCCCAAAGCGACTAATCAGTTTTTGAGGCATAGCTTTTTGCAGCAAATCCATTGAAGCTCTAGACGTATGCGGGGCCGCCCCATCCTGCTGAAACCACGTGTGCGACGAGAACGATGGATGAGCTCGCAGATTCGGCAAGAAGAAATCCGTTATCATTCTTCCATAATTTTAACTGTTGACATTCGTCGCTTGTCCTCGAGCATTCTCAAAGAAAAATGGGCCGATAATCCCATTCGTGGACAAAGCACACCAAACGGTGACTCTCGGGCAATGCAGCGGTTTCTGGTGTTTATTCTTGGATTTAGGGTTCGTGGCGCCCAGTAACGACAGTTCTGTTTATTAACATGGCCGTTTAAATGGAAATGAGCCTCGTCACTCCAAAAAATTGAATTCACAGTGCGAAACCTCTGCAACATTGTTTCACTGAACTGTTTGCGTAACACAAAGTCGTTCTCCTTCAATTCTTGGATGATTTGGATTTTAAAAGCATGGAACTTCAAGTCTTTCTTTGAAATTTCATGGACAGCTGCTCTGGAGAGTCCCAATGAGGCTGCCCTTTTCCGTATTGAAAGTTGGGAATTTTCACCTAAACTTCTTTCAACGAGTTCAATGTTTGTGGCGGTCCTTGTAGTCCGGCTAGGACCCGGACGTGGACTGTTCATAGCGGAAGTAGTTGCACGGAATCTCTCCACCTAAGAACGAATTAAATTCACTCTTGGTCTATCACTTAACCGTCGGATATTGAACTTGGCACAAAACTGTCGACGAGCGATAACATAAGAATCGCCGCCTTTAAAGAACGCCTCGACAGCGAACGCGCGATGCTCACTCGACCACTGCGGCATAGTGATGACGAATCCGCACGATTGGTGGTTCGAATGACACCACTCCGCCCCTTCGCTGTTTATTACTTTTTGAAATAATAAGATTTAAAAACATAAATCTGCCGCCAGACACCCTGTATCTATATTATGGATAAAACACAAATATGAAAAAAAAAACGTAATAAAAATAACTACAATTACAATATAAATAGGATAGAAAACGAATTTACCGCGTGAAATTTGTAGGACCCGACGTTTCGGTGACGTTGCAGCCGCCGTTGTCTAGGGTAGACTGAAGAGCTGTCAGTCCGTTGTTTTGCGGGTAGGCCGCAAACCGCTGCCGCCACCGCGTAGGTTATAACGGTGGCGGGGGGCCGGGCTCGGATCGCGGGAATTTTTAAAATCCGTCTTGCACACAACACTCACTGTATCCTGTTTTACGTCTTTGCGTTAGGCGTTCGGCGGCGGGAACATTTTAAGAAGAGGGTTCCACGTAGAAGAGAGTTTGTAGCCGTCATCTCTATTGAAGTTCGGAGTTCTTCATATTTCAATGGCTTCCCGGATCATGCGAGGAAAGTAGAATTGTTCCTTGGATAGAACAATGGGATTTTGAAACTGCATCCAGTGGTTACTTCCGCTATCCAATATATGTTCGCAGATCGCCGATTTTTCTCGCTGAACGTTTTTAACAGCTTTGATGTGTTCTGTCAGTCGCGTGGCTATGGGCCGTTTCGTTTGTCCAACGTAGGCTAGACCGCAGCTGCATTCGACTTTATACACACCCGGCGTTTGCAGTGGTATTACATCCTTTACAGGCCTCAAAAATCGAGCTATATTTTGGGGACTGACAGCTCTTCAGTCTACCCTAGACAACGGCGGCTGCAACGTCACCGAAACGTCGGGTCCTACAAATTTCACGCGGTAAATTCGTTTTCTATCCTATTTATAATGTCAAACAACCGCGATAGTCTTCGATTTTATATTACAATTACAATAGTTCACTGTCTGTAGCGGCAGTCGTGTTTTTATCCTTTTTAATATATTTACTTCTTATTGATATTTCTCAAAAGATATAGAAGATGAAACTATAGGATGTTATCTAACCATTTGTATAACATTTCTAGTTAAAACCCTTTGTAATTATATATTTTATTTTGATAATACGGCGATGTGATATGTATTCTAGTACTTCTCATGCTGGTGTTCGCACCGTGTTGTATTTTATTTATTATTTTTCTTAAGTCTAAAATACAATAATTTTATTTCTTGTTTTACAAAAAAAATCTATAATGCAACTTTGTTCTCCGCGTTTCCAATTTCACGTACTTGCGGCGTTTGTAAGCCAATTTATAATGCCTCGACGCTAAATTTGTTTGGGATTTTGTTGAAAACTCAGAATTCATCCCAGTCAGGCTGTTATTTACTAATAAGATAAGAATTTTAATTAATATTTTTAATATCGATTCTTTTTCAAAAAATGTGATGTAAATTGGCTTTAAAACAACAAATATGTTTAACCATCCTACCTTTGGGTTATTATTCAAAAAAGTAGGTAAATCCTTGATATTTTATTCATTTCATTTCTCAATAACAATACTTGTTTAAAATATACATGGCAAATTATATAGCGGTTTTTATATAGCGGTTTTATATACATTTGTGTATATATTTTTTATATATTTTATATATTTTTTCTATTTGATTATATTGCGGACGAATCACGTACGTTTGTATAGGTGGAGCGGTTAATGGGCTATAAAAATCATAAAAACGTCCGTTCACAGTACACAGGTAAATTATAAATCAGTGGAATTATAGATCTACGGAATAATATCCGCAGTGAGCGGGGTTATATGTAACACTATAGTATGTAACCGCAGACTATCGCGGTTGTTTGCCGTTATAAATAAGATAAAAACCGAATATACCGCGTGAAGATTATAACACCCGACGTTTCGTCGACTTTGCAGCCGCAGTTGTCTAGGGTAGATATGTCTACCCTAGACAATGGCGGCTGCAACGTAGGGGAAAGGTCAGGTGTTACAAACTACACGCGGTAAATTCGTTTTTTATCTTATTTATAACTCTATAGTATTGAAAAATCCGTCCGCCGACGCACCGCAAGAAATAAAAATCCGGACCGTTTTTTTGTAGTGCGCGCAGTTCCATATGATTCTATAGTTGACAGATTTTCCGAAAATAAAACGCACAGAATTTTATCGCACTGCGCGGTTATCGCACTATCGCAAGTCCTGACATCGTGACTGAACTGAAAGTAGACCGAATTCTTTATACAGGGTGTTTTTAATTAGTGATATTCTTATAGTGAATGAATCAATAGCAAATAGGCAATTTTTGATTCAAAAAGTTTGGAAAAACTTTTCCCGATTTTTTTTTTAAATTTGGAAAAAATACGTGTTGCAAAATAGCATAAAAAGAGTTGAGTGCGTTGCGCCATCTAGCGGAGGTAAAATATCGCGAATATTGTTTATTCGCGATATTTTACCTATTGCTAGATGGCACAGCGCGCTGAACGCTTGTAAAACTTTTATTTGTCAGACAAGCTTTCAAATTTACCAAAAATAAAACAAAAAATAAAAAAACGCAATATATTTCTTTTCCCAATGTTTTTCCTAAAAGCTGAAACTGATTTACCTACTTCAATGATGATACTAATTAAAAACTCACTCCGTATGTAACATAACACTAACAAGGTAATATGCAACATTTTGAACTACCATAAAAGACGAGCTGCAAGAAAGTAATAGTGAATGAAGAGAAATAACGGCGCGGCGGACCCTACCTTTGGCGGGCCAATCGACCATAGTTCTGACGAAGATTGGCGTTCTGAAGACATTTACGAGAAAAGGCTATAAATTATATTTATTACGCTATAAATAAAGTGTTGAAAGAAAAAAGTCACCACGCCTATTGACAGCAAGCGATAAGGACGCCACAGGCGGCAGGACTCGAACGGTACGAAAGTAAATTTAAAAGATACTATGTAGCATCCTATGGTGCAATCATAGAATACTGAACAATGGAATACTGAGGAATAGGAAAAATCGACAAATACAAGACAAAAGTTGGCTTGAAGATGGTAAAGCTTCGTAAAATAGCAATTTGTGGCAGAGGCAAGAAAAACTATTACTCTGTCCCACATTTAAAATTGGGATTAGGTTTTTTAATATTGGTCGAGTTTCCTAATAATATTGATCAAGTAAAAGGTCAGGTGTTCCTTGACTACGCTTACATCATTTGACCCCAAGTATACCGATGAACCGGGTGAAGGTGACTCCTACCTGGGATGGTACGATATAATCTAATCTAAATACCATAGGAATTAAAAATGAAAGACTTCTGAAAGGTGTACTTATCTAAAGTAATTAGGGTCCATGCTGCTGCACCAAATGTACCATACTGCTGTTGAAGCCTTGTAGGACAACACATACGTTTCAGACCACAATCCACAATCACGAGGGAAGACTATACAACTAAGCAATTATTTTAACAAAATGTTGTTCCAAAAAAGCATGGATTGAGGTGTGAGAAAGAGAGAAGGGAATCCACTGGATTTCACTGGAGAAACAGAGAAGCGAATCCACCCGATAAATTGGAGTAGCCAATCAATTCCTTGCGTTATTAACAGTTAAAAATATTTAGTAGATACTTAACATTTTTTGATTGAACATTTGTCCTATCTTTCGGTTAAATATCGCATAAGTTGCCAATCACTTACTAATCATAAACACTTTTTCAAAGTATTACTAGAAAGAGACAAATTATTACCTATATCTATATTCGAGTTATAAAAGCATTGTATTAGATCTTTAGCAATAAAATTGCCGTTCTATAAAAGATAATAAATAAATACAAACGGAGCTGCCATGGAATTCACCGATCGGAATCGGGACCATTGTAATATTATTATTACGCTTCTGGGAGGTAGGCGGTGGATTCCGGACTAACGAACGGACAGCTGTCTTGCTACATGTGAGCACATAAAGAACCAATAATTTAGCGTGAAAATAAAAAAAACATCAACATATTGGACCCAATCACCTATGCAGATTCGTTATTTTAATTGGTGTTGGTTAATCTGTTATACATTTTTTTTCTCGACTGGAATGAAGGTGTTTTCGCTGCTCATTCGGAGTTGATTTTTCCCCTTTAAAAAATATCCAAATTCCGAAAACGGTGGAAAACCGTTGGGGACAGGTCTGGCGAGCACAGTATAAAGTCGCAACTCCTGCAACTTTCAGACTATTCGCTGTGAAGTGTGTGGTCGTACATCGGAAGCAGTGGCAAAGGGCGACTGACCTGACCAGGCTCGGTTTTTTTAATCACGAACTTCTCTATCATTGATTGCAGTTCTTAACAGTACACATTTACTTTAGCGGTTGTGCCCGACCGCAAGAAGCTGTAATAGATAATAACATCGGCACAGAACTTCATATTCGAAAATAAGGCGATTTTCAACTGCACGCACGAAAATATCAGAGCAATAGCGAACTAAAGACAGATAAATGAATAACTGATTTTAAAAAGCATGTATAAAAAGATTTTAAAAGAATAACATGACTTTCAATTAAAATTTAATTGAACGTTAAATTCTAACTCTAACATAAGTTCCTAAGTTTGTACGTGTCTACTCTTTATTGTGTCATTTCACAATAGGCGCCTTTATTATCATACGACAATCTCTTACAACCAATATATATATATATATATATATATATATATATATATATATATATATATATATATATATATATATATATATATATATATATATATATATATATATATATATATATATATATATATATATATATATATATATATATATATATATATATATATATATATATATATATATATATATATATATATATATATATATATATATATATATATATATATATATATATATATATATATATTTGATTGGTTTTTTGTAAAATCTTTTTTTAAAGAATTCGTTTAAAGGATGACACTTTGATGAAAAAATAAAAATAATAAAAGCCACTTACATAGCTGGAAGGTTTTCCCGGACTGGACTGGGAAATGCTTATTGTTTAAACGAGATGTATTCTTGGATGAGTACCACTTTCGACGGTACACTGTAGGTTTAATGGGATCCCTTTATCGCTAGCGAACGATCACCCTTCATCCACATCTCAAAAACAAAGCGTATCCTTTTGCAAACCAAAATAAAATGTCTTTATTAAAGACAAATTTAAGCAAAAACAATGAAAAAAATCACAATCAATCGTCTCTTAAATGCGGAATGACATTTCGAAAATTCGATTTGAAATTCGAATATATCCACTCTTTAAAGGGACGATATACGATTGCTGGGCTCGCTATCAGCCAGCTATTAAATGAAAATAAAAATAAAATACTTCATTTGCTCGTTCCCATGAAATAAGATATAAATCGTAATTTCTGGTCGAGAAGTTTATACTTAAGACTATATGATATTTACAAGAGTTCAAAACATAAGATAAAATTGTATAATATTGTTAATATTTGATTGGTTTTTTGGAAAATCTTTTTTTAAAGAATTCGTTTAAAGGATGACACTTTGATGAAAAAATAAAAATAATAAAAGCCACTTACATAGCTGGAAGGTTTTCCCGGACTGGACTGGGAAATGCTTATTGTTTAAACGAGATGTATATATATATATATAAATATATATATATATATATATATATATATATATATATATATATATATATATATATATATATATATATATATATATATATATATATATATATATATATATATATATATATATATATATATATATATATATATATATATATATATATATATATATATATATATATATATATATATATATATATATATATATATATATATATATATATATATATATATATATATATATATATATATATATATATATATATATGTGTGTGCGTACAATATGCGTGTAAATCTGTGTCCTTATTGCATTTGATCGACAGCATTGAAATGCAATCCCGTTAATGTTATCCCAACGGAAAATAGTGACCCAGATGGGAATGGAACACGGAACCTTTCAATGTAATATCAATCGGCCTAACCACTATGCCACCGGGCCCGTGTAGCCAAAGTGTGGCGATGTGGCCCGTGTGAAAAAAATACAATAACATAGTTAGATACCAAATATAAAAAGCCCTGTTTTGTAATATTAATACTAGAAAGAAACAGTTTTTTTTCGTTCTTATTCTTGAAAACGAGAAAGAGGGTGAAGTTTGATATCGTTTCTTAAAAACGCCACCAATTTCTCTAAGAGCAATATTTGCATTGAACTTTACTTCATCGAGTAAATATTTATATATGTTATTTTATTTATGGACTCCAATTATGAATGAAAGGACCATAACTCCTTATTAGAACACAATTCCATTACTAAGTGATGCTAAAAATTGCCATTAATTTATAATTTTAACACATGGCACCTAAGAAGAGGTAATATTACTCTTTAGTATTTTTACATTAATATTGACTCGTAAAGTCAAAACAAAAAAAAACAAAAATGTAATTAGGAGCGCAGAAGAAATTGGCCCATCTCATTTCGAGGCATACAAGTATTGGAATTGGGCGCGTGTGAACATGGCATAAACGTTGTAATTACACAAGCTACCTTTCTGTATGTGACCGCTGTTAAAACTAAAAGGCTGACGTTCCTTTAACCCCGTTAAAGACTAATTACTCTTAGAAATGACAAGTAGCGTTTCTTTATTTATTTATTTATTTATCATTGCTTTTGCTTATAAAAATAACAGGAACCGAAATTGCCCTAAAATATGGTCTTCAACAAAAAAATACAACTTGCATTTATAGATTTATTGTCGTTGTCGTTTTTAATAGATTATATCTAACATAATAAAAACAATGCTTACACAACGCAACAATAGATGATTTGATAACGGTTGCAGAACTTTTCAACAGCTCGATACCCTTAAATATCAGCTGCCAACATACGGGAAATCCCTCAGCTTTAGGCTTACTTGAGGGCTAATGTAAAAAAAACAAATTTATTGTTATTTTCCCATATCAATTCTTTCGAAATGATCAAGGTAGCTAAACACGAAAAATTCAACAGACCTATGGAATATATCTAACATGATTCTAAAGTTTCGTAGCCGAAATCTCACGAAATGTATATTTTTTATTTAATCGATGCATGGAATATGGATTTTTTCCTACAGAAATGGAGATGATAAGGGTGGTAACGATATTTAAAAAAAGGTTATCCTGAAAATAGAGATCATTATAGGCCCTTATATTTTTTACCACTTTTTTTTTCAAAATTTCATGTTTATACGACAAGGTTAATTTGTTTGCTGAAAACCAAACCCCCAAAATAACAATTTTATTTTCAATGTACATATATCCGGATTCGAGGCCGAGTAGAGGCCAAATTATCATGGATATTCTTTGAGCCTATATCAAGGAAGCGCGACATGAAGGATATAAGAGCACCGATTAGATATAGCATCTAGATGCCTCAATCAATTGCACCATTTTACGTAAGCTCAGATGCAATGCAGAGAAAGTGTATAAAGCATGTAATTATCTTCATGTAACTTTATATGACAGATATGAACTTCGTTGTTCTAGGAGGAGGCGTATTTAACCTCTCTAAACATTAGTCTCGCAAACGGCATGCCCCCGACGCATTCACTGTCTGTCTATGTTCCCGGTCCTTCCCTGCCTCGCCACGCTCAGTACCTTCCTAATTGAGCTAACTAGTGACCCGTGCGCATGCATAGCTATCCGCAAGCTTTTTACTTCCAGAGGTTTGGCGAAGCATTGACTATATTTCTAAGTATTGACTACTCTCAGACAAATGTTTAGTGATTACGTGACAAAAGTCACTGAAGGTAAGTAATGAATAATGCTGCTTATTTATTGGCTTTTTATGTAAATCAAGTAATTATCAACTGATTTCAATTGTAATTATCAATTGGCAGTTTTACCGTGCCACCCCGGCACAGGATGACTAAAATTTCGTGCAATCCATGCAGGAAGGCCATTTGTGGCGAACACACTGTTCCAGTTTGCAATGAGTGCAAGGATTAAACTTAAGGGGGGGGGGGGGGGTGCCTGGTTTAGAAGGCCAAAAAACTTTTTTTTTACCGATTTGAAATCTATTAATGATTTTTTTACCTCTGGAATATCTGATAGTACCTATCAGATTGCTATAAGTGAAAAAACTTACTACAACATTAAGTGCGTGTTTCTCAAAACCATATTTTTGAGTTTTGCGCCGATAATAAAAAAAACTACTTAACGGATCGAGTTTTTCAAAAAAAAAAATTAGATTTTTAAATTCTCTTCTACATGAACAAAAAAAAATGAAAAAATATTTATATATATATTTTTAAACAAGTTAAACACAAAATTTTGAGGCGAAAATTGATTTTATTTAAAGAAATAAAATCGATTTTCGCCTCAAAATCTTGTGTCCCGACTAGTAAAAATATATACCTACATAAAAAAACACATTTTTTTTTATGTCGGAGAAAATTTAATAATATTTATTTATTTTAAACCCTTAAAAAAAATATAAAATAAAACCTTTAAGATATTTTTTTAATTCATCAACAAAATACACATGAAAAAAATAATATCTTAGGTTACTTTATTGTTTCAGGCAAAATTACGCTCGCTATTACCGGCCCGGCGCAAGCAGATACCGACATTTCTGCGCGGTAGAAACATCTGCAATTTAATATCTCAAAAATAGTTTTTTTTTACTATATCAAAAAATATTTATATTTTTTTAATGGTAAACTGATATAAAAGATTCATGATCAGATTTCAACTTTAGATTAAAAACAAAAACATAAAAAAACACGTTTTTTTTCTCCTAAACCAGGCTCCCCCCTTAAGTTACGTTTATGATAGGTATTAAGTAAATTTAATGAATATCCTTTCATATAAGCTAATCTTTTACTAATAAATACAAGAATTAGGAAAAATATTGTAGTTTCGATTTGTTAGTCTCTGGGAGTAATATTGAGTCCTTCTGTACCTATGAAGTTGCTGTTCTATAAAGGAAATTTTGGGCCAAAAATTTCGTATGAAAAATCTATATTTAATTTCAATAGATACTTCACTAATGTTGGAGTAAATCTGGCCAAGGCCTTCAATCAAACTTCCACAACGATTAACGCAAATGAAGACGATTTTACTTTTTTAATATTGAAAGGAAGTTTAAATTTACCCATATTTACGAAGATGACATTCTTAAGACAATCAGATTGCTAAAAAGCGATTCCGCCCCAGGTCCAGATGGTATCAGTGTAGGTACTCTGAAGTTCATTGCTAAATTCATAGCCAAACCCTTGGTGTATATTACCAACCTCACTTTAGACAAGGGAAAATTTCCTGAAGTATTTAAGACAGCCAATGTGACACCGATCTTTAAGGAAGGTGACAAACGTGACCCTAAAAACTATCGTCCGATTTCAGTAATAAATACAATAAGCAAAATACTAGAAAAACTAACCGCAAAACAACTAACGACTTACTTACAGACACATGATCTATTGTCAGACGGACAGTATGGCTTTAGGCCGGGTCGAGGAACTGCTGATGCAATTCTTGAATTAACTAAATGTATAACAGAAAACCTCGATAGAAACAAACATTGCATTGGTATTTTTCTCGACTTGGCTAAAGCTTTCGACACAGTACCTCACGATAGACTAATCACGAAACTTGAGAAACTCGGAGTTTTAGACGTAGAGTTGGACTGGTTTCGTAGCTATATAACTGGACGCACGCAGCAAGTTAAAATTGACAGCGAGACAAGTGAATCCCTGCCGTGTTCCTATGGGGTCCCACAGGGCAGCACACTGGGCCCAATACTCTTCTTAGTGTACATAAATGACGTATGCCAGCTTCAGGTTCAGGGCTCCGTACTGTCCTACGCCGACGACACTGTGTTGCTATTCTACGGCGACACATGGACGTCTTCGTTTGACAGGGCGACTGCGGGACTGAAGCTGGCTAAACGATGGCTTGACAATAATCTTTTGACGCTAAACGAGTACAAGACTAAATATATGACCTTTAGCATCGACAATAGACATCATCCCAATACTAACCACCATATTACGTTACATAAATGCGACTACATGAACTGTACATGTTTACCACTTGAACGCACGAACACAATAAAATATCTAGGAATAGTCATTGACCAAAATCTAAAATGGACACAACACATTGAGGCTACGACTAAACGGACTAGAAAGTTGATTTATATATTTAAAAATATAAGAAGCATACTCAACATTAACCTACTACGGACTGTTTACTATGCACTGGCGCAGACTCTACTTACATACGGACAAATCGGTTGGGGCGGTATGGCAAGAACAAATCTTGACCCACTGGTCAAAGCGCAAAAGGCTTTGTTCAGAGTCATTAACAAGAAGCCATATCGCTCCCCGTCAGACGACCTATATACAGACTTTAAAGTACTTGACGTACGCCAACTATACATACGCGCTGTTCTGGTGCGCTATCGGAGGGACCTCATGAGGAACACGGATAAAGACAAACCAGAGCACAAACACAACACTAGACACAAAGACAAACAGATTCAACCAAAAATGAGGACTGTATACGGACAACGACACTACGCATATCTCGGACCTAAACTCTATAATATATTTAACTCGTACACAGGACAGATCTTAAACATAACCGACAACCAGTTCAAGAGACGGGTGTCTCATTGGCTCTCAAATTATACTAGAGATGAATGCGAAAGTATGATATATTAAAATATTTTATTTCTAACCACAAATTATAGGATATATAGATGTAAATTATGGATATGTATACAGATATACAGATTATAATATGTTATATTTTATTATGTTATACTATATTATATATAAATATGCTACATTATTTTATATGTTATAACATATGATATTATATTATATTGTAATATGTTATATTATATTATTTATATTATATTATGCTAAATTATATTACGTATTGTTTTTTTTAAGACGGAAGAAGGACAGCAGGCAAGGCGTACAGGCTCAGCAAATAATACCACAGAACTATGTATCCATCACCCCAACACAGGCGTATACCTAGTGGGGTGATGTAATCCTGACAAGTTAATGCCCTTTCGCGATTTTCTTTATATGTATTCTTTTAAAATGTGTTAAAAAATGAACGCAATTTTTTTATGTAACTATAAAAAATAGGATAAATAAATAAATAAAATAAATAAATAAAATTAATAGAAATATTGACCCCAAAGATTTGTCATTTTAATTGGAGTTGCTTAAGTCCTCTGTTGTAAAATTCTCGCGGACAGGAACCAATGAAATATTTGAAGACGTTTTTCACTAATTCTTCAAAGTTGTAAAACGTTATCTAAATTCTGAAAAATAAATAAACTCTATTGGAGCAAGGTCTGGCAAGTACGGTGGGTGACCAAGAGTCTCCAGCCGCAACTCCTGAAACTTTGCGACTGTTTGCAGTGATATCTGTGGTTATGCGTTGTCATGCAGAAGCAGTGGTGATGAGCGATTGACCAAGCTCAGTTATTTAATCTAGAGCTTCTCCATCATTGTTTGCAGTTCTTAACAGTACACATTTACGGTAACTGTAATACAGTCAGACTGCAAGAAGCTGTAATAGAAAACACCGGCCCAGGATCCCATATTTGAAAATAATGCAAAATTTCAACTTTACCATGGCTGCACAAACTTGAATATTTGAGCAAAAATAAACGACGAAAAGACAAATAAACAGCAGATTCTTAAAAAAGAATAACATGACCTTAAATTTAAATTTATTTGAATTTGAAATTCCAACTCAAATCCAAGGTATCCAAGTTCAACGTGGCCAGTCTGAGAAAACAGCAATTAGGTAAGGATTCAATATTTAGTGACAGTGTGACTCGAAAACATGTTTAGTGATACTATGGTTAAAGCGGCTACGTACGTTATATTGTCACATCTTGCCAGCTAGCGTTTGTAGACTGTGGCAGCTCGGTCGTTTCGGGAAATCGCCATGTTCTCGGAACGCCCACACGACGGCTAATTTAATTTGATTCAATGATTGCACACCGTGCGGTGCGGCGAATCGCCATCATTGCCAAGAGTGTCAACTGCCCTGGCCGCAGCGGCACAAACGGCCAACACATTCCGCTTATAATATTCTTCATCTAACACTGATTATATAGCGTCTTAGATTGACCAACGTATTTCTATAATATGGCAAAAAGGATTTTAATACGAAACGTAACGTGTAGATGGCACTCATAGTTCTAAAAATTTATTATTCTCTATTATTTTGTTCAATATCGTGACTGTCGTGGTATAAACAGGATGGCGGCACACTCTAAACACGCCTATAGTGTATAAAATAATAATACAATAAGAAACGAATTTTTAAATCATAGCTATTATAATTTTAATGTTACTCAAATAAAAATAGCAATTTTAATTTGGTTATATATGTAGGTTACAATACGTAATAATTAATCATTTTAATGTTGAGATAGAGTAATAGATAGTATTCTATATCTCCATATTATTTCAGTGATGTAATCAGTCTATATAAAAATGCGATAGCACTAATATTTCGAAGTTATTATTGTTACAATTAGTTAAATGATTGGGTTTTTATAATCGATCAGAGTAAGATAGGTAACAACAAAAGCTTTGTTATTTTTTTTTAAAACAATTGAAATTTAAATACAAAGTGATGCAAAAATATAGCAAAGAAGACAGACGCTTTGCTGTGACTGTACGAGTGAGTGAATGCGTGTTCAAAAGGGAATCTAAGGATGTAACCTTCTAATAACGTAAATCGTAAACAAATTAAAAAAAAAAGCCAATTGTATCAAGTAGAAGCCCAACGAAATAGATAAAAAGCAATAATAATTAGAAAAAATAAATAACTGCCAAATAAATCTGTAACAACCTGCCATTGTTACATTGATATTAATTTATTACAAATTTGTAATCAAAGAAATTTGTAAACAAACGATAACTATCTCGCTTTAGGTGGCCCTGTTGTATAGCGTGAATGTGTATTATTGCGATAAGCGATACAAATGGCTTTCTAGGGTTGGGCGGTTATTAAAAAATAACCGGTTATTGATTTTTATTACTATTTAGAATACTGTTGATTTACTTTTATTATTATTTAGAATAAAAAGTACACAAACAATACTCTAACAAATGCAATAATAATTATAAATATTTTAACCATACTTTCTTATTTTAGAATGATATTCCATGTGTATTCCGCTTGATAAATGAATTATTGACTAAGTCTCATTATTGACTAAGATGATTATTGACAATTATTGACTAAGATG
Organism: Micropterix aruncella; assembly: GCA_944548615.1. Lineage (NCBI taxonomy): Eukaryota > Metazoa > Arthropoda > Insecta > Lepidoptera > Micropterigidae > Micropterix > Micropterix aruncella. The sequence continues at coordinate 11,945,632 of OX155959.1, read as the reverse complement.
ATTCATTAAACATTAAAATTATTTAGATCGATTGACATGATATGAGTATATTTTAAGTACATAATGATAAGAAATGTATTGAAATTATCGTTAACTCTTCAGTAGGCAATTAAATCAAACATGGAAAATTACCCTATCATAAAAAATGAAAATACCACAAATAAATTAACGATAAATTCAGAATTAAAAGAAAAAAAAATAATTTAATGACATTGTCTAAAAATTGTCTTAAAAAAATTAATAATAGAATTTACGGTAAATTATCAATCTATGAAAGTGTCTTTTAATTTATGCACTGAACAGAATATAATTATTAGTAGCTCCCGGATTGAAAAAACCAACGGTATCATCACTGTCGGTTCTGGTGTTGGAAGTTTATTGCGTTCACTAGTATTTTCGTAGTAACATTTTTGTATTAATTTTCGTGGAATAAAAATGGTATTTTTCAACATGATGTTTAGAAAAAATCAGTTGGGTCATCCCCAATGTAACATTTTGATGACATTTTACTAGTAGTTTAGTAGCATTTTTTAAATATTTTATCAGTATTTCCATACTATTTTTTAAGTATTTTTTTACTATGTATTAAGTATTTTTGTGGTATAGAAATGGTATTTTTCCAATGTGATGTAGTATTTTCTTAGACGCGAAAAAAGTCTCGAATGAAAAGGGTTAATATATCATAAAAATGAAAATATAAATTTACAATAAATTCAGAATTAAAAGAATAAAAAATAATTTAATGACATTGTCTAAAAATTGTCTTAAAAAATTAATAATAGAATTTACGGTAAATTATCAATCTATGAAAGTGTCTTTTAATTTATGCACTGAACAGGATTTAATTATTAGTAGCTCCCGGGTTGAAAAAACCAACGGTTTCATCACTGTCGGTTCTGGTGTTGGAAGTTTATTGCGTTAACTAGTATTTTCGTAGTATTTTTTTGTATTCATTTTCGTGGATAAAAATGGTATTTTTCAACATGATGTTTAGAAAAAATCAGTTGGGTCATCCCCAATGTAACATTTTGATGACATTTTACTAGTATTTAAGTAGTATTTTTTAAATATTTTAGTAGTATTTGCATACTATTTTTAAGTGTTTTTTACTATGTTTTATGTATTTTTGTGGTATATAAATGGTATTTTTCCAATGTGATGTAGTATTTTCTTAGATTTGAAAAAGGTCTTGAATGAAGAGGGTTATTACATCATAAAAATGAAAATACCACAAATAAATTTACAATACATTCAGAATTCAAAGAATAATAAACAATTTCATGACATTGTCTAAAAATTGACTTAAAAAAATAATAGTAGAATTTACGGTATATTATAAAACTATGAAAGTGTGTTGTAATGTATGCACTGAACAGGTTTTAATTATTAGTAGGTCCCGGGTTGAAAAAACCAACGGTATCATCACTGTCGGTTCTGGTGTTGTATAACCGGCATGCACCTGAGCTAGGATTGCGGAAGATTGATTTGTCTGCCAAATGGGAATGTTAAAGGTTAAGTGCTGCCTCAGACGTTTGGATGGTGCGTTGATATTTAACGCTCCTAATAAAGCTGGTGGGTCTATACCATCGTTAAGGAGTTTATGTATAAATATATATTATTCTTCTTGTCGATTTTAGTGCTGAATTACCTATAAAATAGAAATAGTGTTTAACTGGCATATTTATACTGAAAGAATAATTTGACATTTATCAACTTTCAATTCCATTCTATTAGCTTTACACCATTTTAATCCATTCGCAAAAGTCATTCAGTAGTGTATTGCATGAATTAATTATCAATATATCTTTAAATATTATTAATCATTTGTATATATTAATTAGGTGCGGACCGATTAGACTTTTAGAGATATCATTAATGGATATTAGGAATAAGAGTGGTGCGAGATTTGATCCCTGTGGAATACCAGTCTTAACTAAGACAGGGCTCGATCCATCCCTTCACACGAACAAGATGTATACTATTTCATACAAGTATATACGATTTAATCCATGTCAGTAGGTTACCATGAATGTTATTTAAAAGTTTATTATGTATGACTACATGATTAACTTTATCAAACGCTTTAGCAAGGTCGATATACACGGCATCTAGCTGGTGTTTCCTATTAAAAAACCTAATGAAATGTACTCGTTGTACTATAACAGGTTAGTTTCTACTGCTTGGTTTTTGGTGAATCGATAACCGACTATGGGCAATGCAGAATTTTATTACAATGCTTGAGATAGAGATCAGGACACGGAACCATTTGCAGTCGAGCGGCGCCGCTACAGCGCCCGGGAAGTTTATTGCGTTCACTAGTATTTTCATAGTATTTAAGTAGTATTTTTTTTGTATTAATTTCCGTGAAAAAGGAATGGTATTTTTCAACATGGTGTTTAGAAAAAATCAGTTGGGTCATCCCCATTCTAACATTTTGATGGCATTTTAGTAGTATTCTTTTTAGTATTTTAGTAGTATTTTCATACTATATTTTAAGTATTTTTGTGGTATTAAAATGGTATTTTTCCAATGTGATGTAGTATTTTCTTAGATGCGAAAAAGGCCAAGGGTTAATACATTTTTTATTCTGATTATATGTATGTAGTACGAAAACGGGTAATTTTGACAAAAAAACACCGGTAAAAGGGTTAAATTTTTGATATCATTAACCGATGAATATTCTAAAGACATTTAACCGGTTATCGCATAAATCAGTTGAGTATGTCATGCCGAAATATAATATATTTATTTTCTATTCAACTTCTACCTATATTTTCTGACTCAAAAAAATCCTATGTTGTTTTCTAAAATATTCAGTTTGATTTAACCAGTATAAAACCAAGAATAATACTGGTTTGTTGTTTAGTTCAGTATCTGTTTATGGGTTCCCTATAGAGGTCCTGGAATTATCATAGGTCTGCCTCAATTCGATCGGTTACAAAACAGCATTCGTTTCCAAGTCGGCAGTACAGCAGATAGTTGCTGCATTTGGTCTACAGAATATGTTCGGTTAAATAACCAAATGGAAGGGAGCCGAGAGGTGGAGCAGTATTTGATGCACTAGAAAGTCATGCAAAGAATAAACAGTTATTTGAGTCATTAATTATGAACGTAGAGGTTGGAAACTTCAATATATCAAATAGAAATATTCAAGCAGACGACCGTTCAGGTTTATTTTCGTCAAAAATATATTTTTATTTCTCGCAAAATATTTATAAACCGAAAGTTTATTTTTGCATGTATATTTCGTAACACCTCAAATCAATGATATCACAGACCATCTATCTAAAAAATATCTTTTTTGGACCAGAAACTTTAGGATAATCTAGAAAACACTTTCATTTTCATTCTCAACTCCGCAATACTCCCGCGCATGTCCTCAACTACTAACATCTCTAAATTGCCTATTTTGGACTTTTGAGGCAATTGGATGAATGGAATTTGATTTGGATTAGGTCAAGCACCTTTTAGGCAAACTGCTCGTTGTCAGTAATAAACTCATTTTTAAACATGTTAATGCGGGCAACGATGGGTCAAAGATTCAACACTGTTTGTGGCGCACAGTGTTTAGACTTGTGGATAATTGAATTCTCCTTTTGATCTGAGAATTTCTGTGAGGAAGTAATTTATTATTAGATATAGAAAAGCAAAGCAACTGGAACAATTTATTCCCAAAGACAATATGTCTAACAACATTTTAAATAACCTGAAACCCGTTGTAAATAAACAGTTTGAAATATACTGAAGTTTCACTTATTTACTTTTTACCAATTGAAGTTTTTTGGCGACGATTATTGCTGAATTTTAAGGATTGTCAGGAATTGACATAGGGATATGTTATTTGAAAATCGTAATCTAAAAGTCATAAAGACATTTTGGCTCATTTGTATCAACATTTCTCCTGTAGCAAATTGAAGAGAAGTAACTTATTGAACATATTATGCACACGGCGAATTAAATGTCACACATAAATAAGACATATTGTTTCAGCGCAAAAAAAAAGAAAATACAGTTTTTACGTAATAGAGTAAATTTCGAGGAAGGAGGATAAGAAAGCCACATTATGAATTGAATAGATGACATTCTTTAAGATTCTAGATCAATAAGTCGTTATGTCGAGAAAACTACTTATTCACAGTTTATTAAAATTTATTAAAAATCTTATATTCACAGAGTGAAAAAATTAACAGATGTTTTTTATTAGTTTGCTCATTTTTTTCATAATTTGAAAATTAGTATTTTTTGAGTAAACGAAGTTTGTAGTAAAAATAGCAGAAACCCAGAAAAAGTCCCCTTAACCATATAATGAATTAATATGTATGTGTCTGATTCACTGTGCACCCGTCCCCTTGACCTAAAGCAAGTCAGTCATAAGTCGCCGTTGACTCATCGGAAATAATCACTTTACCCAAATAAAGAATTTTATAATGATGAAACAAACGATAATATAGTAAATGTAGGTGTCAAAGATGGCGCCCTAGTAGGCGAGTGTTGAGATAGGAAAACTCTATGTTGACGCGGACTTTGACATTAATTAATCGAACTAATTACGGCCAACGGTTCTCGCAATAAAGTCCATAAACGGACTTCCGCTGCTGTAAAGTTCGATGCGACGGCATCGCCAGTATAATATCCTGATACAATGTTGGTGCCGGTAGCTTTACATTTAATTTTACTGCTTCGGAGAATACGGTATAAGTAGGTTAAGTCTTTGAAATTAGACACAGGTAAGGTATTTAATTATATGTAAATTGTAACAATTTCTATAATAACTACCAGAGCTATATGTGGTTTATCCGTTTTCTGATGCCTTTATATTTTAACTTAAGATTGACTATTACTGTTAACATTATCTGCATGTTATTTCTGTATACCATGCTAATTGCAAGACAGCTTTAAGTACGGCAGGTCTTGATATCCTACAGGAAAGAACTCCAACGGGACAACGGCAAGCCGACCAGTAACGCCCATAGACACGACACAAGACATAAAGACAGACATGAACAACAAAGAATGAGAACGACCCTTGGACAAAGACACTATATTTACCTAGCGAAAAAACTCCATAACATATTTACCACACAATTAGGTCAAGCTACAATCATTCAAAATGACGCTCACTACAAAAGACTTGTAACATTATGTTTGTTACACTCGACGAGGGAGCACTGTGAGTCGTTAGTAACTAACGTTATTAAATAGGTGCACAGATGATTTATATTACGTATTATTGTTATTATTATCTCATTAGCCTCATAACTGTATTCATATATCTCCCATATATATTATATCTCATTAAAATTTTTTTTTTTTGGGTAATGTATATATTAAATTAGTTATACAATATACAATCGTAGGATTTCCCAAGATTACAGAAATTACCTATACACCCGACAGATGAACGCAGTACTAAATATCACCTCAATGCAGGATCTGCCTAGTACGATGATAAAATCCCGCCGAAGCCGCAATTTTTTTTAGCAAATTTCCAGGGTTCTACATTTTGTATGTACGATAAATTGTGTAAAATATATTATAGGAAATTTAATCATGTAATACTAGGGATAAATAAAATAAAAACTAAAAATAATAATAATTCGCAAGGCTGACACATAATGTTATTTATGTGGATTTATTTATGTTATTTTATTTATTTCAGGAAATACACAAAAAAATAGATTAAAATTACACTATACATACATACATCGAAGAAAATAACCCATAGCAAGATTTACCCATAGTCGTGAATTTATAAATACGATGTCGCATGTCGCTCCACTAAGCTTAGCTTGAGCTAGAGCGGACGTAACACTGCATTAGATATCTAATCGATATATTTTTTATATATATTATATTAGGTATTAGATAGATATTATATATTCAAATACATATTTAAAAAATCGGGATTAAAAAAAATCGTGATTAAAAATAGTCGAGCTGAAGTGCCTATAATAATGAATTAAAGTGCCTATAAAAAAACCTAATTATTCTATATTTTTATTATGATTTTATGTACTTAGATTTAGTACAAATCTCACACGGGCATTCTGTAAGTGCCCTATCTTGTTGAGGATCGATTCGTTTGCATTGAGGTAAGCAACGTCCACATAATTTATTTCTTATTTATTTATAAAGGAATTGATTACTATAAAAACATTGGTTTTGGTTACAAAAATAACAGGAACCGAATGACAAAACCTCAACCGTATACTTATTTGATTCTGTCACTCAACTAGGTCTAGCCCGTTTTGTGGTGGACAGGGCTCTAATATTACAATAAGTTATGTCGGAGTTTTAGAAAATGCTCATAAAACTAAATGGCCTTAAAATTTGGTAATAAAAAAAACCAATCGTAATTCCATATACAAATCGGCATTAAATAGAGCACAACCTTTTGGTAAATAGAGTGTGACAAATATAATATGTAGAATAGAAATAAAACTAAAATAAAGACGAAAATAAAGTTATAAGAATCGAGGATAGCCATAAAAAGTTTACACTAAGGTTTGCTGTTATCTGGTAGCAATTTTTGCAACCGCCGAAGGCTGTGAAAGCCTGAATAAATGCGATACTATTATGTCTTTGGTGTTAAATTTTAATTAGTTGAAAACTGACTTACATGCTTTACTCCTCAGATCCCATATTTTAAGGGTTCGATCGTGGCTGCCAGTGATGACTTTTGAAGGCTCGCCCAAGAATTTGGCAGCCATCACCTTGCCGCTGTGTCCAGTTAGAGTATGCTGCGAAAGAAGAGACATACAAACTTAAGTATTTTGGTTTATGTCCGTTAATAATAATAATAATAATAAAACGCTTTATTCTAAAGAAAAGGCGAGCTTATTGCCTGCAGGCAATATTTTAGACCTAACCTATACTATTGTATAAACATTATTTGCGAGTAGACTACATAACTTAACCTATATAAAGTGTATGACAAATAAAATAGAAGAGGAAGAAAAGAAATATATACTTAACTCTTTGTGGGCACAGGATGTGCCACACCAAAATAATCTAACACCTATAAGGACGCTAAAGTTTAAAAAAGGAGGGGAATGGGAGGGGAAAGGGAATTCATATGGAAGATTTCAAATGCACTCTGAGTCTGTTTTTAAAAGTTATTATGCTTGGCGTGGTTCGCACATTTTTTGGAAAAGCATTCCAAAGACGGGCTTCATGCACGGTGAAAGAGAATGAGAAGAAGTCACTGCTGTGACTAGGAATAGAGAGTAGCAGGTTGTCTTTTGATCTCAGAGGGCGTCCATGAGCCGATAGGGCAGTAAATCTGCCGGTAAGATAATTGGGAGCGACGCCATCCAAGATCTTAAAAAGCATACAGAGAACTCACATGTCTCTTCTCTTCAATTTCAGAATCATGTAAAGTCCTTTAATCAAATTTACATCCACTCCTGTAATTTTAGTAGAGCAGCTTGAATTAAAAAAAAAATCTTCTAGCACTATTACCATTATTGGTATTACCACTTACTCGTCGTGGTTTGTCGGTGACCAAACCTAGCTCTTCACGAAAACGAGCATGTACCAGAGTTTACTTTTCTTGTTATAGTTGTTTCTTTTCTTTAGTTGTTGCTAACCATGTTTGGAAGGAAAGGTTATAGGAAATATGTAACATCATTTCATATTTTCTATAGCCTTTCTTTAAACCTATTCTTTAAAAATAAGTCCTTGTTTCAAGACGCTTCGTCTACCGTTTATTGAACGAGGAAATAATATGCCTTTGAATATCACTAATGATAAAACAAATATCTGCAGAAACTTAATAATTTCTTTTAAGACTCTTGATAGTGTCTCAAGTGATTTTCCTTCTTCAGTATATGAAAGTATTAATTCTCGTTTAGAACACTTGAAAGCAGTCATTTTAAAAAGGTAATAAAACAACGAATTTATACGTAACAATTGAATGTCTGTTTAATTACCGCTATGAACTTGTTATAGTGAAATAAATGTATCAACTCTTTATTTATAGGGATAGGTAGCGTGTATTTTATTGATTATATTTACGGACGAAAATGTAAAAGTGAGTGCAAAAGTCATAAACAATTGATACTGATAACAAAACTTACCACAAACTATAGATAGTAATAATCTACAATTGAAACCACAACATATAGCGGTTTTAGGTTTCCTGAGTTAAACCACATTTTTTCCAATAACTTTTAAATTAGCAAAAACTACCAGCCCATTTTCCAACCAAGTGTTTGTTATGGATATCTAAGCTACTAGACAACATTAATTATAAAGCCGGGGCAAGCGTGGGTAAATGTTGAAAATCTCTATGAACTTAGAAAAAAACTTTTTTTTCCTTATTTTTTTTTTTATTATTTACACGTAGCCTGTACAATAATATTAAAAACTTTCAGCAGTTATGAAATCTACAGAAGATGAGGTTTTCATAAATATAAAATACAATATACCTATTTCTACAAGGTTAACGAGAAATAATCTTTTAAAGTGATGAAGTAAACCGATATGACATGGACATCCAAAACAATAATAAATGTTGATGCTTTGGAAACAATATTTTTCTACGTAACTTATATAAAATGACAACATATAGGTAAGTTTAATCATTAAGCTATTATATAAAAATAAAAAAGAATGTCAGTTGCGACATTTGTAAAAACCTATTTTGGCCTGCCCTTGTTCTACCATTTTTCACAGTGCGCTCTCAGAAAAATCTATTACTGGCTTCTTTCTTTCGAAATAAAAAACTTATCAAATTTTGACCAGAAAGAGACTTTTATTTTCCACTGTGGAGCGCAGTGGAAGGCCTTGGGATGAAAGCGGTGAGAAGAGATTATACAAATAAGTAGGCCTGTTTGACTGTAGTACACGGAAGAGTACGGCGAGTATGTGAAAATCGCGACATCGTCTAATGGGAAGCCACTATATTTGCCTGCGAAAGGTCGATATGTGACCAAACTTCTTCAGGAAATAAACAAAACGAATACACGGGTTTTGAATCCTTTTTAGCTAGCTTCTAGAGGTAAGTTGTGGCAGCCATTAATATTCTAGATAAATAGATTTCTCCAGTGGTACACGCGTTATCGTAATTGGAGAAGTGGGTCCAGCGCCCATACATTTTTGCTCATTGTCCTTTGAATGTGAGTGTTGGAGCCCAGTCCAACATACCCACAACAAAAAAGTAATTTCTACAGAATCGAAACCGCAAACTCGCTCAAATCTACACGAGCTAGCTGCAGTTGATTTCCAACTAAATTCGGCATTTTTTTGCAGAGTCAAATGATGACTAATGTCATTTCTTCTGATCGATACGAAATTAGCACACATTTCTCACCCCACTCACAACTATTGAGTCACTGCTTACAATATAAAACGCAGTACATTTCGATCGATCAATATCATTCCTGTTGGGCAGTTATCGCGCTACACATCTTCATCATTCCCTGGAGGACAGTATCCGCGCACTATCAAGTACTCGCGCTCTTCTTTATCTTCGAGTCAACAAATCACGCATAGTATACGCGACTATCATTATCTTCGAATCTATCGTGGCGCTTCACACTTCGGATACACAACCACGGTTTCACCTCGCGCCCACACTACCTACACAACGGCGAAGTATCAATCAAGGCGTTACGAACTGGCAACCTACTACAGACCTTCTGAATAAATACTTGTTACTCCAAATGTTTTTGCCTTGGACTCGCCCGCATGGGCACAAAATTTACATCCTATGACCCCAAATTGGTCTATAAGGGCTCTAATATCTCCCTTATAGACCCAAACAATCATTTCAAATTCCTCGGCAGAAAAATCACCCATCAGGGAAAAGACGTCTCGGGCGATCATGTTATAGAGCATTTCAAAAGTTGCCTGGCGAAAATAGATGCCTTGCTAATTTCTGGCCCTCGTAAGGCCTGGATCTATGACAATTATCTAACGTCACATTTGTCATGGCCCTTTCTTATTTACGATTTTACCAAACCCCAACTGTCCCGTCTAGATGCGCTGGTGACAGTTAGTTTAAAATCCTGGCTGTCCTTAGCCAAACCAGCTGACCCCTCGACTCTCTTCAGGTCCAAACAAAATTTTGGGCTAGCGCTTAAACTGCCCTCTCTGCTCTACGCCAACTCCAGAATTACCAAAAATTCGATTCTGTGCAATTCCAAAGATCCGGCAATATCGAAGCACGTAATAAGTGGCCGTAGTGATTCAAATGATCTACAAGCCCGCGTAGACTTCCACAAAAAGTTCCTTACTGGAATCAGCCAGAATGGCACTGGTCTGGGGTATGGCAGTACAACCACGAGCGACGTGGACTTGAAGAAGTCTCTTTTACGGGGAGATTACGACAGCAAGAGTATGGCTCATGCTATTGGCCTTCAATGCCAGAATGATTGGACAACAATTGGGGACTTTTGCATTCCGCCTCCAATGCACTGGAAGGTAATGCTCTATGACTGGACGCCAGAGATGCTGAAATTTTATTTGAATGCCTTTCAGCATACACTTCCAGACCCCAGTAACCTCGCTCGTTGGAGCTTTGCCGAGGATAGTTCTTGTCCCCTCTGTAGCAATACCCCTTGCACAGCTAGACACATTCTAGCTGGCTGCAAGGTGGCCTTAGATCAAGGACGGTACACTTACCTCCATGACAAAGTTCTCGCTGTTATTCGCGAGGTAATTAGTCTCTCAGTGGCTCGTGCCAACAAGGGTTTGACAGTATCCTCCAAACCCCCAATACAGTTTGTGCGGGATGGCTCTAAAGGCAAAAAACATTTAACTACAAAACCTTTCTCAATAATCGAGAAAGCTACAGATTGGATTCTGGAGGTTGATTCGGTCTCTAAGCAGTATAAATTCCCTGAAAGTCTCGGATGCACAGCCCTCCGTCCAGATATAACTCTTTACTCTCTATCTCGGAAGGTGGCTCTTATTGTAGAATTAACTGTTCCATGGGAATCAAATATCCCAAAAGACCACGAGTACAAATTAAATAAATACCATGATCTTGCAAATGCCGTAACCCGGAACGGCTTCACTGTTCACCTTCACGCGGTGGAAGTTGGCGCTCGTGGCCAGCCAGCTAAATCTCTATTTCACCTCTTTAAAGATCTTGGCCTTTCCAGAAAAATAATCAACTCTTTCTTAGAAAAATTATCTAAAACTGCGATTTGCGCATCTCAAATTCTATGGCTTCGAAGGGGGAGTGAATGGGTGGCAAGGTGAACGCTCACATGTGGCAAGACAGCTGTCCTAAACCTACCACAGCCGGTTCGTATGTCCGGAATCCACTGCTCACCCCCCAGAAGTGTAAAAAATAGTATTATGATGGGCCCGACTCCGGTCGGTGAATTCCATGGCAGCTCCGTTTGTATTTATATATATACTTCAACATCCACGACTTTCAATAACGGAGAAAACTTCTTGATGAGAACCACCTTTCGCTCACAATCAATTGGAGTCTAGTGAAGGGTGACCACTCTCACATGAGTAATATCTGGCATGAACTGCTAGAAGTATTTACGTCAAAACCTTACTTAGTGCAGTCACTTAAGTAAATAAAAGGGGTCAACCTCGGAATGCGAGATAATAAGCTGGAAACTTGTATACACCTTCATTTCGGCGTTCTAAAAGTTGTCTCAAAAGTCTCACAAAATCTGGTGTTTGCGTCGTAAGTTATTCAAGGTAAAAAGTCACAAACGCAATTATCTAAGTTTCTATAGCTCTAATGTTGTGAATATCTATGATAAAAATTGTAGAGCATAAAATTTGCGATAAATTTTATTGTAAACATTTTTTCATGCACTTAACCGTTTTTGAGATAGAGGGTGGAGAGTACGCAGCACTCAGCCAATAGGTGTTATTCACCGAGATTTACAATTGACATTGCATTACAGTATGTATGGCGGAGCGCTTCGCGCTCTCCGCCCCCTATATTAAAAGCGGTTGAGCGAATGAAAAAAATGTTTTTAACAAAATTTGTTGCAAATGTTATGTTCTATAAATTTATTGTAGACGTTAATATCATTGGAGCTATAGAAACCTAGATAATCTCTAAAATCCGATTTTTGTGACCTTTGACCATGAATAACTTACGACGCAGATACGAGATTTTAAGAGACTTTTGAGACAACTTTTAGAACGCCAAAATGAAGGTGTATACGTGGTTCTGCTTATTATCTCTCATTCCGAGGTGAAATCCCTAATATGACTGGACTTTACTCCGCACTCTATTGGTATGAATCCCAACGTCACAAATTATACGTCGGTCATTAGTTTCTCTCGGGAAAAGTATGCGAGGGCGACCAACGAGCTATAAAGTAGTGGAGGGCAGATAAAGAAAATAAACGGCCCGAGATTGATCAGTAAACGTTGCGATGTGGAGGTAACAAGAGCGCGGTTGCGCGGTGCCGTACGTTCTCCTGCCCCGGCAGAGACACCCGGCTATACGCCAGTGCCAATTTATATATATTTACGACATAATAATATGTCCAATCGACGCGATAACAGCATCGCGAGCGGTGCGAAATAAGAAATTATGCCGCGGGCCGAACAGCGGTACGGTGGCGAACAATTCATTGGACGCAACCAGACAGTATTTGCAGGTATGCTGGTTACAGAAACGGCACATTTGGCACTGCAGAATAGAAATAGTATAGGAAAAGATGACGTACTATAATTAATGACCGTTAGATGTCGCACCTTAACAAAATCTATTAGGGGCAGCCTGGTTTAGATGACAAAAAAAAAACCTTTTTTTATGTTGTTTTTTTTTTAACCTAAACTTGAAATCTATTCATGAATCTTTTTCCTCTGGAATAGCTGATAGTCTGAGATTCCTGTAAGTGTAAAAAACTTACTACTTTTCTTTAAAGAAAACTTTAAACGCGTTTTTCCCAAAACCATATTTTTAGTTTTAGACCGGTGGTAAACAAAAACTACTTGACGACTCGAGCTACTACAAAATAAATTGAAAAATTAATCATTTCTTTTCTACATGAAATTTAAAAAAAAAACAAAAACGTAACTAGTTCAACGTAAAATTTTGTAGCGAAAAGCGATTTGTTTTTTAATCCTTTAAAATTTATTATTATTATTATACTGCCACAAAACTAGTTTTTTTTACTATTACAAAAAATATTTTTATCTTTCAAATGTTAATCAAACTGAAATAAATGATTTATGATAAGATTTCAACATAAAGTTTTAAAAAAATCACGAAAAACATGTTTTTCATGATTTTGACATCAAACACGATATATTTAGGTATGTTAATTTATTGACATTTGGACATTTAGACAACTACTTACTTGATATTTAGGCTGTTAAGGTACCCTATGATACTTGGAAGACATAAAGATTCTAACAATGCCACACACTTCTAAATCGGTTCAAGCGTTTAGAATTTAGGGCGGAATAAAGTAACGGAAAAGATATATAGATGAACCCTGAGCACAAAACACTCCTTTTTTGTTGGGCAGTCGTGTAAAAATAAAACACATGTTGCCACCCAGACATACCTATAACCTATCTGTACTCTACCTAGTTGCTGTTTGTAGAATCGATCATTAACATAACATTCCATAACAGTTATTTATACCTATTACTGGAAAATAATATATTACGTTATCAAGTTATTGATAACTAAGCTGTTAATCATATCGCTACATATCTTATGATACACCGGCAGCAGTTCGCACGGCCCGTTCCTGCAAGACCAGGACGCGACCCCGGTTAGCCTCTCAGCCCCAAAGCTCGTCGCGTGCATGCACGCAAAGTAGCTTAATAAAATACGAGTGCATTACTGTCGAAAAGAGCTCGCAGGTGATTTAAGGCGTAATACGCACGCCCCAACAAGTCGCAAAGTGCATCCATGTGAGCGTTTCACCTCAACGGACTGTCCACTCGAAAGCCTAGACTGACTGTGACTTGCACCAATCGGCCTGTTAAATTCTGCTAACCGTCGTTAGCTAACTACGATAAACAATTTAACAGCCGGTTAAATTGTGTAGGCTTGCACCGACTATTTGGACGTGCCGGTTAACTAACGCCCGGTCGGTGTCCGCAAAATCCATTTTTGAGCGTTAGAACATAACCATAGACACAACTGAGATCGCGATCGCTCGCCTCAGCCAATCACAGCACAGTTCAAAATGGCGGATGGGTGATCAGCTCATCAGCTGTCATACTACCAAACGCTTTTGTTTTATCAACATCAAACATATTATCGGAAAACATTTTAGGAGCGCAATAACAAAAAAAAAATCTAAATAAGCGAAAAAAACAGGGCACAGGCGACGCGATCAAATCTAACCTTGAAAATTGAACAGCTAGCGTTTGACAGCTCGCGGCTGGTTAGTGGCGCTAACCGCGCACCAAGGCTCGGTTAGGGAATTTAACTGCGGTTAGCTTAACAGAGGATGGTGCAAGCAGTTTCGAGTATTTAACTGCGTTTAGGCAATTTAAACATGGTTATCAATCTTAACCGAGCTTGGTGCAAGTCGTCTTGAGAAAAATATAACGGTGTAATACACGTAAATACGCATATTTCACCAAGAATTACAAGAAAACTCAGACTGTGGTACATACGTATGAAATAACATGACGCGTAACGGTGTTGACGTGACGGAAGCTATCGCGCCGTGATGTTAAAACGTAATGGTATTTCATTACGTCGCGACCTTGGGATCTCGCTTCTGATATGACAATATATAGTGGGATACGTACGGATATAGTCGGACGCATGAGTCACGTTGAATCTACAGTATACTGTTATTTCCGTATTAGCCGTACGATACATATAATCCTAATAATACCTAATAATGGAGTTTCATCAAAATTCCTTGTAATTCAACAGACGATTGAAAATTCGTTATTTAGTGTAAAACCGTAACAACAAAATGGCAATGTAAGAATTTTGTTGACGTTACAGGACGAACTGTTCTTGTACTGTAAACGAATGCGCAAATGTTTGGTTCGTAAACAATGCAATATTTGGAACAATGGCGAAGAGACTCTATGGTCGCTATAAGAACGGTTTTATCAACCCAAGACTTTTCCGGCAAGTAGCCAAGGACCCTTCGGAAAAAGAAATTGACCTGATTGAAAAGGATAGTCGCCGACGAGCGCGGATAGTGTCAAGGCACCGCATTAAACACGTACGATTCAATCGTTTACGCAAATATACTGACCAGCGAAATTCCAACGTGACTGCGGCACAAAAAGGAACCCTGAGAGTTAACAGCGGCAACCCGACAAGTAACTTCTGTGAGATCAAGAAAATCACAGAGAAATTCTACAGTGATCTATACTCAACCACCACACAATAGCCTACTGCCCTTGATTTAAGCGACACTACACGGAAGATATTCCTGAAATTAGTACGTATGAAGTGAAGCAAGCACTGAAGCGCACCAAGAAGTTCAAGGCTCCGGGTGAGGACGGCATTACTGTGGAATTAGTAGAAGCTGGAGGCAGAGCTATCGTAAAGGAGCTGAGTCTGCTGTTCAACGAGGTCTTGTTCACTGGTGAAGTACCCAAAGATTGGACTAACAGCATCGTTGTGCTCTTCCATAAGAAAGGCGATAAGACGCTTCTGAAAAATTATCGTTCTGTCTCACTTTTAAGTCAGGTGTACAAAGTATTCTCCAAAATCCTGACTACATGCTTGACACAAAGACTTGATAAATATCATCCCAGGGAACAGGCAGGATTTCGGAAGGGTTTTGGAACGATCGACCACATCTTCACACTTCGGCAGGTTATCCAAAAGTCCGAAGAATACAATAGGCCCCTTTATCTAGCCTTCGTCGATTATGAAAAAGCATTCGACTCCATAGAACACTGGGCAGTCACCGAATGGCTACATCGATGTCACATAGACTACCGGTATATACAGATCCTGAAGAGCTTGTACAAAGCGGCAACAATGGCCGTACAGCTAAAAGAGCTAACAGACCCTATACCAATCCAAAGAAGAGTCCGACAAGGTGACGTTATATCCCCTAAGCTGTTCACCAACGCTATGGAGGATATATTTAAGACATTGGACTGGAGTGGCAAGGGAATCAACGTTGACAGCGTGTATCTCAATCATCTGCGCTACGCGGATGATATAGTTATAATCGCTAAATGTGCCGAAGACCTACAACTCATGCTGGAGCAACTTTATCACGCATCCCTGCGAACGGGTCTTAAGATGAACATGGACAAGACAAAGGTTATGGCGAAAGCCGAACTCACACCGAATCCCATTTCATTGAATGGACAACCGCTGGAGCAGCTTTATCACGCATCCCTGCGAACGGGTCTTAAGATGAACATGGACAAGACAAAGGTTATGGCGAAAGCCGAACTCACACGGAATCCCATTTCATTGAATGGACACCCGCTGGAGCAGGTGAAGGAGTACACATACCTAGTACAGGTGATACAGCTCAGCCGGGACTCGATGATGGCAGAGATAAAACGAAGAAAACAATTGGGATGGGCAGCCTTCGGGAAGCCGAGCTTCGTGCTGAAATCCAGAATTCCTCAATCGCTCAAGACAAAGGTGTATAATCAGTGCGTGTTACCGGCTATGACGTTTGCTTGTGAGACATGGACACTGACTGCTGGGATGATCCAGAAGCTTAAGGTGGTGCAGCGTAACATGGAGCGAGTCATGCTTGGCAAATCGTTGCGCGATCGAGTCCAAAACGAGCTCATCAGACAGCGCACGAAGGTGGTCGACGTGGGTCAAAGAGTGGCCAAGCTGAAGTGGGCTTGGGCCGGCCACGTGGCCCGACGACACGACGAACGGTGGAGCAAGCGCGTTTTGGAGTGGAGACCCCGGCTAGGCAGAAGAAGTGTGGGCAGACCACCGGCCCGATGGTCCGATGTCATCAAGGAGACAGCTAGACCAGTCTGGATGAGGGAAATGGACAACCGATCCGGGTGGATAGTGATTGGAGAGGCGTATGCCCAACGGTGGGCGAATGCGCGCTGATGAAGAAGAAGAAGAAGAAGCACTGATATATGTTTTTTTTAAACAATACCACTGCTATAGGTCTCAGAGACTACCAAAGATAAAACTGCATAAAAATACATAGTATTTTTTTCATACAATACACAGCTCGCGGAGCACTAAACAACTCGAAGCTAAATAAACGTACAACACTCTCACGCGCGCGACAGCTAGACAGCAATAGTTTCTTTTTGCGAGGGGAGTCTGGCAGACCTATATATATATATATCAGTGCTCAAGGGTTAAATTACCATATTAATACTGAATATTGAATACCAGGAATGCTTCATATTTTTTCGTGATAAAACAGAAACAAAAACAAAAACAAATGAATTGAATTCGTAGTTTGATTTTCAAAAAAAACATTTCTATTTTTTTAGCCCTTTTAGTGGCATTACTTTGCAGCAATCAAAGTTTTATTTAAGTATTATTAAATAGTTCAACAAAATCTTTGTATTTCAAAAAGCTAGCGTTGTTAGTATCCGAGATATAAAAAAATATGTTGGTGACCCGGATTCATTGCTGCGGAGTGTAATTTATAGCGTAATCATTTTCTAAGAATGCTACTGAGATTATTAAAGAAGGGAAGGAGGCTCAAAGCAGGCACCGTAAGAGAAAGGTCATATTATTTTTAATAGGAATGACTACTGCAACATATATCGAGTAGCTTGATTTGAGGCTTTTGAGAAAAATTTGGTAAAAATTGTTAAAACGCTAAAAACAAAAAAATATACTGAGAATTATCAAACTCCCATAAATGTCCAATTTGCCCTATAGGGCCTATAGGGTGGCCTAAAGCGGGCAGGTGTTTTTTTTCGACACTAATTATTAGCCATCAAGAAATATCCTAAAAAGTTTGAGATAAGTAAAAGTAAATTCAACCAAATCGAGACCAGATGCACACTCAATAACGAATGAGTAGTAATAATAACATAAAATAAACATATTTTTGCACAGTTTCTAAACTTGTGCTCGCAGGCGAACGGGATGACTGCAGCTAAGGTAAAAGGGGCGTGGGGTTTACCCACGCGATACGAGGGTACGCCATTTTTTTTATGACTGTAAACACGAGGGTGCCCGCTTTAGGCACTATGCCTGCTTTAGCCCAATTCCCCTACTCGTACATTTGCCGCTTTTACAGGTCACAATGTTTAAAGCAATAATAGATGTTTTAAAAATATTACCCTTTCCTACTTTATCCATTCAGTCGCTGGCAGTATGATTAACTTACATTGTCACCATAGGGATCGTCTATTAATCACGTGAGGCTCGAAAGGGGGGGGGGAGGGGGTTCGGAAAAAATCACGAAATATCACAAGGGGGGGGGGGGGTGGAGTGCGATATCGCGTCTATTTATTTTTCTGTTGAACGCGCGATTTCTAGATCGAAAAACGGCACGTGAGAACAGCTGACTTGCAAGATGCTTATCCACTTGTTAGTGTTAAAGCAAATCTCGCTATCCGAGGACTCCATTAAGTATATGCATGTACCAGTACGAATATATGTTTTTCACATGATTACACCTTTCCTTTATTATTTTTATGGCAGTCAGAAACAACCTGCAACCTTCATGCCTGTCTGGACATTTTTATCAAGGAGCTTAATATTCCAGAATGAAATTTGATTATACCTGTATTTAAAGATAATATTCTGAAAATTGTAAAGATACATTGTACCAAAAAAATACATGTGATTTTGAGTGGGGTGGAGGCGTAGTCTAAAACCTCACCATGTTTGGCTGGGCAGGTGGTAGTCTAAAACCTCACCACGTATCACATAGGGGGAGCGGGAGGTTAAAAGTTGCTAAAAAAAATATCACGTGATTAATAGACGACGCCATAGCAACTAGAGTTGTCAACTACAACAGGCGAAGTTTTGACGATTAGTAGTTCCATCTCCCTGGAGTGAGCGCAGAAGACTTGGACAAAACAGTCCACCGTCAAGCTCCGCCACATGCCCGTAAGAGGCCAACGCCTTAACCGCGAGATAGCCAGGAGTGTTACCCAGCGGGCTTACACTCACGCCCTTACTTCTAATTGTGACCAGATTAATCCAGTCTCTCGATTGGTTACGAGTTAGAGGTCGCTTGCGCGGTCATCTCCCTTACGAAGCGGTGAAACGGTGTACACCGAATCTATCGCGGACCACGGCATCGTTTGCCCGGCTGTTCACCCAGGATCGGGTAGCCGATGGTCGTTTCAAGAGCAGTCGCCGTAAGGTCCGCAACCACCCCCGCTCTGTAGGAAACAGTACTGCTTCCAGACTCCCCCGACTGTTAGTGTGCACAATCGATTGGCTTACGCTGCGCAGACCGTCCAGGAGCGCCAGTAGGTTGATTCCTGGGGGAAACTAGCTCTAAGGCCAGAGTCCTACCCGGGCTCGCACTTCATGCGTGGAGGTCGCCGGATGGGTGTTGACCCGTGAGTGTGACCAACCCTGAACAGAATGGGTCTTCGTGGCCAACTCAGCAAGGGCCCATTAACTCCATAGCAGTATAATTAGACCGAATTCATAGATTATAGAAACAATATGCCAACGTAGACTTGAAAGTAAAAAAGATTTTTTGTTGGAACTGCGCCAATAGCCGCAATTTAATTTTAAGCAGACGTGACGTTTCAAATTACCTTAATTCTTGGAATTCTAGGCACCTTATTGTTCGTTCACTGCCTCATATCTATGGATAACCATTACACGTAATGTAGAGGATGAATAGCCAAAGCGAAGCATTATTTTTAATTTGCAAAATTGGCGCATGACTTCGCCATTCCCATATGAAATATAATTAACCCCATCAAACGCAGGAGGAAAAAATATGTTACCATGGCTCTATAGAATGTGTACTATACCATCCAACGGTTGATCTAATTACGACCACGCGAGAGCAATTGATCATCGATCACAAAAGAAATGTTATGTGCTGTGGCGGCGAGAATGCTATTGTCTCGGACGGATTCTAATAAATATAATGAGTGCTAGAAATTATATGCCATTAAGAAATTAAAGCTATACGGTGAGTATGTGAGTAACTGTCGCGACCGCACCGCGGCGCTTATCCTAGCAGAAAAAAACCCATGTTGTTCTAAGTGAAGCGAATGAGTAGCGCTTAGACGATTTTTTTATCGCCAGTGTGAACTTAGTTCAAAATATGAATGTATTTATTTATTTATTTATTATGTCAATTTTCAGAGTTTGCAACAAGCGTAACACGAAACGTAGGTATGTACCTAATATAAACCGTTAACGAGGAATACAATTTAACCTAAACTTTAATAAACCCCCAGCAACATCTGCCGCGCTTATATTTATTTATTTATTTATTTATGTATTTAGTAACACATCTAGTAAACAATTAATGTCTTATTTGTAAATAAGATGTTAGCAAGAAATTGATGCGATATTATTTTTAATGTTTGACACAGTCGCCTAACTAGACTAAGGCCTGTTCTAAGGCAGACTTTTGATGACTAGATATTAAGTGTGCACTGTCAACTTAAACTATAGTTAGTACTTATTTTTAAATCGACAAATATGAAACCACAAATATGTACGCATATACAAATATAGATACTCATATACATCTATAGATAAAATATATGTCCATAAATGCACACATACACATACATATATGTATACGAAAATAATAATAAAACCAAAAAAAAAAAAAAAAACAAAAATAATATACACATATAAATAAATTACATATTGATATAACGTTTACATACCTATAATAGCCATTTAAAATTATCATGGCAAAAGCTTAATACTAGGTAGGTACTAAATACTATCATTCAAAATACAACAGTCGGACAATATATGATTATTGGTCCCATACCGCCGAACTATATCATAACTTGTTCCAGGGCAAACACTTTAAACATATTAAAAATAAGGCCTAATGTCCTATAAAATAATTAACCGCCCTACCTATAGAAATGTACGTTAACGTCCGCTACATTATCATATAGAAAAAATATATAAAAAATATATACACAAAAAATTATATAAAACTGCTACATAAAAACCGCTTATATAAACGGTTATATATTTTGTGTGGTATATTTTAAACAAGTATTGTTTAACAACTACAATAGAAATCTAATAAAAAAATAACCAAGCATTTACCTACTTTTTAACCGCCCTACCCGAAGGTAGGGCGGTTAAAACTGGTGTATAAAAACAAAATTTTTAATCATTTTTTTATGTAGACTAAAAAACTATTCAATGATAATTATAACTAAAACAAAACGATATATAAATATTAAACAGAAAACACAAATTATATAAATATTGAAATTAATGGTTAATAAAATATACGTAACCTGTGATTAATAATAATTCACATAATCTTAACATCAAATATATATAACAGTTCTAAAGTTGAGAAAAAAATAATATAGTCAGAGAAAATAATAATAAAAATAACAAAGAGTTGGTAAAATCGAGCTAGTTAGTGGATAGTTCTTGGTAGATTCGGGCCCTTCCAGGCCCAGGAATCCACCAAACCAGGTTTTTTATATGTTGAGATACTCTAGCTGATCTTTATGCCTGCAGGCAGAATATTATATAAGCCAAAGATAAATAACAGTTCTTTCATTTACCATTGAACTGTACCTATTTTTGTTTTTTGTACCTACAATACTCTTTTTTTTTAACTGTACCTAAGTGTCGTCTCTTTAGTCTCAATAGATGCTATTTTGTTCCTTGGTGCTATTTAGTAAATTTAATTATTTTATTTTCGGAAAACATACAGCGCTTCATTAGTTATTACTAATTATTCTAATACAGTGTTTCGCTGGTCGATTAATTGTTTCCAACATTATTTTCTTATATGGTAAATCAAAAGTTGCATTGCACTAAATTAAAATAAATTAAATTACAATCGAACTATTGCAAGGATAGAAAAGGAGAGGGATGGGATATATGTAGGATAGGATATAGGTTTTCAAATTATACTCTTTGCTATTCTCATTTTCGCTCTGAGTGTTTTGAAACAATTTGTATACTCACTATATAATCACTTCCTAGAACCTAGTGAGCTAAGGACAGCCTCGCTGAATTTAGGTTGATTCAAGTAAAAAATGTCGATATCTTCGAATCGACTATTGTATGTGGTCATCAAGCGGTGCCTAACAGAGTTTTGGGCGTAACTAGTGTTTTCGCACACACGAGGGATTTCGAACGTACGAGGAGAGCGAACCCTTCATGGCGGAACCAACAACGACAGTTTCTTTACCAAATGATGACTATCAATTTTGTTATGTATTATTTTATGCAATAATGTCATATCAGCCGCTGTGCGGCGGTCTTCCAGTGAACACATGCTGAAATAGTTCAGCCTACCCTCGTAAGTTCCAAGTCCCAAGTGCTCACGATAGTCCAGGTATCTAATAAAACGTCTTTAAAATAATAATATTAGTAATTAGTAAAATAATATTATTATTTCCAATGCATAATTAAATATATTTGAACTATGTCTTCTATAATTTTAATGTCATGATGTCTTTGATTTTATGTTAAAACATATAGACGACACCAAGATTTAGTATATAGAGCAGGTAAGCAAATAGATAACAGTAAAAACTAAGAGATCGGGAAAGCTTTGCACAGAGTAACTAACGGCTTCTTTGCCGATATATTATAATATGTTAATCGATATTATTCTATGTACGTAACTGAGACCATTCCGGTCGGAAACATCACCTACCAAACATACCTAACTGGAGTTAGTAAAATAAGGGTTAATAAATATATTCCTGATCGATTGTGTCACCCCAAGACTTTCTCGGCAAGTAGCCAAGGACTGATTTCATCTGACTATTAATTTCATCAATATAATCAATAAGCGCCCTCTCTCGGCCGGCCGACGAACCCTGTTGCAATTGCCTCGAGCGGCAGGGTAACTTTCTCGGCTAGCATCGGGCGGCTCGGTACTAATATTTGATTAACATGTATAGCGAAATTTAAGTACTAATAGTGCAGCTTGTATAGGAGATATTTCAACCATAATTTCACAACGTGATTTCGGCACTACAAGGCACCTGTCTACTCATAGGGTCCAATATATCGAGGATGATATATGACTAGTGCGCCCCTGGTGGAACGATTTCAACAACAATATTTTAGAACTCTTGTCATGGCCAAATGAAACCTGTATACCAAATTTCAGCTCAGTCCGATTTAGCGTTTGGGTGCTTTCATGGCGACACACTTAAATCTGAAAATGGTTTTAATCGTGTCAGGGAGGCTCAAAATGGATACCTCCGTCTTCACAACGATTTTTTTAACGCGATCACAGCACTTTCCCTCCTCCTTCACGTTTGGTGGGGCGGTAAAGTAAAATCATGTATATGCATTGCATTTTTAGACAATAAAAGCTGAATATGGTGAATCGAATGAAGGGTGATCGTCGCCGCCAATGAAATATACAATATCGTCTTCGAAAATGTGGAGCTTCTATTTATAAAACGTTAAAACAAACATCGCTACTTTTAACACTGCATCCTGCCCCTTTGCAATCGGGCCAAGAATCGATTGACATACACCGCAATTGTATATCATATAGTTCAAAACAGAACCAATTATACGAGGGTCATCCAGAAAGTACGGTTACAAGGCCTCCTGAGGCCGATGGATTTTTTTCATTTCGAAGTACACCTAGCGTGTAGAGGCTGTCCTAACGGTCAGATTGTTAATTCCCGCGTGTTTAATCATAGTAAATTATTTCGATGGAGAGGTAGTCGCGCGCTCCTGCCACCTCCCGTCCGTGCGAGATCCGCACGATCATCCATTTTTTGAGTTTTCAGAACAATACCGTCGCGAATATCCATCGGATGACGGGGAATGAGACGTGGGCGTGTGACTGCACGCCACAATCAAAAATACAATCACTAAGTGGCGTCATTCATCTTTCCCAGCCACCAAAACGTTCGAAACGACCCATTCAGCCGAAGAAGTGATGGCGTTTTACGGGTCCGTGAGGGGATACTGCAGGATTATATACCTATAGGGACTACCATTAATGCAGAGGCTTACTGTAATACCCTGAAAAGAACAATTCAGAGCCGCAGAAGGGGAAAGCTGACCATGGAGTCATCCGCCGCCGAGATTGTACACTCTGATCAATATGGAAATAATAATGAATTTGACATTTAGGGAATTCAAAAATAAATTAAAGAAATGGTTATCGAATCATGACAGACTAACCATACATCAAATGTTAGAAATAATAGTTTAATAAAACTTAGGTGCACGAATTTAAACATATTTTTAAACATGTATGTTGAATATATTTTAACATTGAACTAACTACCAAAAATTATTTGACTTTGTTGTTATATATTATTTTAACAATGAATTGTACTTTTTTTGACTAGATATTGTCATATTAAATCCTTCATATATTAAATATTAATGACTGTTTCCTTCTTTTCTCACATATAATTTTATTTATATTATTTAATCGAATTTTATATTATTGCCGATTATATAATGGAATTGCATTTTATTTATTATATTATCTTTTAATATTTGTTATTATTATTATTATTATTTTGAACTTTTTTTTTTGAAGACCACATTTTAGGGCAATTTAGTGTTATTAGCTTTTTACTAAAACTTGTACATCTGTAAGCAATCAAGCAATCAAGCAAACTTGATTGTAATATTAGAGTCCTGTCCACCCTAAAACGGGCTAGTCCCAGTTGGGTGACAGAATCAAACAGGCAAAAGGTTAAGCCATTCGGTTCCTGTCATTTTTGTAAGCAAATCAATGTTTTATAGTAATTAATTACTAAATAAATAAATAAATAAATAAAATCCTTTAGCACGACAACGCGAGGCCCCACACCGCGCGAGTTTTAAAGGAGCTGCTGACATCGTTTGAATATGATATTTTTACCCATTTTCCCAATTCATCGCCATCGAACTATAACCCTTTTACTAAACTAAAGTAGTTTTTGGGTCGTAAACATTTTTACAACTATCAGGAGGACGAGGAAGCTGTGAGGAAGTGGCGGAGAGAGCTGGCGGCGGAGGTCAATGACACTGTCATACGAAAGCTGATGCCCCAACAACAAAAAAGTTTCAATCACGACGGTGATAATATTGAAAAATAGTTTATTATATTTGTGAATTTCAAATCAATTGAAGTATTTTTCGATGCTACATAAATGTCGTAACCTTACTTTCTGGGTGACCCTAGTACAGTACTGTAAAAGTTTATGGTTACAGTAAAAGTTTTTCTGTGAGAGTTTCCGCGTATATTTACGAGCATATACAGGGTGCGGCAGTGAGGACGGACGGTTTTAAAAAAATCATAAAATAGTTATTTTTTACTCAAAAACATATTTATTGATGGAATCAGTTTCGCAAGGAAATAGCATTTGAGACAGTCAAGTGTGGAAAATCACATCAGGCATGTGGTGGCCGAAATCGTTGATGCAGTGCTGGAGGCGTTCTTGGAAATTCCGTAGACTCTCTCCAACATCGCTCTTTCAACTTGGGCGACTTCCACGCGAATTGCGTGGAATGATTTTTTCTTATGGGGACACCTCAAGGCTAGAGTATACGAGAACAAGCCCCGAACTCTGGAAGAATTGAAAGACGCAATTCGCGTGGAAGTCGCCCAAGATTTCGGCCACCACATGCCTGATGTGATTTTCCACACTTGACTGTCTCAAATGCTATTTCCTTGCGAACCTGATTCCATCAATAAATATGTTTTTGAGTAAAAATTAACTATTTTATGATTTTTTTAAAACCGTCCGTCCCCACTGCCGCACCCTGTATATTTCGCAGAGATATTATATTTATTTCGTGGAGTAATAATATTTCTTCGATTAAGCGCTTAATTTTAATTGCGCGTTACAGAAACAGGCCAATAACCAAACCCCACACAAATGAGCGAATTTGTTCGCAATTCGCCAAAGTTCGGTTGTAGCCTATGTATGTAAAATGAACAAATCCACGGCATTGCGAATGAAATGCGTCCTCCACATGACAATGGCCGCAGATTCGCCGCTACTGAGACCAGTTCTTCCGGATTCTATGTCTTTATTATTCTCGAAGAGACCGCATTCGTAATCATATTGCACCCACTCCCCCCCCCCCCCCCTCCGACGTCTTCAACTCCATTGTCACGGTTAAGTTAACACCGAAAGAGCGTTAATGGAAGTGCGTATTTGTTTACTTTGTGACGAGGTTTTTTGTAACATTGTTGTGAACAAACAAGGAAAAATTGGTTGTGTCGCCTCAACACTTTCCCTCCAAGTAGCCAAAGACTCATAACATCTGAATATTAATTTAATGAATAAAATCGATGAGCGCCCTGTCTCGGCCGGCGGACGAACCCGGTTGGATGCAGTTGCAACCGCCTCGGGCGGCGCGGTTCGTTTTTCCGCAAAAAGTCTCAAGTCTCTAAGTCCAATATTTGAAGATTTGAATTATGAGTGGACCGATTTCAACCACAATCTCAACTCTTGCCATGACCAAATTATGCCTGTATACCAAATATCAGCTCAATCGGATTAAGCGTTTGGCCGCTATCGTGGAGGAACACATACAAACAGACACACAGACACACAAACATACTTCAATCTGGAAATGGTCCTAATCGTCTCAGGGGGGGAGAGGGGTCAAAATTAATATTTCTGTCATCCAGAAAAAAAAAATCTGCGTTCACAATACTTTCCCTCCTGATCGGTTGGTGGGCCGGGAAACTTAAATTAGGATTTTTTTAAAATTTAATAATAGAGAACATAATAGAGATAGATACGAATACATAATAGAGGTAGCTATACTATTATAATTATTTGTTAATTTTTCACGGTTCTGTATTTTATTTATTTTTCGTTAAAGAGCCATTTTCTTATGTGCTTTTTTAATCCATTTTTTGGCAAAGATTTTATATTGGTAGAAAGATAGTATTAGGTTTGAGGAGATATGTATGCATAGTGGCGTTGGCCAAATATAAAGGACATGGGAGGGAACGTAGACATTATGTTTTTACGCGTTCCTGGTATTCCAGGTACTCCTGTGAATATTTACTTTGTGTGGGTGAAAATAGCATAGTGTAACTTTCAGGTAAAGCTCTCTAAGAGAGAGAACCTCAACGCTTTGAAATAGTTGGAACTCCTAGGTTTACTAGTAGCAGCTTTCATGATGCATTTACGGGCAAAAAATAGTCGAAAACTGCTTTTGCGCAGCACCCCCCGCCCCTCCCCGCCCAATATTCCATGCGCCAAGACAAAATCACATATGGATGATCACGCATTTAAAGGGGGGCCTGGTTTAGAAGACCAAAAAATCATGTTCTTCATGTTTCTTTTTAAACCTTTGTGTTGAAATCTTTGTGAAAACTGAACTTCATGATCTTTTTACCTCTGGAATAGCAAATAGTCTCAGATTGCTGTACGTTTTTTAAACCTTACTACTTTTCTTTAAAGAAAACTTTTTTGCATTTTTCTCTAAACCATATCTTTTAATTTGCGCCGGTGATAAAAAAATACTCGACGTATCGAAATGGTCAAAAAAGATTATTAAATTCTCTTCTCGATGAACTAAAAAAACAGAAAAATGTTTTTATATATTCTTTTTACTAGTTCAACACATTTTTTTTGGGCGAAAATCGATTGCATGTCTTCAAATTCTTAAGAAAACTTTTAGTTATTTTTTTAGTTCATCTACAAAATACATATGTAACAATTAATATCTTACGATATTTTTATTTGTTTCAGATTAAATTACGCTCGCTATATTACCGGCGCAAACAGTTTGTAAATTCAATGTCTATATACTCTGATATTCAAAAAATAGTTTTCATTACTATTACAAAAAATATTTTTTATCTTTCAAATGTACTTTATAATAAAATCTTGTTTTTCAAATCTTTTGTATCAACTGTTATAAAAGATTCATAAAAAAAATTCAACTTAAAAAAAATGGCCTTTTAAACCAGCCCCCCCCCCCTCCCCCCCCCCCCCCCCCCCCCGTCCTTAATTAATTGTAGCACGATCAAGGATGTACCTCAATTGTCGATATCAGATTTATTGCATCTATTTTTATTCGGGTGTCATGCAGTCTGACGTCGTAATGTAATGTAACGTAACATAATAACATAATGTAAATGGCATAATGTCGTCATAAAGATGATACTTAGCGGATTTCAATCCCCATTCTCGAAGCAGCTACGCTGAAATCTGCTCTGTAAAAGGCGCGTTCCGTTACGGGATAACGACGATTAAGGTTAATTCCCGGGATATTAATTATTCCTATACTGGTTCAGCGTTCGATGAACTGCTTTACATGCGGGAAGACAATTTTCTCGGCGCATTACTCGCGATTCGCCTCTTCCGCATTAATGCAAGGACTACTAAGTTGCAAAGGGATTCGTTCTTCTTTGTCCGCATCTTTTTCTCTAGAATCTGCATATGATCATTACATTGTTTACAGTTTTTCGGTTGGTGTCTATTTATTATTGTTTTCTATTTTTAGTATTGGCTTATTTCAAGCAGAGTAAAATATAACGACGTAATAAACGGAAATACGAATGTTTCGACAAGGATTACGTTCATAACTTGGATTGTGGTCCATAAGTATGAATTAACAAGACGCGTAATGGCATTGGCGTGACGGTAGTTACCGTGTCGTAATGTTAAAACATAATGTTATTTCATTACGTCGCGACCTTGGGATCTAGATTTTAACATGACAGCATGTAGTATACGCACGGTTATATTCGCACATGCATCATGTTCCGACTACAGTATACTGTTATTTCCGTATTAACAGTAAGGAAAATGTTGATACATATAAACGAGTTATGGAGTTTCAACAAAATTCCTTGTAATTAAGCAAAATTACGATTGAAATATCGTTATTCTGTATAAAACCGTAATAACAAAATGGTAATGTAAGAATCAATCCAATATTTTCCCAGTGTACGCGAAGAAGGCAACGAGATATAATAATAATAATAATTTAAATGTATGCATTAAAAAAAATGATTAAAACATTAATTTATTTATTAAATTAATAAATTTTTAATTGCAGAATCTGCCTAACTAGGCCATAGCCCGTACTAAGTTATTTGTTGATATGCGCGCACATATATAAATAAAATACAAACGGAGCTGCCATGGAATTCACCGACCGGATTCGGGCCCATCATAATACTATTTTTACACTTCTGGGGGGTGAGCAGTGGATTCCGGACTAACGACCGGCTGTGGTAGAGTTAGAACAGCTGTCTTGCCACATGTGACCGTTCACCTTACCACCTACTTACTTCCCCTTCGAAGCCATAGAATTTGAAATGGACTAAGGAAATCGCGGTTTTAGATATTTTTTATAGGAAAGAGTTTATTATTTTTATGTAAAAACCAAGATCTTTAAAGATGAATCATAAAAAAAAATCGAATAAAAAATAAAACAGGTAATACAAATAAACAATTGAAATTCCACTTATAAACTTTTTATAATCTTGCCTTTTTCTTAAAAAGATCGCTAAACTAATAAATGAATTTGCAAGGGCATATTGCTATCTAGGGGACCCACATCGCTCCACGCGACAAAACAGCTTATCGACAACGCAACAATTCGCTGCAGTATTACCGAGTTGAGTTCAGCTATTCATCTCGCTCACACACATTGGCTTTCAAAATCAGGGGCCCTTTCATTCTAACCTGTGGCAAATTACGCAAAAAAATATATGTATCTATACGACTTTTGAATTGATGAATAAGCCAGGCTTGCGTTAGCATGAAGTAGAATGCAAGAGTATTCCGTATTTAGTTCCATTTGTTTTGAACAAATGACAGAGCAGATTTTTTATTGTATAATTGACTGATTGTCGTTTTTATTACCTGATAAACAATGGAGGAAATTTGTCCTTGTGGTGAGTTCTGTCTTAACTTGTTTTCACTCGCCCAAGCAAATAAAACAGCATTTCTTAAAGCCACCGGAGGGATGCGACTGCTGATACTATGTTAAATTCTGTCTAGCAGTAGCATACCTTCAGTGTGCTTTATTGAATCTACGACACAAGCAGTAAATTTTGAACTGAAGATTGAAGAGTAAAGACTTAGCACCTTTTTTACTATAAAAAGCGTAACAGGTATGCCAAAAACACAAAAAGGTATGTTGGACTTGCCCCACTCATTAACCCTGGGCATGCCACTGCATGTGAGTGAATTACTTTTGGACTCGTTCAAGCAATTGTATACAATGAAGTTTTCTATGTATCTACCTATTTTATTGATATTGTATTTATGTCTATGACCATTTGTATAATCTAGGGATGTCAGGATACCGTTGCCGGGGGCGTAGCCTCGGTGGTGTGACCCGTGCTGGCGCCTTCTCGAGCGCCGACACAACGGAGCAAGCAGTATCTGCTGCAATTTATCAATTTCCACCGTAAAAGGACTACATCACGGCGACAATCCGCCGCCACTCCACACCGAGTCGTTCAATTTGTCGCCGAGGGGACATAAGTATGTCTTAATTGCGGTAATGAACTTCGCAGATTGCACACATGCAACTAGGTAGAATGACCCCGGCCGACGCTTTCTTCCCGACACGGCGCACTATGGGACAATCTAGTACAAAGCCATATAAAAAATACATTTTACGAAAGTATGAAATAGATTGTATTTTTTAGCAGTATATAGCAGTATTTAAACGTCTTTCTACCTATTTTTACCAGACTGCCCGACAAAAAAGGAGTGTAATGTGCTCAGAAGTAATGTATGATTTCCATTTATTTATTTCACCATAACTTCTAAACGTTTGAAACGATTTAGAAGTGTGTGATATTATAAGAATTGTTATATCATCCTGAGTGTCATAGGGTATATTAATTGTCTAAATACCAAGTAAGTAGTTGTCTAAATGTCCAAATGTCAAGAAATTAACATAAATATGTTTAGTGTCAAATGAAAGGTCTGATTGAGTACATTCAGGAAATATACATTTATCTATATGGATTTATCTATATGGATATCTATATTCACTTTATGTAGCGACAGTCGTGTTTTTTATTCTAAATATTTACTTGTGTATATTATTGTATCGATATAATAGAATTCTGTTATTGTACTGCTTTAAATTAAATTTTACCTTATTTCACTGTTTCTGTGAGTTCTGTGAGTTCTGTGAGTTCTTTTAATTTTTAATTGCACATTTTGGTTTTTATTTAATTTTGTTAGCTATAAAGTAAAGGTTACAAATATGTGTAAATTATAGACCCAACCACGTTTTTTTTAAATTTATAAAATAAACAAACTCAAACTAATCATTGGCTTGTATAGATATCCTAAAAGGATTTTTTTTAAAAGCACTGAGGAATTTTATAGGTTTTTATTTGTGAACAGTTTTATTTATATTTTAATTTGCTGGTATAAACTTTTTTAATTAGATTTTTTTCTGATCATACTTTATCATTATTTATATACCCATTTACCAGGCGAAATGCGTACCTTTATTGGATTAAAACAATATATTGATTATAGGTAACTGTTTATTTAAATTCTTACATTAATACTTTTTCATAGCATTACCATAAATTATATTAATAATAATAATAAAACGCTTTATTCGTAAGAAAAGACGAGCTTATTGCCTGCAGGCAATATTTTAGAGCTAACCTATCCTATATGTATGTAAACAACATCGCATAGCTACTGTAAACAAACGTAATGTCTAATAGCTGATTCTGTTTCTTTTTCTATATCAAGATTTCGTGAAATAAAATGAACTAAACTTATGGTAAAATAATAAACTTTAGATATCAATAAGACTTCTTGATTTAAAATTTGGTTTATTGCTTAAAAGGTTGGCTTTAATATACGCCACCGATATGCAGCATTTCCCGCGAAATAAGCAATGTCACTTTCTATTATTAATAATATTAAGCTTATTAAACTATTAAACCTTTTTAAAAACCATATAGTTTAGGTATTCCGATGCACTTATTTTGACTATTATTTAGACTTTTTAACGCATATAGCATTTTGTTGGCGATGTTGATAGTGCCATAAATTTAAATATTAAAAAATATAAAATAGAAATAGAATGAACAAAACATATAATAAAATAATGGAAATAAAAAAATAATAAAAAAAATCATAATCTTTTTTTTTATATTATTTTTTTTTAACAATTATACATACATACATACATAGGTATATATTTTCATAATAATATATGTTCCATAAAATTATATCAATATATTTTTTATTATATAGTCGTTCGATATGTAAGACCTCGTACACCCCAACAAACAAAGTTTTCAGAACATGGAAAAACTCGATGTTTTTTAGTAATGTAAATAGGACAAAATTTAAAAATAAAATTGTTTACTGTACTAACGATTAAAACTGTCAAAGAGTAGTTTGCGAGGAATCTCTATTAAACACCAAAGAGGTATCATAGGATAAAATCATTAACTCATGCTCACGAGATGCCACTTCAATGAGAATTACGAGACAACTAAGCGATTTCAGCCCTCGTGACATGCAATAACAATAAAAAACGCAAATTCGATTGTTTGGCGCGTACGAATACGCATATGAATAAAAGTTCAGGAATAAAAGAGGCTCATCGACATGATTGGCCCTTTCAACCTAAACATGGCATTCGAAAGTAAACATTTTTGGCCCTTCGTTTGGTGTATAAAAAACTACAAAGATCGCGCTGATTACTATACAAATCTATGATTAATAAAACACTTTATTAATTAAACAATTCCAGAAAATGTTATAATATTTTTCAAAAGCAAGTAGCAAATTTAAAAAAAATCCACTTTACTTTGGAAAAACTAATTCTGGAATTATTTAAAATTGTGAAACATTAAAATATCTCATGTTTTTCCTGCAGGACTGAAATCTAGAACTAGTCACGGCGTAAAGAAAAACCTAACTAAGTCACTTTTGACTATGTGTCGACAAGAAACGGAGACATTAATAACATATATATTAAAATAGAGCACGATTTGTGAGATATATTTATATATATACATATAGTAATATTTTATATTTATCTATAAAGTATATATTTATTTATGTATGTACGTGTATATTTATATGTATATACCCAAATTTAATATTATTACGCTTTAATATTTTGGAGACATATCTATCGTCTTAAATGTAACATAACAATATACAAAATAATACAGCAAGTTACGAAAACCACTCTACCTTCTTTTATATTAAGCCTACCTTAGTACAGGCGAGGCCTAGTTAGGTTATGTAATATTATAGATCAATAAAGAATTTTGAATTTGAATTTGAATTTACATAAGAAATCACATTTTGATTTTTCTGGCCAGTATAAAGGATATGTTCTTAAATTTGCAATTTATTCAAAACTCGATGAACCCTTTTTATGCCTGCACTCTTCATATAGATCGACGACATGTATATATACACCCGTACACATATATGTTTGCCGTTACCTTCGTTATTAATTACTCATTTAGCAACCGTCAGCATTTGCTCACACTCCCTCCTGGTTTTGTTAAGGAGCCAAACTGCCACTATTCTCCAATATATATGGTATGATACGTCTGCTGTTGGTATCTCTTATATTATTACTTCCAAATTGAAAATTACCTTCTTGCCACATGGACTAAAAATTATGTACAAATTTTATCGACATTATTTCTCGTGTGCACGTCGAATTAAATCTTTCACCATTTGCACCATTACAAAAGAAACCTAATCTTGTGTAATGTGCAGCTTTCTTGGCGGCCATAATTGGTTTTAAAGCGTTTCTGACACTAGCGCATTACCACAGTATACCGAGCTTGTATACTGTGGCATTGCTGTCGCGCGCCTGTGGGAATATGCGTAAACGCTTAATTTGAGGCGCAGTGCTTTCTGGTCGTTATTCCAGCTCGTTTTTAATTACACCTTCTAGGCGCCGCAGGCAAAGAGGAAATTCACAGAACAGAGCACGCAAAAAATAGTCGCTATTGAGTGAAACATTGTAGAATTACAGTCCCTTGCCATATTATTAGACCCACTATGCATATCAGTACTGATTGACACTTTTCAATATCAGCAAAAACATTTCACTATTTTCCGTTGGGATAAAATTAACGGGATCGCATTTTAATGCGGTCGATCAAATGCAATAAGGACACAGACTTACAAGCATATTGCACGCATACATTTATATGAATACTCTGCAGTATGGTTGGTGGTAAGAGATTGTCGTATGATAATAAACCCGCCATTGTGAAATTTCACTATAAACAAGTAGAAACAAACAAACAAACACAGAAATATAAGCTCTTATTTGTTTCAGATATCGTAGAATTTAGGACGATTTCGAAAAAGAATAATTCGATGTGACTGATAGATTAATATTAATTATTAATAATAGGGATAACAATTATTAATAATAGGGATAAAATACAATATATTTCATTGGCACAAGAAAGATTATAACAAGATACTACAATAAAATAAAAGAAGCCAGATACTGATCGGTGATAGCTCAGGCACCGATCGGCAATATTGTCAGTCCGTTCATGACAATTATTTTTAGTAGGGGCATTTCATCGTATCGGGTGGGACATTTGCATGGTAAATGTTGTCTTAGATGCCGTCAAATGGCAAACAAGAAGAAATTTGTAATATTTCTTATTGAAGAGAATAAATAAACTTATGGCTGAATAAAATTCTATCTTGAATGAATAATTTAGTGACAGAACGTTAAGCCTATTTTATTTCATTTGGTCATAAAAAACTTAGTTATTTTTCTGTCACGGGTGGAAAAAAAAAGAAAATCATTTACTTCTAAGAAATGTTTGGCGAAAACAATGATGTAAACAAATACACTATCTTCGTTTTCCCAATTAATAAAAAAAAAGCAAATTTGTTGATGACACGAGTGGGGTAACACTTGTCACAGGTGGAACACGCGCGACTTTATTATAAAACTAGAAGCTGCTTTTAACAGATTGGTACAAACTAAAGTGAAAACACATATTAAGCAATATCAGCCGCTACAATAATTATTAAGCTTATTTATTACGAATTAATAAGGCCAAAGTCTCACATTCAGAATCACTTCAGAAACTTATGTCTGTGTTGAAATATACCTCAGCTATGTTTATTTCAATATGCCTCAGCTATGTTTCAAAACAATCTCGTGAAATGACAAACATAAAGGATTTTACAGTGCTGCCAACATCACCAATGAATGTCGCATTCATGAAGGTTACCATTATAACTTACAATAGAGTAAAAATACGAAATAAAATTTTATTTTATTTTTTTTTTCATTTATAATTTAATTTCAGGCTTTGACTATTATCGAGACTCTATTTATCGAGTAATTACATGATTTCGTATAACTTTATTATTTGAAATCGAGGTTCACTTTCTCATAGAATGCCCCGTGTACGTTTTTATAAAACTCAGAATTTTATTTTCGGTAAGTATGAAAAAAATAAAATGGATATTATTTATCGGTACCTATACGAAACTATATTTTCATGTAACAATGGCTTAGCTCTTTCTCGGATGCGGCAAATTTGGATGCGGCGACTCTGGATGGTGAAAATGTCCTTGTGGCAAATCTGGATGCGGCAAACCTGGCCGCTGTGGAAGTAGATGTGGCCAAACTGGATGCGACAAATTAGGAAAAGGTAATCTTCTGTCAAAATCGCCTCGCCTGAGATCTGGATGCGGCAGATTTGGTGTCCCCCCCCCCCCTCTCATCGGCGTGAAGGGATCTCCTTGGTTGGAAATTGCCATGCGCAGCAGCGGCAACTTGGCCATTCGTGGGGACGTGAGCGCGCGCGCACCCGGAAGAAGTGAAAATGGCTTTATTGCGTCACGTGCTCACCACCATTCTCTGTCGGCTTTTGCGTCCTGCAAGTTGATCTATAGATCATATTATACGGTCACGTGGGCGCGGATATTCCTGCATAATAGTGTACCGTTGAGCTTTCAGTGTTGTGGACGGTCTTTTAGTGAATGGTGGATGGTCCTGTCAATCTATTACTGTCACTGATGTACGCGAGTCAAGTAGGAATACATGCGATTTTATACGCATTTTTACAGCCATAATCACGTATTTCATCGTATATAAGCTAAATGTGAATTATGGCAGGTTAAATCCTCGTAAAATAAAATAAAAACAATAAACTTATTATGGAACACAACTAGCGGACTCGACAGATACCGGGTTCAGCAAACTTTTTTTGATATTCGAATTTTCGATAAACTATGTCCTAAGTGACATTTGACATTGACATCACTACATCCGTGGAATGTCAGGTATCTAACCCATTATCTACACAAAAAAAACATGATGACTTTAGGATCAATATAGCAGGCATAGTGGGGGATAAACTTTTTCTCAAATGCTCGGAACTGACATCCCAGAATCAATTTAATGTCAACGAAGAATGTCAATGAGAAATGCACGAAGACAAAACAAGTTGAGGAAAGAAACGTTCTACTCCCGAAGCGTATATCCCTCCTCGGAGAAAAGTTGGATTTACAAGATAATCAAAGTATAGAAACAGAAGCGGAAATACGACGTCTTCCGGCTCAGCCCCATGAAAATGGTATGCAAGCGATCGTAAGCACTAGCGACACATATGATTTTGCATTGGAGTAGAAAGATATCATCTCAATTTACAGAAGAACTATATAAACTACAGTGAAAAAAATCGGTTATCCTAAGACTGTCCCGGCAAATACAAAGAACTTATTTTATCTAAATATTAATTTCATAAATAAAATTGATGAGCGCCCTCTCCCGGTCGGCGGACAAACCCCGTTGGTCTCGCACTGAAACACCTCCGGTGGCGCGGTTTGTTTCTCGGTTAATGGTGGGTTCGAGCCAAGCGCCAACAGATGGCGTTATTATCTGAATAAAATGTATGGCGGAATTTTATTATTATTAGTGTAGCTTGTATAGGAGATATTCCAACCAAAATTTCACAATGTGGTTTCGGCCCAACTAAACAAGGCATGTGTGTGCCAAATTTCAAGTCTAAGTTTAATATTTTGAGATTGAAATATGACTAGCGCGCCCCCTTGGTGGACCACTACCTTT
This sequence comes from Micropterix aruncella, assembly GCA_944548615.1. NCBI lineage: Eukaryota > Metazoa > Arthropoda > Insecta > Lepidoptera > Micropterigidae > Micropterix > Micropterix aruncella. Next base: position 11,908,572 of record OX155959.1, on the reverse strand, counting down.
AAACTTTTCAACTCTTGCAATGATCACATTATACCTACATGCCGAATTTCTATTCAATCGAATAAAGCGTTTGGGCGCTATCGTGGAGGAATACACACACACACACTATTACACAGACCCACACACACACAGACAGACAGACACACAACTAGAGCTGTCAATTATAACGGGCGAACCCGTCACCTCAGGAAGTTTTAACGAAATTTGTTCGTTCAATTTCCCGTGAGGCGAGCGCAGAAGACTTAGGACAAAAACAGTCCGCCGTCAAGCTTCGCCACATGCCCGTAAGAGGCCAACACCTTATCCGCGAGATAGCCAGGTATGTTAGCCAACGGGCTTACACTCACGCCCTTACTTCCAGTTGCGACCAGTTTACGTGCAATACGTGGCGGTTCATTAATTATTGTTCGTAATTCATTAAAATTCAAGGACCGCGCTGATATTGTGGGCCTCTCTGTAGAGCAGCCCATTGAAATAGCTTGTGTGGAGCTGGAGCGGCTTATTGTTTTAAGCGTATACAGACCCCCAAACTCATCATTTGACCGTTTTGAGCAGGTCATGGATGAAGCACTATATAAAATTACCAATAATAAAAAAAAAGATGTTATGGTTTGTGGTGATTTTAATATCAATTTATTAGAAAATACTACAACTAGTAGTAGGCTTAAATCTTTTTTTCTATGCTATAATCTTGTGAATCTTTTCTTAGATCCCACGAGAATTACCTCAGAATCCTCAACTTGTATTGACAACATTTTCACAAATATTGAACCAGTTCATAAATCGACATTGAATAAGATAGACTCTGACCACTTAGGCCAATTCGTTATATTGAAAGACATTAGGAACAAAAATATGATACAAAAAGAAATTAAATGTATTGCCGTCAATGATACTCGGCTTACACAGTGTACAGATAATGTATGTTCGCGATTAGTAGAAGTTGACTATGATGAAGACCCAAACCGATATTATAACTCTTTGTTTGATGTAATACAATCAGAATGCAGTAGAATATTTAAGACTAAGACCAAAAAAATTGCAAATACTCTTACAATCAGTGATTGGGCGACGCCTGAAATATATAGAAATTGGAATAAACTTTTTGATTTATATGCAGAGAAATCGTTTAATAAAAGTAACGAATTTGCCAAATATGTCAAAAACGTCTCAAAATATTTTAAAAGAGATTGTGCTATTGCAAAATCAAAGTTTATTAATAATAAAATTATAAACAGTACAGATGTCGTAAAAACGACTTGGCAAATTATCAACAAAGAAACTGGAAAATTCAAATCTCGTGACCTTCAATTTAAATTGTTAATTAAAGATAAGCTCATTACCAGTCATAGAGAAGTGGCTCATGCATTTGAATCGTTTTTTGCAGATATTCCAGTTTCAACTACCAAGACGCTCAACTCATCTTCTATAGTGGCTGAATCTTTGCTCATACAGAATGTTCATAGATGTGATGTAGACTTTAGTTTTAAGTCGATCTATCCCATAGAAATTATTAAAACTTTCAAAAATTTACATTTGAAAAAGACACTCGACCTGGATGGACTCTCTGTTAAAATTATTAGTTCTGTAATATATTCAATGCCCCCCCATTTATCAGCTCTTTTTGACAGATGTATTGAAACTGGCGTATTTCCTAATCTTATGAAACACAGTAAAATAGTACCATTATTTAAAAGCGGTAGTAAAACCGACCCTACTAACTTCAGACCTGTATCGATACTGCCGACTCTTAGTAAGCTGTTTGAAAAAATTATGTTAAACCAGCTACTCATACATTTCCACACTTATAAATTAATGGATAAGAAACAATTTGGTTTCACACGGGGTCGTTCAACAACCGATGCAGGTGTTGAGCTTATTCATGAAATTTTTAATGTCTGGGAGGAGTCACGAGATGTAGTTGGCATATTTTGTGACCTTTTCAAGGCCTTTGACTGCGTACAGCACGACACATTAGTTAGGAAACTTGAACACTACGGCATTACAGGTAGTTCATTAGCCCTTCTTAAAAACTATTTAAATGATAGGGTTCAGAAGGTTGATGTTGGCGGAGAGAGATCATCCGGCTCGTTAGTATACATGGGAGTACCACAAGGTTCAATACTTGGACCGTTTCTTTTCTTATTTATATAAATGATTTACCTTACACAGTAAAACCAAACTGTGAGTTTTATTCGCAGATGATACCTCTTTGCTATTCAAAGTAGGTAAACAACAAAATAATTATGACGATGTGAATGATTCTATCTCGAATGTTGTGGAATGGTTCACAGCAAACAATCTGCTACTAAATGAAAAGAAAACAAAATGTATAAAATTCTCACTTCCAAATATAAAGCAGATAGGGCCAAATATTATCATAAAAAATGAGCGCCTAGAACTGGTCGATTCCACTGTATTCCTTGGTGTCACTTTAGATAAAAAGCTACAATGGGGCCCACACATTAAGAAATTGGCCGACAGGCTAAGTTCTGCGGCATATGCTGTAAAAAAATCGTAATTTAACAGATATAGACACCGCGAGGCTGGTTTACTTCAGCTATTTTCACAGCTTCATGTCGTATGGCATCTTGCTGTGGGATCATGCTGCTGACGCTGATAAAATATTTATACTACAGAAACGAGCCATCCGCGCTATTTATAAATTGGGTGCTAGACAGTCGTTACGCGGAAAATTTAAAGAAATCAATATTTTGACACTTGCATCTCATTACATCTATGAAAACTTAATGTATGTGCATAAAAATAAAGAAAAACTCTGATAGGCATGGTGTCAATACTAGAAAAAAAATAAACTTGCTGACCATAAAAGTCGACTCTCCAAAACCACAAAATCCTTCAAAGGGCAATGTATACGCTTCTACAATAAAGTCCCAGTAAACATGCAAAATTTATCTGTGATACAATTTAAGTCATTTATTAAGAAGAAGCTGTACTCAAAGGGCTACTATAAAATAAATGATTATCTAGACGACAAAGACCCTTGAAAATAAAATGGTAACCTCGATGATTAATATCACATTATATGTCACAATAATTTGTTATAATGTCACAATATCTTAATTTTTTATCATTTATGTATGTTTGTATGCATTATTGACGTCAAAAGTTACGATTTCGTACTATTTTGAATAAAAAACTTATGATTATGATTATTATGATTTACTCCGGTCTCTCGACTAGTTACGAGTTCGAGGACGCTTGCGCGGTCCTCTCCCTTACGTAGCGGTACTAACGCCGCACGGTGCGCAGGCCGTCCAGGAGCGCCAGAAGATTGACTCCTAGGGGAAACTAGCCCTAAGGCCAGAGTCCTACCCGCGCTCGCGCTTTCTGCGTGGAGGCCGCAAGACTCGTGAGTGACTGACCCTGGACAAATGGGTCTTCATGGCCAACTCAGCAAGGGCCCATTAGCTCTCAGACACACAGACAGACTTCAACCTGGACATGGTCTTAATCGTCTCAGGAAAGCACAAAATGGATATTTCCCTCTTCATCTCAAAAAAAATTGCGCGTTCACAATTCCTTTACTCCTCGACGGTTGGTGGGCCGAGAAAGTAAAATAAATCAGTCGTCGTCGGATTTGCTACGAAGCAGAAGCACAACAACTTAATTTCATTCAAAAATGTAAAAACGCCGTAATATCTGCATTACGTAATAAAAAAGATATTAACAATTTGATAGATAGTTGCATAGCTCCGGTTTTACGCCTTCGTTTTATTACACAAGCCTGAGGACGCTGAATGAATGCAACTCGGTTTACCGCCATCGTAAAAGATGTAGGCATTTAATGTCAGCAAGGTAGTTAGTCATAAATTACTTAATTGATGTCAAAAATTATATCTAATCGTATAAAAACGGGGTTACTAATCGTAAAATATTCGGTTCTATTTTGACAATAAATCCCACGGTCATATTATACTATGTATTCAAAACGACATTAAATAGCTCCTCGTGAAAACTAGAATAACGCAAATAGGTTATATGGTCTTTACCTATGAAGTTGCTATTCTATAAAGGAAATTTACGACCACAAACTTGGTATAAAAAATACATATTTAATTATTAGAAATATTGATGCATATTTGTAATTTTAATGGTAGTTGCTTTACGTGACAGAAACCAATGAATACTTTGAAGGCGTTTTTCACCGACTCTTTAAAGTAGATTTTTTTTCCATGGAAAAAGTTATCTAAATTCTGAAAAAAAATATGAATCTATTGGAACAAGGTCTGGCAAGTAAGGTGGGTGACCAATAGTCTCCAGCCGCAACTCCTGCAACTTTGCGACTGTTTACATCATGAAATCTGTGGTTATGCGTTGTCATGCAGAAGCAGTGGCGATGAGCGATTGACCAGGCTCGGTTATTTAATCACGAGCATCTCCATAATTGTTTGCAGTTCTTAACAGTACACATTTACGGTAACTGTATAGTCAGACTGTAAGATGCTTTAATAGAAAACACCGGCACAGGATCTCATATTTGAGAATAATGCAAATTTTCAACTTTACCAAGGTTGCACAAACGAAAATAATTAAGCAAAAACAAACGACGGAAAGACAAATAAACAAATGCATTTTAAATAAGAATACGATGGCCTTGATTTAAAAAAAATAATGAATTTGAAATTCCAACTCAAACCCAAGTTATCCAAGTTCAAAGTAGCCAGTGTAAAAACACCAATTACATATTAGAAGCGGGTTTTTCTCCAGTTTCTCCCTTATATAGTTTAGATTCAAATTTCCCGTACAGAGTTTCCCGTACAGAGTTTAGAATTTATGAATAAAAATGATCCCGTGATCTAGAAATCTGAACTGCTAATATAATGGAGTCCCAGAGTGCACTGGTATGATGAAATGAGTAGCCGCTTTTTCCTGTACTTGCAAGATATATTGATAGATGACATTTTCCAAAGAGCGTAATTTTTATTTTTATCGACGAAGGCTATTTGGCTGGATTTCATCATTAATTCAAATGTTAAGGTTTTAGTATACGATTAATTATCTATTTTTATGACAATTACATTATTATTTTTATAATCATGGTTATAGTCATTGTTCTCTATTTAATCAAAAATTTCCATAATTACATTATTTCTGATTATTGATGATTCTAATGCCGATTATATTTTTTTTAACAAATTTATATAGTCGCAACTATAACGATAGCTAATATTCCACAACGGATTAAATTATAGAGAATGTAAGACGCAATGCCGCATCCAAGTGAAGGAATGCCTACCTACTGGAGTAGAATAAATTAATACCACCATATCTTGTTTCATAATTGTTGGATTCAAAACGACCAGAGCTAAAATAACAGTGAAGAATTCTCTTGAAATACCGTTAAAGGATAGCAGATTCCCCTGGTATCAACTGACATAAATATATATTAGTCCCGAAACCGCCACACTCACTTCACTCGTGCATGTGAGCATCTCGTAATTATCCCAAAGCATAAATAGACAGCTTAAATGGGAGTTTATCCTAGTACTCGACGGCGCTATGGAATAGTGATGTGTCGGTCGGTCGTGTTTGATTCGGTAATTTTGACTATGTCTACAAAAAAGACGATTGACCGAATCGTTGATTAAGAAATGATTCGGTCATTTTGGAAACAGTCACCGACTAAATATAGCGGTCGTCCTTTCGATTGTTTTAGTTCCTTCATTAGTAACAATGTAAAAATCAACGCAGGAAAATCAGTAGACATAGTATAAATGATAAAAAAATCACTCAAATCAAAGACAAGAATACAAAATACTTCGAAATGCCAATAAATTATGGACATTATTATAACCAATACCTAGAACAGTGGCGCATTTATGTCGCTTTATCACGAAAAACGCTTTATCAAGACAGTCTTCTTTCTGTACATCTTTGCACATTTTTTTTATAGTTTAAATCAAAATAAATTAATAATCATAACATATGTCGGGATATGCTACGATTTTCGCAACTCACTACTAGTTGAAATATGTTGAACTTGCAAAAGAAGAAGACTTCTATTATCGCCCAAAACTTGAATTACTTATGATGGGTCTCTTTTTAAATTACGATTCACACGTCGCGCGTATGACCTACTTGGATTTTATAGACCCGGTGTGTAACTGTACTTATCACAAGTGTGAGCATAAAACTCGTCTGGCGCAAGTCTGCAAAAGGAAGTGTTTGAAAAAAAAGATGGACGGAACGAGAATGATCCGCACGTCACTGTCTGTCAACACTCTTGAGTCTTGCTTGACCCATCGCCCGCCCGAGAGAACCATCATCGACTGGACGCAACTGTAATTGGATTTTTTTAAGGACATCATTCTTAATTATTTAGTGCCACACCTTATTTATTTTTTTTAAATTTGTAATTCACAATACTCTACAGTAAAATGGACAACAAGTACAATTAAAATGGCATAAGCCAAAAACCCAGTAACAAAAAACTCATGACATGATATTATAACAAGAACATTTTTCAGTGATCTTATTTTAATATCACCTAACTAGAGTATAGCATGTTCTATGGTGGACATTTAAATTGTTGTAAATATATGTATGAATCTATATAAAAACTAAGTAAAGAAAACAAAATAATACAATTTAAAGAATGTATATAATAATAGTTATTTTCAATAAGCTGGAAAATTAAAGAAAACATATATATGTAGTTATACAGTATATTCTTTCTCAAAATGCTCAAGCTATGTCAGCATAAACTACGTCAACATCCATTAAAAAAACATATAACCTGTAGGTCGATTTTCTTTCATTTTAGAATTAAAGGTTTTAAAATTGTATTTTTGAAAAAAAAAATAGGTTTTTAGGTTTTACCTAACTGCCGCGTTATTTTCAGCGAACATTTACCAAACTCCTATGAACATACAGATAAAAATTTGCTTTACGTACAATACGATTTCTAAATAATTTAATCAATTCATTGAATTGTGCCAACAGAATTTAGATTTAGTGTATTCGTTTACTGAAAATAACAAATTCATATTAGCGAAAATGACAATTCCATAATAGCGAGAGATAGTGATTAAAATCTCCCTTATAAATAATCAAAGTCAAAGTAGATTTCTGTAATGGCTTAGATAAAAAAACAACTAATACTCAAACAATGCTTTCGAAAATTTATTAAACACAATTGTGGTTACCGCGACTCTTGAGTATATTTTATCTAGAAGGTCATTTGCGGTGCTTCATATGCTGTAATAATCCAACTTCTTTAGCAGCAGACTACTCTATAAATTGCCTGATGTATGTTTAGTGTCTTAACGTTTTAAATAACTCACTGAAAATACAGTCATAAAAGTTATGCACAGATGAACTCGACTTCAACATTGTATAAAATCGGTATAATAATATCGATAACAACTAACCAGACGATGTAGTTGTTTGTGGCAAACGCGTCGTGTCAGAATACATATAATAATCTCACGAGACCAGAATAGACCGTTTGCGTTGTCGCATGCGATGAAGTTATCACTTGTGACGCGACGGCGGCCAAAGCTGGCACATAATCATGCCACTTTTTATCCATCGTGGCACAATTACAAGGTAAAACTACCCTGATGATGGCCGCTGATATAATGGTTCCTGGAAAGGAACTAGACGCCGTAAAACAGCAATTAGACGGATTGAACATTATAAAACGCCATTTGCGACCCACCGTAAAGAGATTCCACATGTGAAATCACTTTATTATTAGGATAGCAGGTTTGTACTATTAAGTGGAGTACGGTAGCCAATCACGATGAGAGTAATAGGGAATATGAAATGGTACCCATTTGCAAATAATCATAAATGTTATGTAGTTAAATTTATTGAGGTATATGGTATACAGAGGCGTTCGCGAATATCACAAATTTGCAGTTACATAATATTTATACTATACAACAACAGACTACAAAAACTTTAATGCTGCGATTATGCATAGATAATACATGAGAAAGCAATAAAGACACTTTTTGACAATATGACATTCTCGACATTAATGGCGATATGTATTATTACTTCTCATGTCTGATATATATATATATATATATATATATATATATATATATATATATATATATATATATATATATATATATATATATACATATATATATATATATATATATATATATATATATATATATATATATATATATATATATATATATATATATATATATATATATATATATATATATATATATATATATATATATATATATATATATATATATATATATATATATATATATATATATATATATATATATATATATATATATATATATATATATATATATATATATATATATATATATATATATATATATATATATATATATATATATATATATATATAGGTATATATATATATATATATATATATATATATATATATATATATATATATATATATATATAATATATATATATATATATATATATATATATATATATATATATATATATATATATATATATATATATATATATATATATATATATATATATATATATATATATATATATATATATATATATATATATATATATATATATATATATATATATATATATATATATATATATATATATATATATATATATATATATATATATATATATATATATATATATATATATATATATATATATATATATATATATATATATATGTATATATATATATATAGTTTTCAGCTGAATATTGATCGCAGCTTCTTTATATCGCACCTTTAGAAAATAAAAAAACGAAATTCGAAATTTTAAATTCTTCCATCTGTCAAGTAGCTCGTCTTGTCTTGTTATTTCCCTCGAAATAATAGGAAATTGAGTGAGTTTACGTATAAAGAAGGATTGTAGCTTAATTTTTGAGATAATTGGATGAAGGGTGAGCGTTTACTAGTTGAAAAATGGGCCCAACTTAAACCTACTCCTCTTTCCGCAAGTGAGAGGCATTCATCAAAAGCATTCCCGAATCCGATCAAGGGAATCCTTCGTCACGATGTAAGTGGCTTTTATAATTATTTACTTTATAATCATCTTATTGATCAATTCTAAAAAGAATATATACACAAAACTATCAAATATTTCAAAATATTGAATTTTTACATATTTTATGTTTCGTTCATTGTAAATAATCCATTTAGGTTAAAGGTAATCTTTCCAACTAATAGGAAAGAGCTGACTGCTTCCTTTCATTGATATGAGGGCATGTCACGCTTTTAGTTTTAAGTTTTCAGCTGAATATTGATCGCAGCTTCTTTATATCGCACCTTTAGAAAATAAAAAAACGAAATTCGAAATTTTAAATTCTTCCATCTGTCAAGTAGCTCGTCTTGTCTTGTTATTTCCCTCGAAATAATAGGAAATTGAGTGAGTTTACGTATAAAGAAGGATTGTAGCTTAATTTTTGAGATAATTGGATGAAGGGTGAGCGTTTACTAGTTGAAAAATGGGCCCAACTTAAACCTACTCCTCTTTCCGCAAGTGAGAGGCATTCATCATTCTCGTTAACACCTAAAGCATTCCCGAATCCGATCAAGGGAATCCTTCGTCACGATGTAAGTGGCTTTTATAATTATTTACTTTATAATCATCTTATTGATCAATTCTAAAAAGAATATATACACAAAACTATCAAATATTTCAAAATATTGAATTTTTACATATTTTATGTTTCGTTCATTGTAAATAATCCATTTAGGTTAAAGGTAATCTTTCCAACTAATAGGAAAGAGCTGACTGCTTCCTTTCATTGATATGAGGGCATGTCACGCTTTTAGTTTTAAGTTTTCAGCTGAATATTGATCGCAGCTTCTTTATATCGCACCTTTAGAAAATAAAAAAACGAAATTCGAAATTTTAAATTCTTCCATCTGTCAAGTAGCTCGTCTTGTCTTGTTATTTCCCTCGAAATAATAGGAAATTGAGTGAGTTTACGTATAAAGAAGGATTGTAGCTTAATTTTTGAGATAATTGGATGAAGGGTGAGCGTTTACTAGTTGAAAAATGGGCCCAACTTAAACCTACTCCTCTTTCCGCAAGTGAGAGGCATTCATCATTCTCGTTAACACCTAAAGCATTCCCGAATCCGATCAAGGGAATCCTTCGTCACGATGTAAGTGGCTTTTATAATTATTTACTTTATAATCATCTTATTGATCAATTCTAAAAAGAATATATACACAAAACTATCAAATATTTCAAAATATTGAATTTTTACATATTTTATGTTTCGTTCATTGTAAATAATCCATTTAGGTTAAAGGTAATCTTTCCAACTAATAGGAAAGAGCTGACTGCTTCCTTTCATTGATATGAGGGCATGTCACGCTTTTAGTTTTAAGTTTTCAGCTGAATATTGATCGCAGCTTCTTTATATCGCACCTTTAGAAAATAAAAAAACGAAATTCGAAATTTTAAATTCTTCCATCTGTCAAGTAGCTCGTCTTGTCTTGTTATTTCCCTCGAAATAATAGGAAATTGAGTGAGTTTACGTATAAAGAAGGATTGTAGCTTAATTTTTGAGATAATTGGATGAAGGGTGAGCGTTTACTAGTTGAAAAATGGGCCCAACTTAAACCTACTCCTCTTTCCGCAAGTGAGAGGCATTCATCATTCTCGTTAACACCTAAAGCATTCCCGAATCCGATCAAGGGAATCCTTCGTCACGATGTAAGTGGCTTTTATAATTATTTACTTTATAATCATCTTATTGATCAATTCTAAAAAGAATATATACACAAAACTATCAAATATTTCAAAATATTGAATTTTTACATATTTTATGTTTCGTTCATTGTAAATAATCCATTTAGGTTAAAGGTAATCTTTCCAACTAATAGGAAAGAGCTGACTGCTTCCTTTCATTGATATGAGGGCATGTCACGCTTTTAGTTTTAAGTTTTCAGCTGAATATTGATCGCAGCTTCTTTATATCGCACCTTTAGAAAATAAAAAAACGAAATTCGAAATTTTAAATTCTTCCATCTGTCAAGTAGCTCGTCTTGTCTTGTTATTTCCCTCGAAATAATAGGAAATTGAGTGAGTTTACGTATAAAGAAGGATTGTAGCTTAATTTTTGAGATAATTGGATGAAGGGTGAGCGTTTACTAGTTGAAAAATGGGCCCAACTTAAACCTACTCCTCTTTCTTATATATATATATATATATATATATATATATATATATATATATATATATATATATATATATATATATATATATATATATATATATATATATATATATATATATATATATATATATATATATATATATATATATATATATATATATATATATATATATATATATATATATATATATATATATATATATATATATATATATATATAAAACAAAGTCGGGTTTGTTCGAACAGTTATAACTCGATAACAGCTGGACCTTTTTTCATGGTTTCTGATTTTTTATATTTGACTCCGTCCCGAAAAGCAGAATAACAATTAAAAACAAAAATTGGAATATTGTCGAAAAAAAAAAACATTTTCCCATACAAAATGTAATTCCGTGTTTTTCTCATGGTCAGTTGTACGAGGCATGTTCACGTGTCGGCAAATCATCCGCTTTATTTATTCTTGCGCTTGATAAAAAAAACAAAAAATGTCGTATATCACAAGGTGCTTCAATGAAGAGAATTAAACCGAGTGCATCTCATGCTGCACAATATGTAAATAGTTTAATTCAATCATGTCTTGCTGACACGCGATTGATATACTTAATTTTTGTACTTTTATATTTCTTTTTGTGTTATTATATTAATAAAGTAGTGACCTTTCATAAAATTATAAATTAAGTTCAGCTAATCTGTAACACGACATTCATAGACTGTTAGACGGTACGAAGTTCGCCGGGTCAGCTAGTTTATTATATAATACAATGAATAATATACTATGAATAATATTTTATATTCAATGAATAATAATACAATAAATATTATTTTATTTTAAAAAGCAGTCAACAAAATTATTACATAATCGCATCTGCACTGTAAAGCGAAATTAAAAAAATGTATTTTTTATAATTTCTTAACGTTGTGATCAATCGTTTTTTTTTTCATACTGATTCAAATGACCGAATCAACCGCGGACGAGACATCGCCACCCCACATTCCAACTCCGAAGCAGTAGATGAGTGAATGTGCAAGAAATAGCCAATGGCGAAAAAGGTGTTCCGTCGGGTAGCATGTCGTTCTTACGCAGCCGTTAACTAATCAGTTAACATGAGTGTTTTAATTGGACCGCGTGCTGAACCGGTGGCCACCCATAGGACTTCAACTTAAATGGAGTCCAGTTTGCTCTTGCTATCTTGATGATCGTGATCATTTTCTACTGGAGGCTTGACACCAAAATATTAGAGCCGCTAAAATATTCTATATAAAATGTCTATGAGATGCAGTTTGCCGCAATAAACTGCATCTCATCAAAACTTTAGGATAGTGGAAAAAATATGTTTTCTTCCGTTTCCTCTATTTGAGAATAATACTTTAGTATGATAAACATATACATACACTTACTTAAATACAATACGCTAGAACAAGCTATCGGACGAACATGCTAATGTAAGCCAAACCTTAAATTTGAACATGGTTGGTTGGTTGGTTCCCACGAAAATGTCGGTAGCGGTGAAGGGAGTCAAAACTGGTCACCTCTTTCATTGAGCGTATTGAGGTTATGCACTTACGTATAGATCTTATAGTGGATGATGACAATGGAGAGGGTTAACCCCACAAATGACTGGCGATTAGCTCAGGTTTGCCTACGGCAAAATGTATATAAATTTATATTTACACTTACATTTACATTTACATAGAGCGGGGTTTACTATAGAGCTATAGCATTACTATAGAGCGGATTACTATAAAGCGGCGCACATTTACATTTATATAAATTAAATACGTTTTGTATACATTTTGCCAAGGCATCCATTATTGGACGCCTCACATTTGAGGGGTTTTAAAACGTGTCGCGCGTTTCATTGGTGCGTTCTGAGGTCGTGCGTTTAGCGTAAATGATCGGTCGGCTGGTGGCGCTGCAGGGAGTTAAACAGTGTCACGTATTGAATTCCAGAAATTTTTCCTTGCGATGTGACGTCAATACAAGCGTCTGGCACTAAGCGATGCACATACATAGAATGCAGCCACTAACATAAAAAAGAGACCGTTAGTATATCGCTTGCTTAGTCCTTGCTTACACCTTCCCCGACGTCGCATCCAACCACAAAGCGCTCCGACTCTTTTTCGAAAAAAAACAATCTTCGACTATTCCTTTAACGGGCCTTGGATTGAAATAGCAATAAATTGTAATTGCGTAATTGTATTCATCCATCATTGATGACATACGACACTGAGACGTGGTCGCTAACTATTGGCCTCACACAGAAGCTCAAAATCGCGTAACGAGCCATGGAGAGAGCTACGCTTGAAGTTCCACTGCGTGACAGAATACGAAACGAGGAAATCTGCAGAAGAACCAAGTCGCTGACATGGTATATAGATCAGCAACTTATAAATGGAAATGGGCAGGCCATAAAGCCCGCCGAACCAATAATCGTTAAGAAAAAAAGGTTCTTGAATGGCCAGCACAAACCGGAAGCCCGCCCCCCCCCCTCCACAAAATGGACCGATGATATTACCACGGTCGCAGAAAGTAGGTGGATGTAGGCGGCTCAAGACTGTTTGTCCTGGCATTCTATGAGGGATGCTTACTTCCGACAATGGACGTCTACCGGCTGATGATAACGATGATGATGATTCATAATTATCATGCCAAAAAATCGTTCGACATCGTTATGTTGAATGCCAGCAGTTGCGATATTTGCTGTAGGTTGACTACTTGTTGCAACAATTGCATTAGGGTTGAGTGTCTGTCGGATATTTTCTTCAATTTACTTTACTGTCTTTTGTTTCCTTCTCGCTTCTTATGAGTCGATTGTAAATATCGCCAAGTGGCCTTTGTTGCGAAATTGCATGTCGACAGATTATCGCTCCGTCAGCCATCATCTTTAGTCTCAGCTAGTAAGTTCCTGATTAAATCTCACACGGAGCGCTAAGCCAAGTGATAAAGTGCCTGGCACACGGTTGGGTTAGGTTATGCAACAAAGATGAGGCTTGCGCCCGCGTGCGGGCACGCGCGTTCTCTGCATGACCGGTCATACCAAATGAAACGGTTCGCGCTGCATGCGAAATGCAACCGAAACGACAGGGGCAACAAGTTAATAGTAAAAACACATCTTTTAAAATAAACTTTTATGAAAATGTTCTGTCCCGAGCCAACCCTGGATGCAGCAGCCATGTCATAGTGGGACTTAGAGTGAACTAAAATAACTGAACACTATACAAAATTTCGTGTCCGTGATGTTGGTCGTTGAGGAGTCTCTTCGTTGGAAGCCGACCCTGGGCGCAGCAGCCCTGTTGCGATAAAACTTAGAACGGGCTATCCCAATTGAATACGTATAAACAATTTTGTTTCTCTTCTGTTGACCGTTGAGGAGCCCCTTCGTCGGGAGCCAACCCTGGGTGCAGCAGCCATGTCATTGTGAAGTTTAGAAAGGGCTATCATAATTGAATGCGTACACAAAATTGTGTGTCTGTGCTGTTGACCGTGAAAGAGTATCCTCATCGGGAGCCGATCCTGGGTGTAGACTTATGTGATGCTCACCATAATAATGCATTGTCATCGGAACTGAACCAACATGTAAAATTTTAACTTCATAGGATAGGAGTAAGTGGTTCTAGTTCAGCTTGCAAGATTTGACCTAAACGAACATACATACTAACTAACATACATTGCAAGGTAAACAAACATACATACTAACTAACATACATTAAAGGTAAACATAGATACTAACGGTGGGTCGAACTTACTTTTGGGGACTTAGGAACAAACTTTCTTTTTCGCTGTTTTCTTAATGCCGATAGATAGACCTTATTAACCTTAAAAATAGTTGACCTTTGTGTTTTTTTTCCTAAACTTTATAATTTAGGCAAAAAATATGAATTTTTGTATGAAACGGATCAAACAGATCTGAATTGCTGCTTTGTTTGATCGATCTCGCTTCGAAACCTTATTTTTCTTAATTTTTGTCTACTCTACTATCGTTCGGCATATTGAACGTGTGCATAAAGTTGCAACTCCAGTCTACCAGCAAATATAAGAAAGTCACTTTCGGTAGCATCCTTCAATAGTCATCTTAAAGACTTCTATTTATTCAGATTGACCAGTTCTTCCTTCCTTAACATCCGCTTTTCGGGAATGTATTAGCCATTAGGTATTTGTATGTATGTAGGTACTATTCAATATTCAGTATTCAATTTATTTATTCAGAATATACAATAAAAGCATGAATTATGAATTAAAGCTAATTATCGCATATTAGAATTCGTCAGTGTATATGTAGATATAAAACTATTAAAGCATAAAAATTAATTCGACAATAGCGTTGACTAAAGTCAGCTTTACACGGCAGACAAAAAAAAAAAAATAGAGCTGAATCCATGTACATGAGTATACATATAAAATAGATAATTATTATAAGAATATTAATAGTCATCAAGCACTTTATACAAAAAATATCCACACAATAGGAAGTATCAAAACAAAATTGGAAAAAACAACGTATGTATATGATCAGGTATGTTACATTACACATTGTAATCTACATATTAAATATTAAATTCATAATATTGTAATTGTTGTTTAGGTGTGAATATATAATTATTTCTCTCCTGTGCACTCCTTATGCAACGCGCTACTGCACCACTCAGTCACAGTATATGTACTGTGACTCCGTATAGGCACAGTATACCAGACAGAAGCGTCTCTTAGAACAAGACTGAAATCAAAGCGAATACGTCACAAGTCGTAATAGCTCGGATGGTCGCCAGATGCTTCGCTACTCGGCCTACACAGATACCCTAACGCTTGAAAAGGTCGGCAGCCTAACCTAACCTGCCCTGCGTACCGTTCGCGTTCGTCGAGACGAACCCCTCTACCCACATTCCTCCAACCCTCTTTCCGCATTGCCTTGTAGCTCGAGAGTAAAGCTACTAGGTGGTATACTGTGGTATAGGTTAGGTGTTGGATATTGTCGTTTGGCAATAATCTCGCAATTGTATAAGTCAATATGTAAATTAAAAGTTATTATTATGATTATTATAGAGCCTAGTCGCGGGGGTTATAATGTAGTTTCAACATGAATCATGTGTCCGACTATAACCGTACGTATACTACTACATATATGCTCTCATGCATATTATCCATGTCTGTAACCGACTGCATTTATCACAGGCATGGTTAGCTATAATTCTCTCCGTCTTAGAAGAGAAATGTTGACCATGTCATATGTGTTTAATCTAATGCGTCGTAAAACTGATAACCCTAGTTTACTAGCCATGGTGGATCTTTTCGTACCTAATAATTATCTTCGTGCTCGATTGCACCATTTTTTCGCGGAGCCCTTCCCGCGCACTAACCGTACGAGCTGGAACTTGTTGGCGAGTGCTTTGCGGCACTTTAATGACATTCACTCGATGGCAAGAGATTTTGATATTTTTACCGCCAACCCTCATTCGTTTAAATTGCAGGCTATTCATTATTTATTCTTATATGATAGCTAGTATTTAATATAAGTAACGTTCTATTTGTATAATTATGGTGATATATTTATTAATATTACTTTCAACGCATTGGTTTTACTGTAATGTTGATTAGTAATAAGCGTATAAACAAATACATAAAATAAATAAATAAAATCCCGAGGTCGCCACGTAATAAAATAACATTATGTTTTAACATTACGACACGGTAACTACAATCACGCCAGTACAGTTACGCGTCATGTTAATTCATACATATGGACTGCAGTCCGAGTAATATACTTAATCCTTATTGACACATGAGTATTTCCGTGTATTACATGGTTATATTTTTATCAGTGTATGTGAGCCTGTGAGCCTGCAAGCGAGAGATTTTCTTGTGTTCCCCGTAGTACGTTTAACTGTTCATTAAAGAATAAATACATTATTTCTACTGCATTTTACCAGACTATACTCTCAAAGATATTTGACCTTTAGGCGCACGATTTCCGGCTTACTCAAACCTCAACTAAAACGCCCTAACGCCTTCCTGTTCACTTGCTCGTCATTTTTTTCCTTAATTGCCTGCTAAGAAGAATGGTATTACATACATTAGCACGTCGCTACCGATCTGCTTTAATTACAAGCATTGAAGATAAATGATAATGCACTGCGTTCCCTCCACCCGCTAATGATGCCCGAGTGTACTCTCCGAATACAGTTAAACTCGCACGATACCGCCCACAGATAAGCGGATCATCTCGCCGTTTTAGAGAGACTCCCGAGCATTATTAGCATACAATCCAAAAGGCGGATCTGCCCATCAATCATTTCCTACCAAAATATTTGGATGTTTCACGAGGATTAACGGGCGGATTAATTTCATTCAACGCTAGACGTTATAATCCATTAATTATCATGAATAACTCGTGTAAAAACTTGCAGTTATATATTTCCCGATTTCCAGCGCTTTGTTTTGTGAATATTACGTCTCTTCGCGAATGTAACGTTCATCAACATTACACTTTTATTAATCTTACCAGATTGAATAATAGAATTAAATAAATGAATGAATAGAACCTTTATTGCGTTAAATTACATACGACATATTCCATGTCAATTTAGGCAGGCAGAGAAAAAATCTTACCTTCATAGTTTCAGAAGTTTTTCAATTGCACATATGTTAAAGTGTAAGAAAAAGTAAAATACACGTATATTTTTGTTTTGTCTTAAAACATCCTGGACCGAGATACAGATATGTCTGGAATAGGGCAAGATATTTTGTTGCAGTTTTTTTTAATTTCAATACTAAACTTTTTGTGTTTAAAACGAGGTACTCGACTTTGAAATATGTGCCTAACTTTTCTTGATGCAGCTTTGTAAAAAAAAGGGTTGTTAGTCAAAAAGTTTTTATAAAAAACACCCATTAAAAAAAACTTTTTTACTATTGATCGATGCCATTGAGTACTACATTCCCTGAATAGAAGAATGCCCACTTTTGAGTTCAACATTTTTTTGAAAACATTTCCTAATTAGATTTTTACATAAGAACTTCTAATTTATTAAAAGGCTGTTTGAAACAATGTAGATTTTTCATTCCATTCAGATATTTTCAGATGTGATCATTAGATAATTTCATCACATAATTTCATCAGATAGTTTATCAGAGCATTGATTTAATTTAATAATTTAATTATAATTTCATGTGATCATGATCCTTAATTTAATTTAATAAACCATTTAATTTTATAATATAATCAGATATTTTATTATAATCATTAGATAATTTCATCACATAATTTCATCAGATAATTTTATCAGATCATTTAGTATAATTTACTCATTTAATTTTAATTTCATCACATTATTTCATTTAGTTATTTAATTTAATTTAATAGATAATTGAATTTAACCACATCATTTCACCACATCATTTAATTTAATCATCAGATAATTCATCAAATAATGTCATCAGATAATCTCAGACCTGATGATGATCAGATAATTTCGGATATTATTGGCAACACATTTGGCGGGCATATCGTCCTACAAAGATATCTTATAGACAATCATTGCAGATACGTAGGTTTTAAGGTGCAGTAGAGATAAAGAAAGCAAAACGACCAAAAAACACTATAAAAAATGTAATATGTCTAGGTACGATAGGGCATACAGGACAAGATAGGAACGGATCTGGATTTGATGAGAGAAATAATGTTTCTTTAATGACTCCTTCAAGGTAAACAACGACGGGTTGCTTCTGTCGTGAGAAAGTAGCTGGTTCCATAATCGAGCTACATGGATAGTAAATGAATACTAATATAAAGCTGACTGATTGGATTTGAGTATGACTCGGTAAGGAAGTAAAGAGTTGCCAAAATAACCATTGGCGAAGTTGAATTATAAAGGACGTAATAGGAGAGGGATAGAACATATAAAAAAATCTACGTTTACGAATCCTCAGCCACTGCAATTTATTATGGTATTCTGTAATGTGGTCGATTCTGGGTGGATCAAAGACATCTAAAGCAGTAGTCAAAGATTTATCTAAACCTAACCCATTCCAGGTTGGACTGGGAAATTAATTTTAGACAATTCGTAAAAGATATTTCATTGAGCGAAATGGGTGTTTATTGCCCTTTTCATAGCTATTTAAGCTTAACAAGTAAATATATCAAAAAGAATAAAAAACACGACTGCCGCTGCAGAAAGTGAACTATTGTATTCTGTGTTATTAAACATTTAAAAAATATATTTTTTCTCCATACAGGAGCGATCCACACTAACAGCGCTCCTGGACGATCTGCGCACCGTGCGGCATAAGCCAATCGATCATGCGCACTCTGACTAACAGTCGGGGGAGTCTGGAAGCAGTACTGTTTCCTATAGAGCGGGGGTGGTTGCGGACCTTACGGCGACTGCTCTTGAAACGACCATCGGCTACCCGATCCTGGGTGAGCAGCCGGGCAAAGGATGCTGTGGTCCGCGATAGATTCGGTATACACCGTTTCACCGCATCGTAAGGGAGAGGACCGCGCAAGCGACCTCGAACTCGTAACCAATCGAGAGACTGGAGTAATCTGGTCGCAATTGGAAGTAAGGGCGTGAGTGTAAGCCCGCTGGGTAACACTCCTGGCTATCTCGCGGTTAAGGCGTTGGCCTCTTACGGGTTTGTGGCGGAGCTTGACGGTGGACTGTTTTGTCCAAGTCTTCTGAGCTCACTCCAGGGAGATAGAACGGCCAATCGTTAAAACTTCCTGAGGTGTCAGGCTCGCCAGCTGTAGTCGACAACCCTAGTTAACGAACACTCGGTCGAAATTATATGAGCGATCGCGTCGTGGAATAGCTGTTGTAACACATGCATATAACGATTGATTATATAGCGTATTAAATTGCTCAATGTCCTACTATGAGAACTTCAAGGGGATATTTAAAAAATCGTTATATGCATTTATCACATCGAGGTTCGCTAAATCGAAACTTATTGGCCTACAAAAGAAAAATGGACCAATATAAAAGGCAGGATTTTTTTTATAATACTGTATGCACTTACATACATGTACACAATGTATTTGACTAAATATAATATTTCAATACTGTACCATGAAAAGAAACAATATGAGTGAGTAAAACAGTAAACTTTTAGGGAAGTAATATAGTAGTCTACTAGCTTACTAACAATTTTTACAGAAAAAAATAATAATTGTGTTCTGTTAACCTTTGTTGTATCACATCATTTCCGCCAATTCTTAAGTACATGAGTACGTAAAGATTGGCGAGAGTTTTTGAGTAGGCAAGAATTGACGAATGAGTCGAGACATGATTAATTGTTCTAATGCACTGTTTGACTGTTGCTATACTGAGGTTTTCGTTGCATAGATGTGTTTATTTCTTTCGAGAGGATCAACAATTCGCTACATATAGGTTATTAACGCATTATTTTTGTGATACAGAGGTACATTTGTAGGTATATTTGATATCTTATGAGTAGGTTCAAACCTCTACCATCTCACGAGCGCCCCTGAGATCTGAAGACAAACCTCGATCCCTGGTCACAGTAGTCATTTGTTCTCGCGCTCCTTCTCCGTACGTGGAGCCCGTCTCTGAAATGCTTTACCCACATGTATAAGGATAGCACTGAGTTTGTATTGCTTCAAACGCAGGCTCAAAGAACACTTTAACTCACGTGCATAAATGTTCCTTATCGCCCCCCCCCCCCCTCCTTCATGCGTCCCCTACGTCATTATAGATTTATTGTTTTTTATTTTTTATTTATTGTTTTTTTTTCTGCTGGATATAAATGTAGGTACGAATCGCCTTTATAAATTTATTAGTTTTATCTTATTTTTACCGTATAACATGTTGTTTCCTTAGGTTAGCTGTAAGATATTGCTTTTAGGCAATAAGCTCGCTTTTTTGGTTATTAAAATAAAGAGTTTTATTATTATTATTATATTTAGCATTGGATCTTATAGAAAAATCATTACATCGTTGAATTCCTTATATTGAGATTTGTTATATCAAGATTATACTGTACAAAATAAAACAAATTTCACATCGGGTCAACAGCCAGACCTAGATGAATGAAGGCGCAGAGAACATGGCCCAGCCCAGCGAAATCTGCTTTTCATTAAATAGTATCCTGTTTCAATCACGATATAAATCATCCAGATGTTTCGAGCGCGGCGGAGGGGAGAGTGGAGATGTATAGTGGATGCGGACTGTTCCGGTACGGGTTGGCTGTCAGGCGTCTCATTGTACCGCAGCCAGAACAATGCCGGTAGGGCGACATCGCAGCTGAATAAACTCCTATATCGACCGAAGAATTAGCATAATCCCGGCTAGAAAAGCGCGACCGGGGCAGGACACGTCTCTCTACTCCGCGCCACATATTCATAGGAGTTGTGCTCATTCACAACAGATATGAGACGCACGCGAAATGGGCCGATTGGCGGCCACTCTCCGGCAAGTATTTAAAAGTACAGAATGTAGCAGTGAAACGGCCGATTTTAACCGCCCTACCTTTGGGTTATTATTCAAAATTTAGTTTAAAAATCGTTGGGTTTTTTCATTAAATTTCTTTATAACAATACTTGTTTACTACACATTTGAGTTTACTAGACATTGTAATACACGACATATTTTTTTATTCACAATACAGTACTCAGAGCACTCTTCTATGACGTACCGGCAGATAGCGGAGAATGTTGGAGTTGGCCTCGCATCCATCAGCAGGATTGTCAATCAGAAAAAACGACGGGAGCGGTGAACATCAAACGAAAGGGAAAATATGGCCGGAAGAGGAAAACAACCCTCAAAGATGATCAACTTCTGGTGCGTAAGAGCAAAAGAAATTCACGCATGAGTGCAGTCGACCTATACAGAGAACTTCATCAATCTGGAATAAATATTGAAGTCACTACAGCTCGACGACGGCTTCTTGAATCTGGTAGGATTGCAAGGAAGCCAATTAAGTAGCAGCTTCTGACCCCTGTCATGATGAAGAGGCACCTAGTTTGGGCCAAGAAATACTAGCACTAGACAACCTTATAAAGTTCTTCTGGCATAAAGTTCTTTCCTTCGATGAAACACATTTTGTTGTGCAGGGCATGTCCAGTTCGCGCGGCGAGCAGCTGGTTATCCCATATCACCTGCTCATTTGGAACAGAGAGTAAAGCACACGATGAATATGTTTTGGGGTTGCTTCTCTTATCATGGCACTGGATCACTCGTGCTAGTCACTGGGATGATGAATTCGGACCAATATATGTATTTACATCTTATCAAACAATATGATACGGGCCTCCACAGGGTATATCCTTCCAACGAAGGAATTTTTCAACAGGATCTCGCCACATGCCATTCGTCGAAAAAAGTGGAATAGTTTTTCACACCAAAACCAAATTATTGTACTTCAATGGCCCGGAAACTCCCCCGAACGAAAACCTACGGGCTAATAGCAAAAAACGGCTCTCCAAGATGGATTGTACAACGAAAACCAAGATGATTAATGCAGTAATTCAAGTCTGGTTTCCCGATGATGAAATGAAAGAAATCTGTCAAACCTAGCCAATTCAATGCCTAAAAGAGTAAAAGGTGTTATCAACGTAAAAGGAGGATACATTCTATATTAAATCTAACAATATATAACTACCAGTACTGTTTTTGTATGTTAATGTCCAATAAACCACTTTTCGAAGAAAATACTCTATGTTCCAATTAATTCGCACGGTACTGTATACCAATGTATTACCCTCTTTTAACAGACTTCAAAAAAAGGAGGAGGATATCAATTCGGTTGTATCTTTTTTTTGTTTTTTTCAATGTTTGTTACCTCAGAAATCTGCCATTTATGAACCGATTTGGAAAATTCTTTTTTTATTCGAAAGAATATACTTACATATTGGTCCCATTTTCATCAAAATAAAGTTGTGATGATGGGATCAATGAGGTATTGAGAGAACTCCTCAAATATTATCATAAGAAATTGAAAATTTACATGTCGGTTCAATTCCGATGACAATTCTTTTATTTGTATGATAAGCATGATCTGATTCTACAACCTGGGTTGGCTCCCGACAAGGGAACTCCTCAATGGTCAACAGCACAGACCCCAAATTTTGTATACTCATTCAGTTATGATAGCCCGTTTTAAGTTTTATCTTGACATGGCTTCTGCATCCAGGGTTGGCTCCCGATGAGGGAACTCCTCAACGGTCAACAGCAAAGACACAAAATTTTGTATATGTATTCAATTACGACAGCCCGTTCTAAGTTTCACCATGGACTGCGGCACCCAGAGTTGGCTTCTAACGAGGGAACTCCTCAACGGTCAACAGCACATACATAAAAGTTTGTATACGCATTCAATTGTTATAGCCCGTTCTAAGTATCCCCATGACATGGCTGCTGCACATATCAAAAAAGTTGGAGTCGGTTTTGCTTTTTGTTAAAATTTTGTCTATTATTGTATTTAGAATTGTAGAAACAATTTTACGTATCCCGTACGCCTTGTGGGTTTGTTTTTTTTAAAATTGTTTTTGTACTTGAACGTACGTGATACGGGGTATTGCGTTCAGGCGATAATATAACGGACGTATCACGTACGTTCGTATAGGTAGGACGGTTAAAATAACACTAAAATAATAATATTCTTCTGCTTTTAAACAATTATATAGGATAGTTGGCCTTATTTTGCCTATGTTTAAAATACCTGCCCTGCAACAAACTCTTTCTTAGTTGGGCGGCATGGGACTATCATCACATATAAGCGTGACATAACTTGCTGTGGGTTTATTATTTTCAAGTTAAATTGTAATCCCTGTTTAAGTGTAGTGTAGCTTGTTGCATATTATGTATATTCCAATAAATAAATAAATAAATAAATAAATAACAACAGCATAATTATTTTTTGAAAAAAATATGTCATTTCCACTGACACCCACTGATTTCCACTGATGTTTTTTTGTATATGGGTCTGTAGTACCTACAATATATTGCCTAGACCTACAGTGCATTTTGGTACTGATTAACAATTATATTGTAAATACATTTGTAGTTGCCTATGTCATTTATTTTAAAGAATGTTTAAAAAAACCATTTTCAGTAATGTAGAATGCAATATTATGCTATGATTAGCGAGAGTAGCGTTAGTTGTAAATGACTGACATAAAATGCATTTTCGTAAGTCAATTTTATAAGAGGCAATTTTGTGATTTTTGATACCGCTAAATACTGGATTCGAAGACAAAAGAGCAAAGGCGACAATATGTATTTTTTTTAAATATTTCTCACAACAAAAAAACAGATTTGGCGATTTATTAAATTGAAAAAAAATATCCAACAATATTATGAACTATAAAACTTTTACGTTGGTTTGATATAATTATATTGTTAGATAACAGTGATAAGAAACGTTCTTGCTACTGCCATTGAATATCTATGGTACTAGATTGCTCAAATCCATACTACGATTTGGCAAAACCTTTCACGCCAGCGAAACGCAGTTCGCGCTGATAGAATTGATGGCGAAGCTAATAACAATTTATTTGGCAATCTATAACAACATTGATAACAAATGTTTTTTTTAAAGGACTGATTGATTACAGGGAGCTAATGGGCCCAGTTTGCACGTTTCACTAACAAATAAATTCTAAAATTTCTCTACGAGGAGTGACGTGTCAACCAGAGTTTTTTTCTGCAGCTATTTGCACTTCAAGTTGTCATTTAATTGTGTAAACCGAATATTTGCGTTTTTCTCGATAAACGTCTTTATACGTATTTTTTTTTTCAAATATTTGACACATCTGGTGCGTTATTTTACGTTTATTCCTAATCTTTGGCCGCACTGAGAAGTCCCTAGCTACGATGCAAACTGATTATAGACACTCCTAGAATCATTGTAATCTGAACCAGTTCAGTCATGCACTTTTGCATTCATGTTACGTATCTACACATTATACAGAATGCGGCATAATTTATCACCACCTTAGTTTTAGAGCTAAGAAGGAAAACACTTAAGTAGCTATATTTGGCATACAGTTTGGTGCAATCTATTAACTAATTTGTTTAATGGTTGATAGGTTGGAACTGTTAGATAGGATCACTTCTCCCTTCTCTTTGTCTCTTAAGGGAGCTAATGGGCCCTGTTTCAGTTTGGCCTCTAAGACCCAGTTATATAGGGTCGGTCAAACGCACGGGTCAACACCCTTACGGCGGCCTCCACGCAGAAGTGCGAGCCAGAGTAGGACGCTGGCCTGCGGGTCCCTAGGAGTCAAGCTTCGGGCGCTCCTGGAAAGTTTGCGCACCGAGCGGCGTCAGTTAATCGATTGTGTATTCCGACTAACAGCCGGGGAAGTCTGGAAACAGTAATGTTTCTTATAGAGCGGGGGTATTTGTTAACCTTACAGCAACTGTTCTTGAAACGACCATTCGGCCACCCGATCCCGGGTGAACAGCCAGGCAAAGGATGCCGTGGTCCGCGATAGATCAGTAGACACCGTATCACCGTTACGTAAGGGAGACGACCGCGCAATCGACTTGGACCCTGTAACCAGTCATGGGTGGTGAACGGTTTCGTGCAGATTGGGCCACAAATATACACGTACTGTAGACTGTGACTATACCTTACGAAAAACCTGAGCAAACTGATAACAAAACTGATAGGAGAACTGAAGTAGCCCATACACATTCAGTTCAGAAACTGTACAGTTTTTGAATCGTGGGATTTCACAAATGACAATTTAAATTGCAAGGTAGTCTGTAGCTATCGTCACAATGCTCGTTGACAAGTCATCTATTGGCACGTTGTTACGGTATGATAAAAATATATTTTCAATGAAAATTTACGATACAAATGATAAATAATTAAAAAATATATATTGATATGACATAACCTAAAACAAAAATATGCATTTTCCATAATGCAAAAACAATTAAAGTTTTTGCTCACTCCCTTGCATTGAACATACTGCAAAGTTTTAGGTAACTTTAAATATATTAAGATTTACACCATTTTTGATGAGTTCTGGCAGTGTTGTATATTTTTGGAGCTTAAAATATTAAATAGTTTTGGCCATTTAATGATACCATAATGTATGATATAGAAGAAGACTTTGCAGAAAAAGACGCTCTTGTCAATTAGTTTTTTATTTGTGAGACAGGATGAAGATTTCTTCTCGCGAAGTACATTACCATAACAACATTTCTTCTCGCAAAGCCATTATCTGTTTTGAGTACAGCTGATCGGAACAAACCCGTTTAGATACAGCTACTCACAAAAAAGTCATCCTAATAATGTAACTTTAATCATCTTTATCAATATTTTTTTTAATCGTTATGAATTTTAAAACTCATCAAACGACATTGAACTCGTTAAAAGTAAAATACTAGTACATATTTATTTATTAATTTATTCGTTACATAAACATTCAAACGCAATAGCACAAAAGAAATATAATGTACAATTCGGAAAATACCGCTATATGCTTCTAAATTTAGGCATACATCTGTCTGTGCCCAGGCCAAATTGTGCATAAATTATATGTTAAAGTGCATAAAATTATTTCTAATGTGCCAAGTAAAGCGAAACCGAGCCCGCCTTGCTAGGCACTCCTGTGATAAGGCGAGCTCACTTCCTGAGTCTTATTGGAGTGCTACGGTTGTGTCAGTAAAAATAACAAATTAAATTTTATATATGTTACCTAATAATTTTAACCGCCGATCATATCAAACATAATGCGATACCGCCATTTTGCCGTTCCGACGGCTGCCGTGCGCATTCCTACGATACGCTATTATGCTGTGCTTCGATACGGTTTCTTATTTATTACCCTAAACTATTGATTATGTTAAATAGTGAGTATATAACTATTAAATTGTTCAATTCCATGGTAAGTTTTGAATACTCTTCTGCGCCGGCGACATGAAGGTGGCGCTGATAGTTTTTCTACGATAACATTTATAATTAATGTTTTTTTATAAATTACTGACTGTTTATAAAAACGTATTACTTAACCAATAAATTACATAACAGAAATAATACGGAGATATTAGAATGCCATGTATTTAGTCTATTTGAACATTAAAGGGCGTAATTATTACGTATTGAAACATGTATACCAAATTGAGTATAAATGTCTAGATTGTATATACGGAATGGTATATAGGTATGTATGTATTAGTTATTGAATAAAATTTTGGAAAAAACCGGTTTCATAATATTTATATTCTCATCGCATTGTTAGTCTTTATTATAGCTTTTAGCATTGCAAACCTTTCTTTTATTTTAATACTTATTTAAAACAAAGCCTACCTTAGTACAGGCAAGGCCTAGTTAGGATGGCTTTGAATTTCAACATATGTGTAACATTAAGGATTAATAAAGAATAAAAGAATTTTGAATTTTATTATTATGTACTCATTTAAATCTCATTTTATTTCTTTAGTTAATTCTAATTGCTATAATTAGGTTAGATTATATTACTGCATTTTTAAGAATGTAAACATTTTTACTTACACACTTTTTATTTGAACATCATTTTTTATTATACTTAGGCTATGGTTACCAATTCTAAATTTTTCATCTCATCTTGTATTTTAATTTCCATTTTTTTCATTTTTTTATATTTTTTTATAAGTAGGCTTGACTATATCACTCCCTTAAGCAATTATGTATATCTAAATATTAACTAATTGGGCATCTATTTTTATGTTTATATTAGGGTTAATAATTTTATATTATCAATATCACTTTTATATTATGAATTTTATATTCAATTTTTCAGCACATTAATTAATAATAATAGGTCTTAGTGTACAAGTTCCCCCAAATTTCTATATTCTTCATTATTTAGTTTTTTATATTGGTTTATAATACATTTACAACAATTTAATTTCCGCCTTAGAGCAGGCTATTGCCTAGTTAGGCGACATTAAAATAGGATCACTGGCAACAGTTTCTGGCATAACATGTTATCATTTTTTGCTACTGGATTCTCGGCTATGACATTGTAATTGTATATGTTAATTTACTGTAGATAATTGTAAATTACCAAATAAATAAATAAAAACTAAAATTGACATATTTATGTAAATAATAAGAGGTATGATTTAAAACTCCGTTTTTTATTATATTATTATTTTATTTTGAAATAGGTTACCGTAACGCGTGTTTAGAACGCCATCACGGGACAACGTTGATTTTACGTTATTAACGGGACACCGTTGATTTTAGTTGCACCTCCCTAGCTAATTTTTTCATATGAAATTAGTTCTATGGTGCAGTATTTTAAATTTTGCTATTGAAACTTTCTATATAGCAATAAACCGCACACTACTCGTTCTGGTTAAAGTTTCGTTTTAAAAGCGAAGGCGGAAATGGCGTCGCTCTCGCGGGCGCCTTGAGGGCGTATCGTGACGTGGACCATCCAGGCTCACTACAATCAGATGCACCGCGCCGATACAGCGGTCGCTGCTGATGTCACTGCTCAATAATATCTTCTCTATTCCACTGGTAGTCTAAAAGATGAGGGCCAAAGATTCAAGTAGTGTACAAAGCGTCACAAGGAGCTCCTTAACCAAGTTATAAAATTTCGTGAAGTAAATATGTACAAATGAATAAGTATACATACATGTTACAATTATAAGTAATAATTTGTTTATTTATTTATTTATTTATTGATTTATTTCATTAGCAAATCAACTTAACAGTTTACACCAATCCGTTGATATGCAATATACACATAAATATAAAAATAATAGAATTGTTACAAGTACATACACAATATGTTTAAATAAGCATTAAATACAAATACATGCATTAATAATTTTAAAAAAACTTACAAACTTACGATACATAAAGAGTGAAAACAATTCATTTTTATTCTGACATAAACAAGTAGCACCTTGAAGAGATGCGGGCTCGCTGTAAAAATATCAAAGTCTGACGCTGTCGAACATAGCGCATTTATGTGACGCAAAGCACGGGTAAGCAGACTCCATCGACTTAGGTTGGAGCGCGAGGATGGCTCCGCAAATAGATTATGAGTGCGAGCACGATTATAATTGTCCGGAACAAAGAGACAAACCTTCGCTAGCATGCTAGGATTATCAACTCTTCCCTGGATCAGTTTAAAGCATTTCTCTACGCAACTTAAGAGAGCTATAGCCCACCATTCCTATGCATTATGAAGTGTCCAAGGATGGTCAATTGATACAAGAAAGAAAAAAGAATGTTGTGCTAATTAATTGTGAGTACCTACGTATATAATTAGCGTAATTGAGTAAGTAGTGTAATTGTGTGCTCTCGCTCTCGTTCCCGCTTCCGCTTCCGCTCTCGCTCCCGCTCCCGCTCCCGCTTCCGCTCCAGCTCCCGCTCCCGCTCCTAGGCCTAGCGGCCGACCCGCCCGCCGCTAGCGGTCCGCGATCTACCCGCGGAGCAACGCATTAACAGCTTTTTCAGTCTACCCCAGACAATGGCGGTTGCAACATCGCCGAAGCGTCGGGTGTTACAAACTTCACGCGGTAAATTCGTTTTTTATCTTATTTATAATAAGATGCAATATATAGATTTCATAATAATCAATGGATAAAGGGATAAAAAAGGGAGGTTGAACTAATAATGTGCGTGTTTGTGGGAGAGAGAGAGAGTGTGTAGAAACGAACGTAAAAGGGTGTGTACTTCAACATTAATAGACTAATACAGACATATGCTAACTTGAAGTACACACCCTTTTACATTACAGACAAATTACACCATAAACAGCAGCAAGGAGGGAATGGGGACAAAGAAAACGTTAAAAACCACAAAATCTCTTGTATACTGCTATGGATCTGCTTCGGCGTTAGCCCCTTTTTGTGAAGGTACTTGTGATGACTGGTCTTAATTATGTCCATTTTGAAAAAAAAAACACACTGACATATATTTAGATTTTTTTTCTAGAAGAAACAAATGGAAGATTGTGATTGGCAGCTGTTACACCGATATTTCACTTTAAACACAATAAATAATATGGCAATGTTACCTGTGAGAAAAAATAGGAACTTCCCCGTGAGGCCGTTAACTTTTCATTTAGAAGACCTACTAGGCAATGGTATGTATCGAATGTGTGACTGTTAGAAAGTGGGCATTCCGTCGAGGGCCCCCGCTTGCTCCAACATTATGGCTTCTAATAAGAGGACAGCGATGGGGGTGAGTAAGTATCTGAATAAAATCGAAGATCTCGTCGTTGGCAGTGGACCGTATACGGAGTCAGCCGGTATCGCGCCAACTTCTTTACGAGGCCTATCTACGCGGCGGCGATACTAATGCCGGGGAGTCCTTCGCCAGGAGTTTCCAACCAAAAATTTTCTATTTATTTATTTATTTAATTAATATTCCTCGATGTACGCCAATATTAATCCTTTGATTAGTAAAATTAATGAAATGATTTCCAAGACATTTTCTTTCCTTTTTTATATACATCATATTTAGTTTTTATGAAAAACATTGTAGAATACCAATAGTATGATATTTTACGCATTGCAAATTACCATATAACATAAAGCATATACTTCAACATAAAATATTTTTTGAAAAAAAAAACGAAAACTAGCAAATTTAAATTTATCACTATAATTCAGTCCTCATAAACTATATACAAAATAGTCCTCATAAACTATATAAAAAATCCCCATCTACACTAAATCACTAAACATGCAACACAAACGAGGAGCACCACACTACTCATAAGCACTTGCGTCCCAAAACAATGGCAACGTTTGCGCAAAGACACTTTTCATACGTAGCGCCCAAGATTTTTAATGAGTTACAATTTAATTTGAAGACGACCACTAATGGAATAAAAACAAACAAACAAATTTCTCCCTACTGTTGGAATTTGGAAGACATGAGATTGAGGTGCTCATCTCCGTCATTCTCCATTAAACGCCTAATATTTAACCTGACAACTAAATCTTATCTTTTTATTTGTTGCTACTAGTATTATTCTTATCTTTTTATTCTGTATTATTTATATTGACTAGCTACTTGACTATTTTAATTACTACCTCTTATTACTGGCTTTTTATTTTATTTTTATTTTGTAAATTTACCCTATGTTATATTTCTCTATTTACTGATTATCATTGCAATTATAATTTTATTGTATTTTATTATTATTATAATTTTTATAATATTTTAACTGGGTATATTTTGATTTCATTATCACTTGTTTTATTTTTCAACATGATTATGAATTAGGTATTTGATATCATTAAAATAACTTTTGAAATTTGTACTATGTATTTATTAGAGTTATTAGATTTACTTTATTTCATTTTTTTTTTTTACTTTTTCTTTTTCTCAGTAATAGTACCTTAATAAGTGTGCGCACAATATAAAACGTACAACTGACCCAGTCGAGTCTACCTTGGTACAGGCTTCGGCCTATTTAGGCAGACTTTGTGAATAATGTTTTTGGAAAATTACTTACGAAAATAAATTTATTCTTATTTTTATTCTTATATAAGTACGATAGGGGAGAGTGGAGAGGAGAACAAGTAGTATTGCATAATTAGATATAAATGCATATATTTGTTATAATACTATAAGTAATATAAATACATTTATACTTACACACACAGACACATGTATGCACATACACACATGCATACATACACATACCCAAACATACCTATCTCTACCGAAATTTGCCATCACAACCACAGTATGATAATGGCCCAACAAGGCATTTGTGTACCGAATTTCAAGTCTCTAAGTCCAATATTTCGATAATGAAATATGGCACCCCCGCTGGGCCGATTTCAACCACAATCTTTTCAACTCTTGCCATGACCATATGATGCCAGTATGCCAAAGGTTGTCAGGTTGGCTTCATGCTCATCTACCATTTTTTATAAAAACTTTCGTCATTTGTTCGAGCAGTGTCGGACAGATTATTTTATTTTGGGTCAGTCTACTATCAACAGCTTTAATAAAGTAGACTGTTTCAAAAACCGTCGATTGGTGATCCTAGATCCTAGGCGGAAAGCCTCCCCGCCAGGTCTCCTGCCTGACTCACGGCCTCAATTACCGCGGAGCCAAGAGCGTGGACTGTCGCGACCGTTGTCAATATCGCTTCCATATGTAATTGAATTTATTCCGCGGCAATGCTACTACACGATACCACCGTGTCCGCCATAATTGCCGCCATAATTAAACGCTCATTCGGCCGGGTGTCCGCAGTGACCAGCGCTGTAACGACAATGGCGGAAGTCATATTACGCGCTCACACATCTCTAGCTGACACGGTGCGTTATGTTAGTAAAAGAGATAATTAATGAGAGTGTATGTTTCAGCGATGATATCCATATACGGTCCATTGTTCTAAAGCACGAGCGACTAATTCGGTTAAGTCCGATCCCAAACCACAAAATCACTTTTTGTCCTACCCCTTCTCCGTGCATGTAGCTCGGCTGTGGAATCAGCTTCCTACAACAATAGTTTAAGAGGCAGCGACAAAAAAGTGCATTTTTCCTTTTTTTTTAGTGCTTTATGTGGTAGCTCTATATTGACATAAATATTACATATATGTACTTAGCATATTTTAGTAACATAATATACATAAAATAATATTAAATAATCATATATACACATACACATATATACATATACATCTACATAAAATATATACATACACATATATACATTTATACATATAATCTATACATATATAGATGTGGCCAAATTATTATCACCTCCTAAAAAAAACCTATTAATGTAGTTTATAAAACTACAGCTGCATCCTTTTTCTAAATTGGCATGTTGTTTGCAAAGGTTACCGGAAATACCAAGAAGTAATGCAATAAAAATAACATATTTCTTAAATTACCCTTTTCCGGGAGCAATTATTTCCTGACTGGCCTTTTTCGGGAAAGTAACAGATTAGAGTTGTTATTGTTTTGATAGTTAGTTTCAGTTACAAAGTGCTTTAATTTTATGGTTCCTGTGCGGTTTTTAAGGATTAGCACCTAAACGATGATTTTCAATCTCATTTGAGACTTTGAACAGTGAACTTGACAGTGAATTTTGCAAAATTGAATTAATTGTGTTTTTTAAATTTTGCAAAATTTTATATGGGTAAAGCAAAAGATATCAGTGTAGTGACTAAAGCGGAAATGTCGACGTTTTTGAAGTAGGGCAATATTCGCATGGACAAATAGCTCAGAAAGTGGGAGTCAGTCCATCATTTGTTAGTAAGTTCGCAAAAAATAGAGCTGCTCAGTTGTCCACAAGTCCTAAAAGACAAGGAAAATGCTGTCGCAGCCGGAAAACAACAGGCAGCCAGGATCGATATTTGCTGCTGAAAGCTACAGAGGGCCGAACCCAATCCGGTAAGTCTCTAAGGGGTACCATGCGTGACGTCGGTGCAGAAATGTCGGAGCGGACAGTGAGATGTCGACTTTTTCAATCTGGGCTATGTGCAAAGCGACCATACAAGAAGCAGAAGCTGAATACTAGGATGATCCAACAAAGAAAAACATGGGCGAATGAACATTTAATATAGACTACTTATGATTGGAAAAAGGTAAAATTGAAATTAACACTCTTTTTGATATTATTCTGAAAACACATTTTTCAATATTTTTTTATTTGATTTAAATTATCTCTATTTTTTGAACAGGTTGTATTCAGTGACAAGACCATGGTAAGTTTGACACTACCAATGTCCAGGAATGTTCGCCGATCGAAAGGAGAGGAGTATTTACTTTCATGTGTCCAACAGCAGCTCAAACAGCGTAAGGGTCATGATTTGGTCAGCAATATCGGCCAAAGGACTCTTCCCACTCTATATCGTTGACCGGGTAATGAACGCAGATTAGTATTAAACAGTCCTTCAGACACCGTTGATCCTAACCATGAACGAAAAATTTGACGGAAGGAATTTTCATGCACGATAAAACCCCTTGTAATACAGCGAAGAGAGTTACGGAGTTTCTAAGGACTAACACCATCTACATCCTTGACTGGCCAGCGAATAGCCCAGATATGAACCCTATCGAAAATATCTGGGTTATTTTTAAACAGAAAGTGGCAGAAAAATGCTCGCGGACCGAATTAGAATTGATTGCAGCCATGAAGGAAGTTTGGGAAAATGGTGCCGATTTGGTCACCCATGCTAAAAATGCTATCACTGGAATGCCGCGAAGAATAAAATCCTTTAAAATGCATTGGGAATGTTCGCTAAATATTAATAAATGTATTTATATCAAAACTTTTCTTTTTGGAGTCATAAATCTAGGTTTTCATATAATTTTACTAAAAATTTGTAGAGGTGATAATAATTTGGCCACATCTGTACATATGTTTCACATCTATACATATACATAAAAGTAGTAATTTTATGTAGTTAGTTATTCTTATACAGCACTATAATTAACTAATTTCTCCGTTTCGTTCCTTCCTAGCTCAATCAACCGTTTCGTCATAATTTTTCTTCCTCGTATGGTATCTAATTCCGAATTTATTCTACTGTGTAGTCGGACAGCTAGAAAAAAAAATTTCTTTGGGCGAATTTAGTTTTCTTAAGGGGGGACATCATGTTGCATGGCTGTAACTGCGCGTGTTCTGATAGTGTGAGATTTAATCATATTCCGCTCTGTGTGGGTTTAATAAAATATTGTTAATAAAATATATAATTGAATAAAATTATTATTATTATTATTATTATATAATTCATTATATTTAATTATGGATTTTATTATCGTTACGCGTCGTGAAGTTCTGCGCTTTCGCGTGGCGCCGG
The DNA here is from genome assembly GCA_944548615.1 of Micropterix aruncella. NCBI lineage: Eukaryota > Metazoa > Arthropoda > Insecta > Lepidoptera > Micropterigidae > Micropterix > Micropterix aruncella. Next base: position 11,873,679 of record OX155959.1, on the reverse strand, counting down.
TCTTTAAAGATTATAATCTCCTGGCTAGATTCTTACCGTGTTTACATTTTATAGGTCATAAAGTGCAGCTGTCAATCACAAGAAGGATAATTGTTTTTTCCCCTAATGCCGCCCTAATAACAGTTAATGTTCTCTCGCTCTGTAATCATTGGCCTAGAATGGGGATCGCTGTAGTATATCACAGGTTGTCATGTCATTTATGAAGTGCCGCTAATATGCATAACCTCCATAATAATATCATCGATATATTCGCTAGATAAGCCCTTAGATACAAATAAGTTGGCTCCATACCCTTTGCTCGTAAATGATGTGACAGAGAGAGCAATAAACTGAACAGTATGCGAGAGAATAAGCGCGCCAATATGCTTCGCCGCAGCTCTCACACCGGAAACGGTCGGCTGTATGCCAGCGGACTGCGACCAAACTACTACTGGCCGGTCATTTTCGAGCACGAAAGGCCCATCTAGGGGATCATACATCGATGAATAATATAAGCATAATATAATACGTTTTCACAGTTCCAACGAATCACTCATTTTCCATATGTACAGAATATAAAATATGCTTTCACAACGTTCACAATAATGTGTTCCTATTAAAATTATCAAATAGAAAATAATCATGACATCATAGATTTACACACTACACTACATATTCATTTTGTATAATTCAGTTGTAAGAAGTAGACGGGGATTAATGGGCCCTTGCTGAGTTGGCCACGAAGACCCATTCTGTTCAGGGTTGGTCACACTCACGGGTCAACACCTATCCGACGGCCTCCACGAATGAAGTGCGAGCCTGGGTAGGACTTTGGCCCCATGGTCAGTTTCCCCTGGGAATCAACCCTCTGGCGCTCCTGGACAGTCTGCGCACCGTGCGGCATAAGCCAATCGATTGCGCACTCTAACTAACAGTCGGGGGAGTCTGGAAGCAGTACTGTTTTCTATAGAGCGGGGGTGGTTGCGGACCTTACGGCGACTGCTCTTGAAACGACCATCGGCTACCCGATCCTGGGTGAACAGCCGGGCAAAGGATGCCGTGGTCCGCGATAGATTCGGTGTACACCGTTTCACCGCTTCGTAAGGGAGAGGACCGCGCAAGCGACCTCGAACTCGTAACCAATCGAGAGACTGGAGTAATCTAGTTGCAATTGGAAGTAAGGGCGTGAGTGTAAGCCCGCTGGGTGACACTCCTGGCTATCTCGCGGTTAAGGCGTTGGTCTCTTACGGGTTTGTGGTGGAGCTAGACGGTGGACTGTTTTTGTCCTAAGACTTTTGCGCTCACTCCAAGGAAATAGAACGACTAATCGTTAAAACTTCCTGAGGTGACGGGCTCGCCTGCTGCTGCTCGAATGCAGTTATATGGAGTTCGCATGAGGATCTATGTATCACTATGTTGGAAAAAAAACAAAAATGTTCCTTACGCTTCGTATATTTCAAGCAATACGGATACTGGTTTTTTAATAGGCATGGTGGCCTATAATTGTTTTAAATTGCGCAGCGAAAGACTCACCATGACCTACGTTTTAGCTGATCAGGGACAGAGTCAAAAATTCTACCATACTAGCAAAGATTTGCTGCTTTGTTCCGGATTATTATAATCGAGCTCGGTCACATACTCTATTTGCGGAGGCGTCGGTGGAGTATCCTTACGTGTGCCTTACGTTACATAAATGCGCTATGTTCGACAGGGTCAGACCTCGATATTTTTACAGCGAGCCCACATCTCTTCAAGATATGGGCTTTGCGCTGCTTATTCATGTCAGAATGAGATCGATGGTTTTATTCTTTATTTATTGTTTTATTTTTTATTCCTTATTGTCTGTACTTGCATATTTTATGCTTATTTAATACTTGTTATTTCATTCTGCTTATAACAATTTATATATGTATGTTTTAAATTATATCTCAACGAATTGTTCATAATTGTAATGTTGATTTGTTTATGAAATAAAAGAAATGACATTTTTTTTTCGCTACAAAGGATATAATTTTCTATTTCTCAGTCATTTCAGTCAGCCACTTAGTGCAATGTGACTATCTTCCTATCCATTTTCTTCCAGTTTATTCGATTCTGTAGCTTCCATGTAAATTTTGTTCTTGTCTTTTGAAAGTTCTTCCCATTTATTAGGTTCCGTTTACTTTCCTGGCAAGGATACTATTGTGAACGCACTTCTGTGCGTCTGTGCGTGCGTGTTTTTCTCCACGATAGCGCCCGAACGCTTCATCGTAAGTTGCGGGGGGGAGGGGGGGGGGGGTATTGTCGTAGTTGAAAACGCCAAATTCCGTGAAGAATAATTGTATTTTATAAAATATTCAATGTATTACAAAACAGGACACGGCCACATGCGAACGTCTCAGTTAATTGTAAACAACAATGGAAAATCCCCTCAGAAAAAACATCAGGCAGTAAAGACACAAACCGCATGCCAAATCACTTTGTCGCAAATCATGCCGCATAGCTGAAAGCGCTACTGTAACAGATGGCGCTACTTGATTTCATCAAACAGATAGCATTGTTTACTAAAATAACGCATCTTCCAACATTCCTATACCAGTTACTGTTGACTCTTGGAAGTCTTTCCGGAAAGTGTGGGGTAATACAACCGAATTGTTAATGTTCTATTGGATACTAATACCTACCGCATATAATTTCCCACAAAATTCACGACACTAATGTGCAGTTTCTAAAAATAAAATAGAAGATATACGTTATGTTTTTTTTTTTAAATAATAAGTGAAGGTATTGGTTACTTTTATATTAAGTAATGGATTTTAATGGTTTTTACAATGGAAGACTACTGCTTAAAACTTTAATCATAAATGAAACGTAAGGCCTTCACCTAATCATCCACGGCAAAAGTATATGATTCATTATATTAATTATAGATTGTATTCTCGTTATGCGTCGTGAAGTTTTGCGCTTACGCGCAGCGCCTGTCCATAAGGATCATTATCTCCTTGGCTAGACACTTACCGCGTTTACATTTTATAGGTCATAAAGTGCGGCTGTCAATCATAAAAAAGATTATTGTTTTTTCTCTCTAATGCCGCCCTAATAACAGTTTGTGGTCTCTCTCTGTGTAATCAGCGGGCCCTAGAATGGGAGCTAGCCGTAGTATATCACAGATCGTCAGGCACACGAGTGAAATCAGAAAAAATGGAGTCAAACATTCCACCAATTTAAAACAAAAATATGGTCGTCCATGAAACCTCTAATATACATAAATTCTGATAGTTTATGAAAAAATCGGTTGTGTCACCTTTTATTTATTGTGTACTTTCCCGGCAAGTAGCCAAGATCTTATTTCATCTGGATATTAAAATCAAAGAGCGCCCTCTCTAGGCCGGCGGACGAACCCGGTTGGGTTCTATTGCGACCGCCTCGGGTGGTACAGTTCGTGTTTCGGTTAAGGGCGTGATTGGACCAAGTGCCAACAGATAAAGTTAATATTTAATTAAAATGTATGGCGGAATTGAAATATTATTAGTGTAGATTTCAACCAAAATTTTGCAATGTGATTTCGGTCCAACAAGACATCACGTACCAAATTTCAAGTCTCTAAGTCCAATATTTCGATGATGATACATGACTAGTGCGCCCCTTGATGAAACGATTTCAACCACAATCATTTCAAATCTTGCTACGATCAAATGATGCCTGCATGCCAAATCCTTGCACCCCCCCCCCCCCCCCCCCGCAAACCCGTAATCCACGCGATAGCCCCAACCCCCTCCCCCGCACGTCAACCCCCCACCCGCAGTAGTATTTTAGTAGTATTTTCGTACTTTATTTGCAGTATTTTTCCGTGGTATTGAAATGGTATTTTTCCAATAGGATGTAGTATTTTCTTAAATATGGCAAAGTTTGAAAATATTTTTTTTTCGCTTGTACGAGTATATGAGATATTCCAACCAAAAATTTCACAATGCGGTTTCGGGACCAAAACAGTAGAGAAATTCTGTCTTGTTTTCTTCGTCACTTTCTAGATACGACATTATTTGTAAAATGGAATTCACGAATGGCTTTAGAACTCTATTCGGCTACTTAAAATATATGTATGTTATAAATATAAGAAGGGATACGATAGGGTACCAGCCACCCATCATGCTCCAAGGCAAAACTTTTTTAGCAAACATTGTTGTCAATGCCACCTCAGTTTGCATAGAAAAATACATAAACTTACCATAGTTAGTTAGTTAGTTAGTTTTCCTGGGATTTCCCGCACTTGGCCTCTTGATTGGGCCGTTGTGCGTGGCTCATGTTTCTATTTATGTTACTCCAAAACAGCACATTTGTGATTCCAAAACAAATACAGGAATGTCCACTGTAGTATTTTCCTCAAATAATTCATGGACTCAAAAAATACTAAAAAAAAAGAAATTACGGGGAACAGGAAATAACACAAAGCTCTAGAATACAACTAAGGCAGGCGGTTGCGCAGGCGTCAGTACAGATCGGGGGGACGGCTTCGTGCATCGACACTAAAAATACTTAGCTAACGCCACGGAAACTTCAAAAAGCTTCACCCCGTCGTGCCTCCGTACCCCGTCATGCCAAAAGTTTTTTTTAAATCTTCTTTTTCCGGAAGGAATCTACTTTACAGAATTAAATTCTTATTATTATTATTTTTATTATTTTCGCTGACTTTTTTATTACTATTTCTTATTCATTAATTTTGTTTGTTATTGTTTAATATTATTTGACATTTTTTAAATTTTATTTTATTTAACACGATTATTTATTTTCTGTATTCTATTTTTATATATTTCCGGTTTTGTTTTAGCTTTAATTTGTAATGGTGACGGTAATTTGTAATGGTGACGGTTATTTTTTCTCTCCTTTTTTCAAATTGCCGAATATATGTCAATACAAATCTAGAGAGCTCGATGCCCTGGAACAAGTCCTGGCACTTAGTTAGGCAGCAGCAGCACTTACATGCTAATGCTCATGTCAGCCGTGTTCAATTGTTATTTTTATTGTAATAATTTTTAATACCTATTAAATATTGTCAAGAATATCAGCGATGCATATTTATTGTAAATGCGTTGTTAAATTAATTAAATAATTAAATTAACCAATAAAGCAGTTTTTAGATATGTAAGTAGGTTCTTGACAGAATAATACCAACTTGACAGAATAATACCAAAATGGACTTATCAGATATTGACCAGACACCACAGATATAACTACGTGGTAATAAGAAATAATATGACGTTAACGGTTTAATAGTCATAATGAAAATGTATGTTTTATTTAAAAAACAAATAGGTTCGCTATATTGTTTGATTATTAATTGAAAAACGTGTAATACCTACTTATATCCATATTCAAGAAGTAATATTAGGTAATTTTGTGATTTTGGTTTATATACATATTCGTGTAGTCATTTTATTAATGTTGACTCTACCCAGTGTAGGAATTCCTATCAACTGGTTTATTAATAAAAATAAAATACAATTTAAAAAAAAACCTATCGACATTAAAATTTGATTCGTGTACCCGATCGCGTAGTATCATCCCGCTTTCGGCTCCCGGTCTAATCGACTTCTTTCTGTAATTGCCAATAATTATTTGCGTCGGTCGGGAATCGTTAAAGGTGTATGTATGGTGCGGATAAGAGGAAACAAAGGTCATAAAATCGACGGTGAATAGGCTATTTGACGTAACCTGTAAAAAAACAACTTTTGGAGCCTCGTTTTTTTTTAAAAACACAAAAAAAATAACTATATAAGACGTAAATGTAAGGTAATACATAAGCTAGCGATCTGATTTTCAGAATAAAATTTAAAGTAAAGAATATCATTATTTTTCTGTAAATCTTATGGGATAATTGTTATGAAAAAGATTAAATAAAATAAAATACAAACGGAGCTGCCATGGAATTCACCGACTGGAGTGGGGCCCATCATGGTACTATTTTTTACACTTCTGGGGGGTGAGCAGTGGATTCCGACTAACGACCGGCTGTGGTAGGTTTAAGACAGCTGTTTTGCCACATGTGAGCGTTCACCTTACCAACCATTCACTCCCCCTTCGAAGCCATAGAATTTGAGATGCGCAAATCGCGGTTTTAGATATTTATTCTAGGAAAGAGTTGATTATTTTTCTGGAAAGACCAAGATCTTTAAAGAGGTGAAACAGAGATTTAGCTGGCAGGCCACGAGCGCCAACTTTCACCGCGTGAAGGTTAACAGTGAAGCCGTTCCAGATGACGGCATTTGCGAGATCATGGTATTTATTTAATTTGTACTCGTGGTCTTTTGGGATATTTGATTCCCATGGAACAGTTAATTCTACGATAAGGGCCACCTTCCGAGATAGAAAGTAAAGATTTATATCTGGACGGAGGGCTGTGCATGTGGAGGGAATTTACACTGCTTAGAGACCGAATCGACCTCCAGAATCCAATCTGAATCTTTCTCGATTATTAAGAAAGGTTTGTAGTTAAATGTTTTGTGCCTTTAGAGCCAAGCGCACAAATGCATACACATTTTGTTCGTATAGTCTATACGATTTTTTTTAATCAAGGAAGATAGATATCCGAGAAATGTATGGAGGGCAAAATGACGTAGCCTCCGTTGTATTAATTTATTCCTCTAAATCTCTGGGTGTAAAGCCTTCTTTGAGTAGTTATTAAATATTATTGGCGTAAATCAGTTATAAAACCAATTAAAGTTTTAACTTCTTTCACCCCACGGGATGAGCGTAGAAGACTTAGATACAAGACAATCTACTGTCTAGCTCGCCAACAGCCCGTTAGAGACCAACGCTGACGGCGAGGCACCGGGAATGGTCAACCAGCGGGCAGCCTCGCCCGTAACTACCAGTTTTGGTAGGATATCTCCATCTGGAGCTAACCTCCGGGATACCACCATCCTCTCGACTGGTTACGGGTCCTAGGTCGCTTACGCGCCTCTACCTGTTGTATTACGGCGGTAATTCAATTTGAATTTATCGTGGACATGGGCGTTCTTTGCCCGTAGTGCCACACCGGATCGAGAGGCCCAAGGTCATTTTAAGAGTGTCATGACAACAGGTCAACATCCACCCCCGCTGCTTAGGAGACAGTATATTACCATAGTCTCCAGACTCCTTCAGCAATTAGTCAGAGTGCACAACCGATTGGCGTCGCCGAACGGTGCGCAAAAGGTCCAGTAGCGTCGGGATGCAATCCCGCCAGGAGAAACCGGTCCACTAGCTTTGAGACCTGAGACGCGAGAATATTACCCGGGGTAGCCTTCCGCACGAGGAGGCTTCTGAATAGGAGCAGAATCGTAAATTGGGCCGATCAGAGAACAAAATGGATCTTGTGGCCCAAGCTGCACGAAACCATTCGCTACCAGGCGCCTCGACAGATTGATCCAGTTTTATTCTTCTGAGTAAAATTGCATAAACAAAATAAAATTGACAGTTATTTAAGTCAAGTGCTCTCTCCGCCGTCGATACAACGAAACGTGGCCAGCTACGGGAAAGACATTAGGCGCAAGCGCCTAATGGCGCCTCGGATTATGTAAGAGATAGGGGCGCACGCGGTTTTATCGCTGCGAAAATCCAAAGGGAAGACAATGGGGAGCGACTCGACGAAAACAAAAGACAATCAGGGCGCAGAGCGCGCAAGAACGCGGCCCGGAAAGACACCGCATTTCCTTAGGTACCCGTATTCAATTGCACCCAGCTCCGTCCTGATATTGACACGGATTTGTAACGCATGACAGGATATGTTCAAAGCATAAATTCAAACAATTTTATTAAGGCAGCATGACATGCTGTCTGTATATAATTGCTATATAAAAAAAATACATATATGTAATTTTATAATGTATATAATTGCCCATTGAACACGGTCATCCCTACTACCGAAACTACAGTACCGTGCGAATTAATTGGAGCAAAGAGTCCAAAGAGTATAAGTGGTCCGAATTCAAATTTGGACCAATATATTGACATATTATCAAACCAAATGACACGGGAGCTCCACAAGGTCTATCCTTCCAACGACGGGATTTTTCAACAGGATCTCGCCCCATGCCATTCCTCGAAAAAAGTGAAACAGTTTTTCCACACATAACCAAATTACTGTACTTGAATGGCACGAAAACTCCCCCCATCTCAACCCGATCGAAAACCTCTGGGCCATTCGCAAAAAAACGGCTCTTCAAGATGGATTGTACAATGAAAACCAAGATGATCAGTGCAGCAATTCAAGTATGGTTTCATGATGATGAACTTAAAGGAAGCTTTCAAAACCCGGTTAATTCTATGCCTACAAGAGTGAAAGGTGTTATCAATGCAAAAAGAGGACACATTAAATATTAAAACTCACAATCTATAACTACCAGTAGGTACTGTTCTTGTATGTTTTGTGAAATAAAGCTCTTTTCGAAGAAAAATACTCATTGTTCCAATTAATTCGCACGGTACCTACTGTAGGACCAAAACAGCATCATACGGGTGTACGATGTGGTAACGCGTTCGGTGAGACGCGATCATTAGGTATACACAAGAGTTGGAGAATTTTTATTACGTTCTGGTTATGGTATGCTGTCGTCTTGGGCCGGGGTTATCTTATATTGTCCATAAGCAGTTTGATTGTTATTTGTTTTATACACGTTACGCATCATCGTATTGACATATATTTAGGATTCATCCATATGTATTTAAAATAGAAGAAATTTCCAGAATATGTAAGACATTAGAGATTTTTAACAAAACCACAAAGTTTTTTGTGGAAACGATTGATTTTCTTAGAGTTGAACAGTATTATTCGTTATAAATTGAGAGTAAAACGTTTTCATCAATACGTCGAAATCGTCATTTTACCCATTTGAATAACTTACCAATCGCTTGTCAACTAGGCTATCTCTATATTTCAGTTGTGAACATAGGCGGAATCCCACATACCTGAAATAACAGAAAAAAGGCAATAAGAATATGGAATACTTCTGAACTATGTAACTAGGTATTATTTTCTGAGCACCTATTTAGCAGTGAGTGAGTATATTTTACTCTTTTTCGGTGTTGAAATTCCCAATTAATGTATTAGAAATAGGATAAAAACGAATTTTGCAAATACACGAGCGTTAGAAAGAGAATTATAAGAAATAAATCTGCACCTAATTTCATGTGGTTTTTTTCCGGTACGTCCAAGGATAATCGAATTTTGCTCTACTAAAGAAAACATTCACCCTTTTAATTGTATAGGATAAGGAAAAGATAGAGACGTAAGTGAAGAAAAATATGTGCACGTGGTTTGTGAAATGACCGCCATGTTTTTAGTGCTTTAGTATCAGTATTTATTTATTTATTTATTTATTTATTTATTTTCATAACAAATCAACATTACAGTTTCTACCAATCCGTTGATATGCAATATACACATAAATATAAAAAAAATATTAAATTAAGTACATACATAACATGTTTAAATAAGCGTTAAATACAAATACCGGCATTAAGAATAGAAAAACTTACAAACTTACAGTACATAAGAGTGAAAACAGTTTATATTATTCCGCCATAAACAAGTAGCGCAATGCCCACACCTTGAAGAGATGCGGGCTCGCTGTAAAAATATCAAAGTCTGGCGCTGTCGAACATAGCGCATTTATGTGCCGCAAAGCTCGTGTAAGCAGACTCCATCGACTTAGGTTGGTGCGCGAGGACGGCTCCGCAAATAGATTATGAATGCGAGCACGATTATAATTGTCCGGGACAAAGACACAAACCTATCAGTATCAATTAATTTAAGGTATTAAGGTATTAAGGTATCAGTATCAATTAATTTATTCAGAATTTGCAATAAAAGCATGCCGTAACCATTAAAGCTAGTTATCGTGTATTAGTATTAATCAGTTGTTAAAATATATTGACCTAAAACGAATCAAATAAAATATTATTGTAATTTCAACAATATTGATATTAAACATCATTAAAACAGACTTTCTAGTAGAATGTATCTAGCTACAACAGGAGAAAGTTAAGGTGATATGATCAAAAATTAGGTAGCTACTAAGTTACAGTGATAACAAAACGACAGTGGCGTTAACTAAAGTCGGCTTTACGCGGTAGATAAATGGGATATAAAATTTTCAGAACTATTTCTATGTAATTGGGTATAAATATAAAATACATAGTGATCAATAAGTATTAATAGTCTCTTTATGTACTTTATAGAAATAAAATTACATAATACAATAAAAAGTTTCAAAATAAATAGAAAAAAAAACAACCTATGTACTTGATCAGGTATGTTATATATTTTGCGTTACTGTTAAATTCATAATATTTTTTTTAATGATTTAAAAGAATCATAAAACATAAAATGAGGTAGACGAAATTGCAGAATAATGGAATTATCATCTTAAAAAAGTCGATTTTGTTTTGTTAACCTTTTAAACGCCTTTGTTTCCCATCTGACTCGTGGAGAATGGTAGCTGTTTAAAGAGCTTATTTTTTTATTTTATTTGTTGAGTGGGGCTTTTCTAAGGTCTTTATGAGCCTTGTAACACTGCGACCATTGCTGATCTATTGTGCTCGCCACCTACTATAGTTCTGCGCTAAGCCTCGTGTCCTTTAAGAACCGCAGCAGGCTTTTGGCGCCAGATTATTTTACCTCCTCAGGTTGGAGGTAGTGACCACCCAGGTGGGTGTATCTTTTACGCATCAGCGGTCCACACTCGCACATGAGGTGCTGGGGAGTTTCCTCTGCCCCTTGGCAGAACCTGCACATTTTTGTGTCTTTGAGCTTGAGGTTGAACATGTGTTTGTTCAGGCCACAATGCCCCGTGAGCGCCCTTACCAGTGGATTAAAGAGCTTAACGCTCATAAATCCACAGTACTTTTGAGTTTGGGTAAGGCGCACTTTAGGCAGGACATCATTACGTCTGCGAGATCCATTCCTTACATTCGCATCCAGATAGGATGTCGCAGCAGTCACTGCATAGAAGACAAGTTACGTAACAGTATTACGAAAAGACAAATTAAGAAAATATGCAAAAGGCGAGCGGCTGCGGCAGCCGCTGCGCTGCGCGCACTACTCTTCTGAATTGGCGTAATCGGCGGAATCTTAGCGGAAAGAAGCGTTATTTAGCGTCCCCAGCAGGGTTGAACGGTGTCCGTCCACTTCTAATCTACTGCTGAGGCACGACCGCGATAAATTAAACACCATAGACCACGAGGCGAGAATAAAGCACGCCCGTCGAAGAAATCTCACCTACCTACACACAATCAATTGCAATAATTTACATGAATGAACCTAACTCCTTTTTATGTCGAACTTATCCATCGGGGGTATCCAAGGGTACCTATCCTGAACCTCTTTTTTATCTGCTTTATACCAATGTTACAATTGCATGCAACAAGAGCAAAACAAGCAATGAAAAGTTTAGGACCTCAAGGTGAACATCACAGTTTTTCTCATAGGCAATAATTACATATTTAATTTAAGGTTATTTGTAATCCACAATAAACTACAGGACATGTTTAATTAAAATGTCATACAAAAAATACGTGTGGCACTCGGGGACTGCCGCGGTAAAGCTATTGCATAGCATTTTTAACAACTTATGCAATTACAATTATTTATTTATTTTATTTTTTCTGATATCAGATAACTGCGCTCTATCGGAAAACGTTGAAATTATTCCGAATCATCTGCGGAAGCAAATGATTCGGAATAATTTAAACGTCTTCCGATAGATCGCCGCGCACGAATTTTTTATTCGATAAAGCAAAAAAAACGGATTATTCAAAAAAATTCGTAGATAAAAAGATAGATAATTAAATTATCTTTAAAATGGTGCAGGTTTCATAATAATACGCCAGGTAGTATTTGCGTAGTAGTCGTTTTTGTGTTCGGTTAGACTTAATTTCACAAATTAATTACACTATGTAATATAAACAAAATTTAAATTATTCAAATCTAAGAATATTAGGAAAATGTTCTTGTTTAACATATATTTTTTTCGAATCGTAAGCAGTACTCGTTTAGACGTAATTATCAGTTTAAAATCATTCATTTTCGTTAAGAAATTTCTTCATTCGGTCGCCGCGCTGGCCTAGGCCCGCGATAAAAGCTATGCAATAGCTTAAAAATCCAATAGAAAAAAACCGATTACGTGATTTTATAAATAGGATAGAAAACGAATTTACCGCGTGAAATTTGTAGGACCCGACGTTTCGGTGACGTGGCAGCCGCCGTTGTCTAGGGTAGACTGAAGAGCTGTCAGTCCGTTGTTTTGCGGGTAGGCCGCAAACCGCTGCCGCCACTGCGTAGGTTATAACGGTGATGGGGGGCCGGGCTCGAAGCGCGGGAATTTTGAAAATCCGTCTTGCACACAACACTCACTGTATCCTGTTTTACGTCTTTGCGTTCGGCGTTCGGCGGCGGGAACATTTTCAGAAGAGGGTTCCACGTAGAAGAGAGTTTGTAGCCGTCGTCTCTATTGAAGTTCGGAGTTCTTCTTATTTCAATGGCTTCCCGGATCATGCGAGGAAAGTAGAATTGTTCCTTGGATAGAACAATGGGATTTTGAAACTGCATCCAGTGGTTACTTCCGCTATCCAATATATGTTCGCAGATCGCCGATTTTTCTCGCTGACAGCTTTGATGTGTTTTGTCAGTCGCGTGGCTATGGGCCGTTTCGTTTGTCCAACGTAGGCTAGACCGCAGCTGCATTCGACTTTATACACACCCGGGGTTTGCAGTGGTATTACATCCTTTACAGGCCTCAAAATCGAGCTATATTTTGGGTCGGTTTGAAGATCGTTTTTATATCGAATCTGTTTAGCATCTTACTTATTCGATCAGTCACGCCCTTGACGTATGGTAAGAATGCTCATGATCTGGTCGGTTTTTGAGTTTCGTCTGTATTAGATCGTGTGCGCGTCTCGTGATATTTTCCGTATCCATTTTTCCTAAGGACATCATTGACATGTTCTATCTCCTTCGGAAAATGCTCAGTGTCGCATAGATCGCGTGCTCGATTCACGAGCGACGTTTGCACTGAACGTAGATGGTAGGGATGATGGTGTGAGCTTGCATGCAAATATCTGTCAGTATGTGTGGGCTTCCGATATACCGTATGTCCGAGAGTATTGTCACTTCTCCTCGTCACTTTGATATCCAAAAATGAAGACAGGCATTTTGAACTCATTTTTTACCGCATCTTTAATCGATATATTTATTCATTTTTCCTGCGACTATTGGATCGAAGATATCGATTTGCCATATCGTGGATTCACTTATAATGAACAAACTTCATATACAGACGAGCCATTAGGCTGATAAAATGCTCTTAAAGACCATAAATTCTTGTATGGCGGCAACTTAATTGAATTAATTTACATATAAATAAGGAGAAATAAAATTAATTGAAAACATGGATATAAAAGATGTATTCAAAACAAAGCCGCATCAGTCATTAAGTTAATTATAATTATTATTATGATGTAGGTGGTGAAAATTAAATAGCCATAATAAGTACAAAACAGTTACAGCGAACGAAAGGAGTGTCAATCAGGAGTCCCACAGGGTTCAATCATACGGCCAACAGCCTTCATAACGTATTACAATGTAATGTACTTCATCATGAAATGTCACTGCATCCGTATGCTGATGATATAGCGTTGGTGACATACGGGCCGAGCGCGGAGAACTGCCTAGAAAGGCTTCAATATGATTTCATCCACCAACAACGGGCGAACCCGCCACCCCAGGGAGGTATAACTGTATAGATCGTTAATTATTAATAACATATGAGCTAATGGGCCCCGAGGCCACAAGAGCTAATGGGCCCTTGCTGAGTTGTCCACGAAGACCCATTACGTTCAGGGTTGGTCACACTCACGGTTCAACACCCATCCGGCGGCCATCGAGCCTGGGTAGGACTCTGGCCTTAGGGCTAGTTTCCCCTAGGAATCAACCTTCTGGCGCTCCTGGACGGTCTGCGCACCGTGCAGCGTAAGCCAATCGATTGTGCACTCCGACTAACAGTCGGGGGAGTCTGGAAGCAGTACTGTTTCCTATAGAGCGGGGGTGGTTGCGGACCTTACGGCGACTGCTCTTGAAACGACCATCGGCTACCCGATCCTGGGTGAACAGCCGGGCAAAGGATGCCGTGGTCCGCGTTAGATTCGGTATAAACCGTTTCACCGCTTCGTAAGAAAGAGGACCGCGCAAGCGACCTCGAACTCGTAACCAATCGAGAGACCGGAGTAATCTGGTCGCAATTAGAAGTAAGGGCGTGAGTGTAAGCCCGCTGGGAAACACTCCTGGCTATCTCGCGGTTAAGGCGTTGGTCTCTTACGGGCATGTGGTGGAGCTTGACGGTGGATTGTTTTTGTCCAAGACTTCTGCACTCACTTTAGGGAGATAGAACGACTAATCGTTAAAACTTTCTGAGGTGACGGGTTCGCCCGTTGTAGTTGACAACTCTATTTTATAGATCGTTCTTTCAACCGTGGGGTGAACGTAGATACTAACTTCACCGCGTGTCCAACGCCTTACCGCGTGGACTGGGAAGTGGATTCGGAGAGGTGCTAGTGGTAATTCAATTCGAATCGCGGTTATCGCGGACCGTGGCGCCCTTTGCCCGACTTTTACATGGGATCGTGTGTCCAACAGGTCGTTTCAAAAGTAGCTGACATTTTGTTAACAACCACACGCTTCTTAGTTCACGCTCCCCCCATCCCTCGGTTATTAGCCAGAGTGCACAGTCAATTGGTTGACACCGCACGATTCGCAAAGCGCCGAGCCGCGCCCGAAGGCCATACCAAGAGGAATTGAACCACCTGCCGTGACAGAGGAAACAAAGTCCTTTCCAGTTCCGACCCACTTCGAGGAGGCTACCGGTCGGGAGTGAATTGTGAGTTGATAGATATTCCAACAAAACAATTACAATGTGATTTCCGCCCAACAAGGCAAGTGTGTACCGTTGGATTAAATCGTTTAAGCAAATATAATGACCAGCGAAAATTCAATGTGACTTATGCCTGACAAAGCATCTGTGAACCAAAGTCTCTAAGTGCAATATTTCGAGATAAAAATATGACTACTGCGCCCCCTGGTGGATGAATTTCAAATCACAACCTAATCAACTCAATCTGATTAAACCTTTGGGCACTATCGTGGAGGAATATTTACATACACACAGACTGACTTAACGGGACCGGTGACGTAGTGTCTAGGTCGACTGATCTTACATTTAAGGTTCCGGATTCGATTCCCGGCTGGGTTTCCATTTTCCGTTAGGATAAATTTAATCGAATTGCATTTTAATTATGTCGATCGAATGCAATAATAAGACACACATTACACGCACACATACATATAGACACTTCATAGTAGGGTTGGTTGTAAGAGATTGTTGTATGACAATAAATCCGCACATTGTGAAAAATCTTAATCGTCTCGGAGGGAATCAAAATGGATATTTCCGTCTTCGTCTCGAAAAAAAAATTCGCGTTCACAATACTTTCCCTTCTCGTTGGTGGGTGAGCCGTAAAAGTAATAAAGTTGGATATTTTTTATCAGACTATGTACATAGAATAAATGAATAACCTGAGCTCAGCAACATCTCGCGTGTTGAGAATACAATCGGGATGCGCTCTCATCCGTTCGAATTTAATATCGGCAAATTGTAAATTAGCGATTAATGCCCACAGCCCACGCGGCTATAGTACACGAGGCAGCGACGAAAAAGTGCAAGAGTTTTGTAAAAGCTGATAATTTCAGATCAGACAGTATTTTGGCCATAGAATTTTGAAGTAGTCAGCAGGCCAGACTCTGGGACACCTGGCGCTGGCGTACTAGAAAAGGTGTAACTTTAATTTATACCCCCAAAGTGTTTTGGAAAAGCTGAAAATTCATCAGTAGATAGTGTATGCAATACAGAACTCGAAATATATGGTCAGACTGCTTAACAATTTAATGCGTAGCGTCAGAATTACTTAATACATGTCACACAAATGAAGTTCATATATTGCGCGGCACATTAGACCGATGCGTAATATTTACGGACAAATACGTACCGGCGTATTTGTAAGGACTTTATTTTTGTGCATTCTGTCGATTGTGCATTCTTTCGATTGTGTATTTTGTCGATTCTTGCATTCTGTCGATTCTTTAATCGATTGTGCATTCTGACCGACAGCCGGGGGAGTCTGGAAACAGTACTGTCTCCTATAGAGCCGGGATAGTTGTTTACCTTACGGCAACTGCTCTTGAAACGACCAATCGGCTACCCGATTCCGGGTGAAGAGCCGGATAAAGGACACCGTGGTTCGTGATAGATTCGGTAGAAACCTTATCACCGCTTCCTAAGGGAGAGGACCGCGCAAGCGACCTCGAACCTGTAACCAGTAGGGTGACCAAAGTAACTGGTAGTAAGGACGCGAAAGTCGGCCCGCTGATTGATTAACCTGGTTATCTCGCGGCAAGGCGTTGGGCGTGTGACGTAACTAGACAGTGGATTGTTTTTCGCCCCAAATCTTCTGCGCTCATCTCACGCACAGTATACCAACCAGTAGCTTTACTCTCGAGCTACAGGGCATGGCGGGAAGAGGGTGAGAGGAATGTGGGCAGAGGGATACGTCCCGACGAACGTCTTTAGTTAGCATTACGCGCAGGTAAAGGTTGGCGACTCTTTCGAGCGTTTGGATATCTGCGTGGGCAGAGTAGCGGGATATCTGACGACCATATCCGAACCCTTGCGACTCGTGGCGTATTCGCTTTGATTTCAATTTTATATATATATATATATATATATATATATATATATATATATATATATATATATATATATATATATATATATATATATATATATATATATATATATATATATATATATATATATATATATATATATATATATATATATATATATATATATTATTTTATTTATTTAGGTAAGTAACAGCATGAACTTATAATTAGATACATAATTCGTAAAAAACATATTCTTATGCCGATTATAACTTACGCCATTCGAAATTATTTGAAAAATATTTTACAAACTAAATTATGAAACAAAAAATACAATACATCCGTAAATATTTATTAGTTGAGAGAAAACGGATCTATACCGCGCGGAAATAAACAACAGTCCTCCCGATGCATTTGTAGATGGCCAATGTAACTTTGCCGAAAATGTAACTTTGCCGGGAGAACTCATCGTCCAAATCCACGCGGCAAGGACTCATCCCCACCAACCAAAAAATGACAAATTACCGCAAAAGTTGTAGAGTTAACCGCAAACATATAAATCATACTTATACAACATAAATTCAAAATAAGTAAATGGGAATACATTTATAAGTTATATTTATTTATACATACATATTACAAATCAATAATTACTGGCAGTTGTCGCTGCTTTTTCAAGGGCGGTTCGTACTGCCGATTTGAAGCTAATTTTGTTTTTACTATAAATGTCAAACCCTGTGAATTTATCATTATACGTACTTGGCAATCGGTTAAGCATTGAATTGCGCGTGTAATTAGAATGTCGTCTCGGGGGATCTAATTTTGTTCTAAGATAAGCTACTGTCTGGTAGACTGTGCCTCACGGGAGACAGAACGATCTAACATCGTGAGGAACTTCCTGAGGTGACGGGTTCACCCGTTGTAGTCGATAGCTCTAGTTGGTCAAAATACTGTCTTATCTGAAAAACTCTTGCACTGTTTTGTCGCTGGCTCCCCGACTACTACAATGAAACTGCGGAGGGATCCCTGAATGTCACTTTACGACCAATTGTTCATATCGGCGCGGTGCTCTCCACTCTCGTCTCTCTCCTAGCCGAGCGTTGCGCGTCGTGACAACATAATAAAATGTTATGTTAATTTCAAACGAGCCCGCCACACAAAAAGTGGACAAATGAATGAGGACGTTACAAGGAGTCGCGGCAAATGAAATTAATAATGCGACTTCTCGCTGCCTTTGAAGGCATAAAAGACCGAGGCAATCGCGGATTGTGGGCATCACAATGCGGCACTGCGGCCGTATCGGCATTTTCAAACTCTTATGCTTTGTATGCTGTAGCATACCACTATAGCGCCCTGCTGAAAATGCACATACATTGAAGTAGTTCAGAGTTGAATTTAGCGACCTTGGATCTCGATCGTAATCAGCGGTCTGAAGCTTTTAGAAGCCAAAGATTTTTTATTTTTTTTAGAATGTTTTTTTAATTTTTTTTTTTTTATTTACTTAATCCGACTGATGTGACCTGTCCATCATTGGACGCAAGCCTACCCGCGGCGGAATGTGAGCGATCCAATATTGGATATGAAATCCAATATAAACTATCACACGCAGAAGTGACGGCTGAATTTTTACCCCGCGAAATATACATTTAAATGCATGAGCATAACAGAAAATTAATTGACACTTTAGACAATGCCGATGTATGCTTTTAAAATTATATACATATCTGTCTGAGCCCAGGTTACATAGCGCATACCTTAAACGCAAATGATTATCTTTCAATTGTGCTAAACAAAGAGCAGCCGAGCCCGCCTTGCTAGGCACCCCTGTGATAAGGCGAGCTCACTTCGGGAGTCCCACTAGAGTGCCACGGTTGTGTCAAGGAAAGATCTAAGATAACATTAACATTACTATATTTGATTAAAGTAACATGTTTTCTTTGATTTATAAATATGTATCGTGATTATTTGATGTTGACTATTTTGATATTGATTTCTTGTTTTTTGTTTTTTTTTTATTTATTTTATTTTGATTATTATATTTTAACTTCATTTCACAGTGGCACCAATATTAGGTGTGTCTTGAAATCCAGGTTAATAGATATCTTGAGGATATTTGCAGCGTTTGCAGTTTTATTTCACAGTCTTTGTCTATTTTCAGTTTCAATTTGTAAGTTTTTGTTTTTCTGTATTGACAGCTTTAAGTCTGTTTTTTTTTGTATTGACAACTGCAAATAAATAATTTTATTTTATTATTATTATTATTTATAGATTGAGTAGCATGTGAGTGCACATTTCGACATCATCGCAATTGAGGTATAAAAATCAGACAACGCACTATATAAAAGTAATATTTGGAGTACCTAAGCTAACGCGTGGACCACGTTCGATGCCTTGACCAACCCTGATATAAAACAAGACTAAAAATAAGCGCATTCAATCGCAGATACTTTGTAAGTCGCACAAATCTTGCGTTTGTAGCGAGAGACGAAGCGGTATTAACGAAAGTGTATAAAACGCTGTAACAGCCCCAACGGAAGCTAGTTTATGGCGATTAGAGAGAAGGCGGAGATCGTTTTTGCAAGCATCCATCAAACAGAACTCGTAACGGAGCGACACACGAAGCGACTCGCGCAATAATTGGAAATTACATACGTAAAGACGATTCGTTTTTCTTTTGCATCTAGGTACAGCTCGGAGACAGAAGAACACACCCAATGCTGGAATAAAACGACAGTACAAAGACAAACGAAAGAAAACACACGTTGTGCATATTAATAAGACCAAAATTTATCGCTAGCGATACACGGTGAGATGATTTCACCATTGATTACATACTCGTATTTTATAAGATTGCTGTTGAACAATCCTGATACGGAGTTGTTCATAGTACGTTTTGGCAACCCTTTTGCACCGGCGACATGGCGAAATGGCGACCGGCGACTGGCGAGGTGGCGCTGATAGCATTGGCGGCGAAATTAATAACAATTTATTTGGCCATCTGTAATAACATTGATAATGAATGTTGTTTTATAAAGGACAGATTGATTATAAAAACCCAACAATGTAAGCAATGATAACAATAATAACTGTCAAATATTTTCACCATCTATAGCGTCTTTTATATAGTCTGATTATATCACAGAAATAATACGGAGAAATAGAATGTCATATATTGGTTTATCTGAACATTAAAGTGCGTATTGAAACCTGTATACCAAATTAAACATTGTCAGTTTTATTTAAATTATATTAAAATAATAAGAAATATGATTTCAAAATTCGTTTGTTATTATTTTATAATTTTATTTCGGGATAGGATACCATATAGGTGTGTTTAGAGAGCCATCTAATATGGGTTGCCATGCTGCTATACCATGAACGCCGCCATATTAAACATAGGAAAAGATTAATCAATGAGTGCCATCTATATGTTGCGTTTCGTAGTATAATCCCAGCTGTCAAATCGCATTACTGCATTGATCATTCTAATACATCTATACTAATATTATAAAGAGGTAAAGTTTGTGACGTTGTAGGAAGTAATCTCTGGATGTACTGAACCGATTTTGATAATTACTTTACCAATAGAAAGCCACGTTATTTGTGAGTGTCATAGGCTAAATATTATTCCGAAAAATGAAAAGACTTTTTCGTGGTAGTCAGACTTCCAAAGTAAGTCGGAAAAAATGGTCGAACGAAAACGTTTCTAACGAACGCTGCCTTAACGATGAGAGATATATGATTAAGTTCTAGAGAAAAGTTGTAGAGCTTGATAACGCCTACAAAAAAGTCAGAGACAGCATATGTCTAACTTTTATATTTAAGTAATAAAAAGTAGTATTTTATATTAAAAAAATAATTTAAATCGTTAGGTCATGTTTATTGGTCATATTATTAACAATTATGAATTCATATCAAAATAAGTAAATTTATCGTCTCAAGTGTTTAAAACAAAAGACTTTCCCTTTTACTGCATAAATATTTAAAGAGATAAGACACTCACAAATAAGACACTTACAAGAAGACACTCACAAATAACGGTAATATAGTCAAATTTTCATAAAATATATACATACATATGCAGTAAAAATATAACCCTTCTATTAGCAGTAAGGAAATAAATCATAGCACTCAGTACTAACCGAACCACACTCATAATTTCATCACAAGTAAAAAGTTTTACCGCCCAACGAAGTGGGCACGGGTCAGCTAGTTATATAATAAATTATTTCACCCAGCTCTAGTACCGTGATTGCACGTCCAAAGCTCACAACTCTACCAATGCCGAGCATGGTATGTCGAGTACAGTGAGTCGACGAAGAGTCTCCAGTCGCAACTCCTGCAACTATGGCAGGATTTGTTGTCGTACAGAAACAGCGGCAAATGGCGATTGACCAGGTCGATTGTTTAATCGCGAGCTTCTCCACGATTGTTTGCAGTTCTTAACAGTTTCATTACTCCAACGAGGTTGATGGAGACAGAAGCCAATCTATTCACCACCAGGGCAGTTTTAACGACTATGGCCGCCTTTTCTTCCCGTGCTTAATAATAGATCAACAGAATCAGAGACTTTTATCCTGATCCAGACCCCCATCATTTATTATTTAATGATATGCACTAAAAATATTTTTCATTTCTACATATATACATATTCACAATTCATTGCAGGTGGTAGTGTTTTGACTATTAATTAGGCAGTATTCTCTAAACGACAGCAAGAAGAGACACGCCCGTTAGAGAGTCAATAGAAACAAAATCTAAAGGCTGCATCAGCGTTTAAAACACGGGCACAGCGCGGCAAGCATCACACACTTCATGGAGACGGCGAGGCACTCGCACCCAGAGAAGCAGAGCTCTGAACTCTCAGTTCGTCTAACCGCGACGCCCAGTGCGCCACGAAGACAAGAAATGCCATAAAGCATTCCTTGATAGACTAGGTCAGTTCTTGACAGTCGACAATTGCGTTAACTGTTGTGCCAGACCACAATAAGCTGTAATAGTCAACAACAATATAGGAACTCAAAAATGTTTAAAAATAACGCAAACTTTCAACTAACCATGATTGCACACACGAAAATATATGAGCAATAACAAACAACAAAACAAATCAATACCTATTTTTTAAATGGGAAAAACATGGCTTTAATTTAAATTTATTTTAAGAGCCGTATTACAAAATAGCGTAGGTATTCTTTTAAAATGAGTTGAAAAAATGAACGCATTTTTTTTTGGATGTAACTATAAAAGATAGGATAAATAAATAAATAAATAAATAAATAACTATTCAACCCTGGGAGAAAAACCGCGGCACTGAGCGCTCTTCTCTTGCGCAAGCAAATATATACACAATTTCTAATTGTTTTTTGCAGTGTTTTCTCCTTTCTAATGACAATAATTTATATTATGTCGTATTGCTAAAAGAGTGAACTTTAATATAGTATAAGTATTATATAAGAATCTTATTTTATTTCTCAGAAAATTAGAATGATACAGGAAGATTTTTTTTTAATTTTGTGTAATTGTAAGTAATGTATACCTTGGATATGTGGTCAAAAAACGAAAAAAGCCGTAGTGTACATCAAGAATACATGACGGACATAAAAAAAAATAGTATACGGTTTTCGTTGTAGTGATATTACTGTATTAAGGAGCTCAAAGTTTGCCTTCCGAGCGTTTTACGAATAACGACTTTCGGAAAATGGGCTGAATAAGTAAATAATATTCGTTACATCTAAAATTAAAGGCCGCTATGGTCAACATCAAGAAATGGTCCAGGTAATTCAGTAATTAAAGTTTGTAGAAATCTCTTTATTTCTTGGAATTAGAACGCCAAAAATCCACTTTTCTTGCCTTTCTGGAAAAAATATGTGATACGGCTCTTAATTCAAAAATTAGACTCAAACCGAAGTTAAATAAGTTCAAAGAGGCCAGTGTGAAATAATCGCAATTACCAAGTTAAGTACCTGGCATATTTATTAATAAACAATCTAATTATAGCCGCCGTCTTAGCAAATACTCTTACCGTCTTATCCATAATTGTATTTAATTAAATCTCAGCAGTAAAATCAGCTTCCATTCCGTTCGATCTGCTTGCATCCTAACTATTACCTTATCGTAGCGCAATAAGACTGAAGCCCATTAAAATTGCCTTTTTCAGAGACATTCCGCGTCGTCTAAGCGTGTTGAGAACGTGTAATGAATAACATGGTGACCAACGTGCCAGGTCAAAAGAAGATGAAAGCTGGAAGCAGGGATGGAGAGGAGAAACCGTAATGTAATTACTTGCCATGGGGCCATTACAATCTGGGATGATATTTTTTATTTTACTTATTTAGGTACAGAGAAAAATATAACGATGTAATACATGGAAATACGCATGTTTCAAAAAGGATTATGTATATAAATCGGACTGTGGTCCATACGCATCAATAAACATGACGCGTAACGGTGTTGACGTGAATGTAGTTACCGTGCCGTAATGTTAAAACATAATGTTACTTCATTCCGTCGCGACCTTGGATCTCGCTTCTAACATATGTAGTAGGATACCTACGGATATAGTCGGACACATGAATCATGTCGAAACTACAGTATAGTGTAATTTCCGTATTAACCGAACGGAAAATAAATATAGTCGAGTTATGGAGTTTCAACAAAATTCCTTATAATTCAACAAAATTGCTATTGAAACATCGTTATTCCATAATCCAATATTTTTTCTCAGTGTAAGGTAACAGCATGAACCTATAAATAGATATTTAATTCCAAAAAGACATGTTCTTATGCCGATTATCACTTCCGCCGTGCGAAATAATCTGAAAAATATTCAGCAAATTAAAGTATAAAACAAAGTACATCAGTAAATATTTATTAGTTGAAAGAAAACGGATTCCTACCGCACGGAAATGGACAATAATGCCCCCGACGTTGGTAGACGGCAAATGAAATTTTGCCGAAACGACGGCAAAACCCATCGTTCAATTCCACACGGCACCGACTCGTCCTTCCCCCAAACTAAAAATGTCAAATAACCGCGAAAGTTGCATTATTGATTTTATTTTATTTTATTTTATTTTATTTTATTTGGTACCCAAACAGAATATTGACAAAACATGCAGTGACATATATATACTACAGTTACATGACTACATCAATATCCTTTTGATATGAGTACACAATTAGCACAATGCATGAACAATGGTTGAATTTTTAAAAAAATACGTATAAAAAAAGGAAAAAAACAAAAAATACCAGAATTACAGAATAAAGGTAATATGGTTAAACACCTGGCAGAGCTGCTTAAAATTAAGGCAGGAAAGAAAATATCTCGCAGGTTTCCTTGACGCAATTGTACAATAGTCACAGCAGTGACTTTTTCTCATTCTCTTTCACCGTGCATGGAGCCCGTCTTGGAATGCTTTGCCGAAAAATGTGAGAACCGCGCCAAGCATAACAACTTTTAAAAATAAACTCAGAGAGCATTTGAAATCATCCAGATAAATTCCCTTTCCCTTCCCATTCCCCTCCTTTTTAAACTTTAGCGTCCTTATAGGTGTTTGATTATTTTGATGTGGCAAACCCGTGTCCACAAAGAGTATAGTATATATTTCTTTCTATCCTCTTTTATTTTATTTGTCATACTCTTTATATAGGTTAAGTTATGTAGTCTACTCGCAAATAATGTTCATACAATAGTATAGGTTAGCTCTAAAATATTGCCTGCAGGCAATAAGCTCGCCTTTTCTTAAGAATAGAGTTTTATTATTATTAAGCGGACCCTGTTTTAGACGGCCAAAATGAAACGTCTTTCTCAGGTTTTTTTAAAATTTAAAGTTGAAATATATTCATGAATCTTTTACCTCTGGAATCACTGCTAGTTGGAGATTGTTGTAAGTGTAAAAAACTTACTACTGTTCGTTAAAGAAAACTTAAAACGCGTTTTTCTCAAAACCATATATTTCTGTCCTGCAATGGTGATAAAAACTATAACTTGACGGATCGAGTTGTTCCAAAAAAAAATTAAAGATTATTAAATTCTCTTTTATATGAACTAAAAAAACTCACAAAAAAAGTTTATATCTATTTATTTGCTTGTTAAAAACAAAATGTTGAGGCGAAAATCGATTTTATTTCTTAAAATCCTTGAAAAAATATAACAATAATAAGTTTCTGTTATTTTTTTAGTTTATCTAGAAAATACACATGTAAAAATTAATATCGTAGTAAACTTTTTTTTGTTTCAGGCAAAGTTACGCTCGCTATTACCGGCGCAAACTGATACCGTCATTTCTGCAGCGGTAGAAACATTTGCAATTCAATACCTCAAAAATAGTTTTTTTTACTATGGCAAAAAATATTGCTATTTTTCAAATGTTAATCAATGTGATATAAAAGATTCATGATCAGATTTCAACTTAAGGTATAAAAAAAAATGACAAACATATTTTTCTTGTGGCTTTCTAAACCAGGCTCTCCCCTTAAATCGAGGAAGTCGAAAACAGTTGTAATTTCTTTAGTTCTTGATGAAGCACTAATTTTAATTACTCCTACTAGATCACTACAATAAAAGATACCATTGAGTATTTTGAAAATATACACAGCCTATATATACACAGAAATATACACAGTCCACAGAAATATACATAGTCCACAGAAATATACACAGTCCTACTCCTACAATAAAAGATACCATTGAGTTTTTTGAAAATGTACACAGCATCATTTATATTATGCCTATGCACAAAAGCATCAATTATTTTTTGTGCAATAGCTTTTTGATTTAGTGTTTAGGTATCGCAAAAAAATATATTCTGAATGAGAACACTGTAACCTGTTATTTTTTAACTGGTAGTGTAGGGACCATATCGGTGACGCGGACTCCAAAATAATAGCGAATATTAGCGAACCAGCAACGTGATTGATGTAAGCTTTCACACGCTCGAATTGCGCAAGCCGAATGAAAAATACCGCAATCCGACGTTCTGCATACGCTCAAATTTATCTAAAGTGTTATTCATTAGCATTCAAACGGCGAGAATCGTCATAGTCTTAGATAAGAAGTGACTATTGTTTATCTAGCCGAGCCTCGAAGGAATTTCCGCAACTATTAATGAAGGTTATTACCGGTCCGACTATCTGGGTTAATTTCACCTGTAGGTCAACAAGAGCAACGTTATTTATAACTTGCTTAGTGAAAGAATCTTGAGATGTTTGTTGATTTATAAATAAATGATGGATTCAAAGTAGATGTATTCATAATAGAATACCGATATAAGTAGCTATATGGGCTTACGACCGCATTACGGTTGACATATATGGTAGCAGAAATATAGACAGAACGAGAAATTTTGTCGAAAATCAAATAAATAAAAGAAAAGATTAGATTAGATCGTATTACCTCAGGCAAGAGTCACATTAATCCGATCCAATGGCATACAAGGGGGAACATGTGTATGGGACATTATGTATGGGAAGGATATGAACACCTGCTCCAGGAACGGTGGAGATAAGAGAATAATCGACCGGCATTAAACAACCTAAACCCAATAATGATGATGTGGGTGGGTTAGGAATTAGAGGAAGGGGAAGGCAGAGTAATGTTTGTCTTTTCTCGGTCTCTTTCGCTATCCTGTTGAGAAACGTTGTCTTCTGAAGCACTTTCCTTTAGATCATACGATATGTGATTGGAAAGTTTCAAAACTGGACTTGTAATTTCAAAATGGCAGTACATACAGGCTATTGAGATGGATCTTCTTTAAAGTAGTACTTCTTCTAGTAGTCTTTTTCGGGTAGTCCTTCTTCTTCAAAGTAGTCCACGTTCCGATGAACACACCGACTCCAATGGTGTTCAGACGTTTAACACCCTTCAGATGAGCGTAAGAAGATATACTGTATAGTTACGCCACACGCTTGTAAGAAGCCAAAGCCAAGCCAACGCGAGATAACCAGGTTAATCACGTAACGTTCCAATACTCGCGCCCTTACTTCCAGTTGCAACCAGATTACTCCGGTCTCCCAACTGGTTACAGGTTCAAGGTCGCTTGCGCGGTCATCTTGCTTACATAGCGGTGATACGGTGCCTACCGAATCTATCGCAGACCACGGCATCCTTTGCCCGGCTCTTCACCCGGTGTCGGGTAGCCGATTTGTCGTTTCAAGAGCGGTTTTTGTAAGGTTAACAACTACCCGCGCTTTATACAAGACAGTACTGTTTCCAGATTCCCCCGGCTGTCGGTCAGAATTCACAATCCATTGGCTGACGTCGCACGGTGCGCAAACCGTCCAGAAGCGCCCGAAGGTTAACTCCTAGTGGAAACTGGCCCGAAAACCGAAGTCCTACTCTAGCTTGCACTTCTACGTGGAGGCCGCCGGATGGCTGTTGACCCGTGAGTATGACCGACCCTGAACTCATGGGTCTTTGTGGCCCAACTGCAACAGGGCCCATTAGCTCCCAATCGACAGTGTACAAAAATGTGTAAGTTAATAGTGCCTTTCTGCATTGACGTGAACTATTTATCCATACTGTCACCTCCTAGTTTCCAGGGCCGCACTGGCCGCACTCACCTTATCGACCGTCCCTCGTAAATTGTGGCGGTCATTAAATAATGCTGTCGAGGATTGAAATAATCTTCGTCCGCCGCGCCGCGCTTGTTCTTCCTCGGAGGTAGGAAGTGATTATTATTTGCGCGTTGCCTTGTTGAGAACGGCGCCCGCGGTATCGCCTTGAATTTTGTTCTGATGTCAGTACTTTGTTACCTAATCTGGATATTACGATCCACCCTAACACCAGCTTGCGGTAAATATGGCTTGATGTGATCCGTCCGTATCATTTGCCGCCTTGCGATATTTTACACTTTACACGGCCTCGAAGAATGTGAGAGACATCGAAGAATTTGAGAAATAATCAAAGGCGGTTTCGCCTTACCCCTTCTATAAATTTGAGACATATACCAAATCAAAGCATATAATACTCCTAATATTTAATTATATGACAACTTGGCTGAAATCTATCCTGGATGGGTGATACAGCTTTTTGAAGTCCGTTTGTACCGATTTTGTTTCCAGCCTACTTAGACTTAAAGATTAGCAAACAACTATGTTTATTAAAATTTCTATTCATATTATGTTTTATTCCATGACATGACATTCAGATCCATGACATTCACGCATATTCTATAAATGATTAGTTAATAATTATGAGAGAATGTTTTAGTTATGGAATTAACTTTTAATGTATATCTTGCGGTGTCGACTACAACGGGCGAGCCCGTCACCACAGGACGTTTTAACGATTAGTCGTTCTGTCGCCCTGCAGTGAACGTAGAAGACTTTGGACAGTACAATCCTACGTCCAGCTACGTCACAACCCGTGAGAGTCCAACGCCTTACCGCGAGTGAGCCAGGAATAAACCCGGCGGGCTCGAGATACTCGCGCCCTCACTTCCAATTGTGACCAGATTTCTCCGGTCTCTCGATTGGTTCCGAGTTCGAGGTCGCTTGCGCGGTCCTCTCCCTTACGAAGCGGTGAAACGGTGTGCACCGAATCTATCGCGGACCAAGGCGTCCTTTGCCCGACTCTGAACCGGGATCGGATGGCCAATGGTCATTTCAAGAGCAGTCGCCGTAAGGTAGACAACTACCCCCGCTCTATATGAAACAATCCAGTTCCCAGACTCCCCCGACTGTTAGTCGGAGAGCACAGTCGATTGGCTTGCGCCGCTCGGTGCGCAGACCGTCCAGGAGCGCCAGAGGTTTGATTCCCAGGGGAGACTGGTTGACCCAGTGTCCTACCCAGGTTCGCACCCCATGCGTGGAGGCCATCGGATGGGTGTTGACCCGTGAGTGTGACCGACCCTGAACACATGGGTCATCGTAGCCACCTCATCATGGGCCCATTAGCTCCCTTGGGTCATTAGGGCCCTTTTAATGTATAATGTGGGTTTAAATAATTAAATTTAAAAATAGATACATCGAATAATGTTTCTGGATCAAAATTAAAGTGACTAAGCAGAATGTCGCCGACTTGGATCTATGGAATGCATCAGCTGGGTGTTATAGGCATACAAAAGAGTAAGGTCAACCAATATACCAGTGCTCTATAGACCTAGAAAAGGCTTCTGATAATGTTCCTCGTGAGGCTTTATGTGTAATTCTGAATAAGGTAGGCTCCTCTCTGGAAAGGTACAACTTTTATACGATGGGACAGCATGCTGTGTTTTAATAAAGGGCGAGCAAAAAAAAAATTCCGTCTGCTGTCGCGTCAAATACGGATGTGCCCTCGCTGCGACTCTGATTGCTCTTTATTTATTTATGTATTTATAAACTAAAATGTGTACAGTATATATTGTATACGCGCCAAGCATAACAACTTTTAAAAACAGACTCAGAGAGCATTTGAAATCCTCCAGATAAATTCCCTTTCTCCTCCCATTCCCCACCTTTTAAAACTTAAGCGTCCTTATAGGTGTTAGATTATTTTAATGTGGCAAATCTGTGCCCACAAAGAGTAAAGTATATACTTCGTTCTATCCTCCTCTATTTTATTTGTCATACTCTTTATATAGGTTAAATTATGTAGTCTACTCGTAAATAATGTTCTTACAATAGTATAGGTTAGCTCTAAAATATTGCCTGCAGGCAATAAGCTCGCCTTTTCTTAAGAATAAAGAGTTTTATTATTATTATTAATATTATTGTTATTATTATATTTTTATTAAAAAACATTGCATAATAATACTAGTACACTAATTTATACATTGAAAATTACCATATATTATAAAGCACCTTTTTAAATAGAAAATCATTTTTGAAATAAAAAATTAAAAGGAAAAATGCATATTCAAATTTATTACTATTAGTTACTATAGGGAAGGGAATGGGAAGAAAATGTGAGATCGATATGGCTAAAAGTAGTATCGGATATGAGCAAGCGCAAGCAAGGCGGACAGCTCTTTCGATACAAGGATATGCAAAAGCGCCATTTGGAGAGGTGGACACACGAGCCCTCTGAATGGGACCACCGCAGGGAAATAATCCTGGGTGAAGATAGCTCGCAAGACAGATGTTTTCGGGGACAGAAGAAAAGTGGATCTGGACCAGCCGCGGCTTCAAAGTATAGCGTGTAGTATCCTGATGTGCTCCGAGTGTACTAGCATTCTTCACACCAATATTGGTTACGTCAGTCACTTGTGGGCGCTTGGAGGGGCGGAACAGATGTCTTTAATTGACCTAGCCATAGTCAAAAATCGACAGGAGAATAAAGTATAAAAAAATAAACTCAGCGCTGTATTTAATGTGTAAAATGCAAACAAGGCGGGTTGAAGAATAGATTCTTGAGGTACAACTTTCTAAACAACTCAAAAACAGGCGAGCGTTTCACGCTCTGATGGATCTATCATATCAATATGCTTATAATGATCTAATAGACAGCTAGAGAGCCGTTTACAGGAAGAGTCATACGATTTTTTTCATAATTCGTAATGGTTGCGAAAATTACTCTTGCTATGCTACGTTACTATCCGTGATATTACCTGTCTATTTTACCTATATTATCGTATATCATCTATCTATATTATCTTATCCTACCCTATCTATATTATCGTCTTATCTATATTATCTATCCATTTTATTATCTATCTGCGATATTATCTATCAGTGACACTATGCTATCCGTGAGTGCAAATTCCAATTTGTAAACAAATTGAGACCATACTGTGTAGATAGAGACTGACCGAAGATATGAGAGGAGGGTCCTATCTTGCACATCCTGGTGGCTAGCTTTCACCTGCAGCCGGAGAAGCGAGGAACAGCGGTAGTCACACGAATTATAAGGAAACAGCAGTTGGAGAAAGAAGCCTAACTGATACAGGGGAGCTAAGGGGCCCTTGCTGAGTTGGCCACGAAGACCCATTCTGTTCAGGGTTAAGGGTCACACTCACGGGTCAACATCCATTGGGCGGCCTCCACGCATGAAGTGCGAGCCTGGGTAGGACTCTGGCCTTAGGGCTAGTTTTCCCTAGGAATCAACCTTCTGGCGCTCCTGGACGGTCTGCGCACCGTGCAGCGTAAGCCAATCGATTGTGCACTCTGAATAACAGTCAAGGGAGTCTGGAAGCAGTACTGTTTCCTATAGAGCGGGGTTGGTTGCGGACCTTACGGCGACTGCTCTTGAAACGACCATCGGCTACCCAATTCTGGGTGAACAGCCGGGCAAAGGATTCCGTGGTCCGCGATAGATTCGGTATACACCGCTTCACCGCTTCGTAAGGGAGAAAACCGCGCAAGCGACCTCGAACTCATAACCAATTGAGAGACCGGAGTAATCTGGTCTCAATTGGAAGCAAGGGCGTGAGTGTAAGCCCGCTGGGTACACTCCTGGCTATCTCGCGGTTAAGGCGTTGGCCTCTTGCGGGCATGTGGCGGAGCTTGGAGGTGGATTGTTTTGTCAAGTCTTCTGCGTTCACTTCACGGGAGAGAGAAAGACTAATCGTTAAAACTTCCTGAGGTGGCGGGTTTGCCCGTTGTAGTTGACAACTCTATATGATACAGGAGCGAGAAAAACAAGTTCAGTTAAGGTGTGACAAGAATATAAGCCGAGGAAATATAGCTTTATCACTTGCATCTTGTATCAATATAGTAAGAAATTCTCGTTTTTTTCTACTGCAATAAACCTACGCAGACGTATGTTTTAAGAACAGTATCTACGGAAGTAATTGAAAAGCTACTATTACTGGGGTAGAAGGTCATAATGCAAAACGATACGACCTTTAAGAGATATTTTGTAGCATGATATTTGTAAAATTTACTCTAATATGCATTAAACACATGCATTTACGTTGGACATTCTTGGTAGCATAGTTGCTCGCTATTAACAGTAATGCTCCTCTGCGGAGGCTCTCGTAACCTTGGCTTCTGGGCGCTTAACACGCTTAAGTTTTCCGTACACTCTTAGAGAATTAACCCCGCGGCCTTATAATGTAAACTGATCGGATGGGAAGAAATCGAAACAACGCTTGGTGTACCTTGGAAGAGAAGGCCACATCCTGAGCAGAAAGGAAAGGTCACCATAATTACAATGTGTCGTTTTTTAATCCACAAAAAATACTTTTTAACATAAGTTAATGATAACTTACACAATGAAGCGTCAATTAACATAGGAAAAATTGTTTTCAACAAAAAAGGAGCAATCGGTTTGTGACAGTTCATCCGGTTATATATAGTATGCGCGTTTCCAACATATGTTAATCGTACTCTCACGTCCCTAATAATACGGCAGTAACCCGATGTCGATGTTTCTCTGCTTCTTTGCCTGGCGTGGCCAAGGTAGTAGCGCAAGATTCATACAGCGAGCAAGCATTAAAAACCGATCCAACTGATAGGATTTCTAAATTCCTGTGACTACATCTTCTTACTTTGCCGGCAGACGGCAAGCGGACAGAGGTGTGTGTGTGTATTCCTCCACGATAGCGCCCAAACGCTTCATTCCATTGAGCTGAAATTTGGCGTGCATGACCAAATGATGCTTGTATACCAAACTTCAGCTCAATCAGATTAAGCGTTTGGACGATATCGTGGAGGAATACATACGCACAGACACACAGTATACAAACAGACACACAGAAAAACTTCAATCTGGAAATGATCTTAATCGTCTCAGAAAAGCTCAAAATGGATATTTCATCTCGATATTTTAGCGCGTTGTAATCTTTCCCTTTTCGTCGGGTGGTCGGCCAGAAAAGTAATAAAATCGTCAAAACCTTTTAAAATTCGATTAAAGAACTACAAAATTTATTTCACCAATTGATGTACTGGTTATATTGTTTTTTTACTTCGTAACTGTCATAGTCTTGTCCTGTTTTTAAAAGTTCCTTTCAAAATGTATCGTTGTCGTTTTGAAATGTGTCGGTTCTGACTGGCGGTTGCCTATTCAAACGCTAATTTGCCTCTCTCGTATGAGCACCTACTTGATCATTGACCACATTGGTGCATGACCAGATGTTATACATATAGGTTTTTCAGGTACACATGCACCTTTTGGAAGTCAATAAAACTTACTTCAGTTTTGGATTTAGTAATTATTGATTCGTAAAATTGGTAGTAACAGTCCTTTTTCTGTCTCGACTAAGTTACGGAGTACCCCCGCGGTTTGTCCAATTGAAGGTTCGCGTGTGCTTGTAGCGTGTCTCCTGTGGTCTTATCGCGGTCGCTGACGTCGACACGACTTCTGGTATCTCGACACGGCACCCGCCCCCTTTCGTTGCCAATGTCCTTCTGTACCGTTAGACCAGCTCATATGGCGATTACGACGCGGATTAGATTGCAATGCCACATTATTTACATTGTCAGCAGGTAAGAGCAGCAGCGGCGTGGACAGAGTTTCTGTTGCCAGGAGTCTATTTTAGTCATCATTTTCTTCCCCTTTACTAACAAATAGAATTTCTTCACAAAACATTTTTTCAATACCCTAGGCTCAAGCCAGTCGGCCAGATTTATTTGCTATGGTAATAAAGTATCCATAGAAACTCCCCGTGGCAGGTTGAAGGCCCCAGCGTTTCAACAGCGGTGTAGAAGTCAAAAGAGAACAACCACACCAGTGCCACGCGGTAAGGTCACGGTCTAGTTGACTTAGCTAGAAGTTGGACTGTTTTTGCCCGATCATGACAAGTCTCTACGATCATCCCAGGTAGAAAGAATGATCAATATCGTTTTACCTTCCTGGGGTGACGGGTTCACCCGTTGTAGGTGACGACAACCCACTTTGTTGTTCCCACCAGCTTTCCCGCGATAACTCCCATCGGCTTGTCGGTTCTAGGTTCTAGGTATGCAATCATCGTCAAACACGTCCAAGGCATCGCTAGGTGGAAAGAGACAGTCCTAATGGATACATATGTCAGCGACGGCTACTTTCTGGTATGTTGAAAGACTGACCTTCTCCATGAGATACTCAAGGTAAATGACAATCCCTATTCTCTGCAAGGTGATTGAGGTTCCTAAAAACGGTCGTCTGGAAAAGGCACTGTGTTAACCAAGAGAAGACCACGGAGGATGCCATACTTTACGCAAAGGATTGGGCAAAACATTGTGATAGTACATACGTAAAGGGTTTTATCGATATATCTGGTACCTGGTCGATGATCCACTGTAAACTGCGTATCAGATAGTACCCGAATCACTCAGGACCACACGCAGTTATTTTTCATACAGGAGCGTCCTCATTGGATATGTACTGTCAATTGTCATCTGTCTTTAAGACTCCCTCAACGAGGTGACCGCAGATGCCATTGTAGGGTCTAAGTCCGTAAAATGTATTTTTCAAGGACGCTCTTGCTTATCCTGATGGGTGTGCCATTAGCGCTTATGCTGAGATGTCGGCCTCTTGGTCTATGGTAGGAGCTGTGCTAAGTTCGAGAGAAGGATCACCTGATGGAAAGCAAAACTGCTTGAAGAGATCGGTGACCATGTCAGTTGACCAAACATCTTGTACCCACAGTTAGTCTAAATGGTGGAGTGTGTTAAAGCTTTACTGTTAAAGCTTTGATATTATTGTGACCCTGAGACAGCCGGGAGCTTTTCCTTCGGTGAAGATTTCCACCTGTAAATGTATGATTTACTACGTAATTCACGCTAATTCAAATGTCAATGTTGAAATGACTCTTCAAGGCGTAGTTGCTCAGATAAATTACCGCAAAATCTGGATTGTCGCTTTGCACCTACTGCGTACCTAGATATTTAATTTCACGTCTGATGTCTTCCAGTCCCCCATAGCGTGACTGAGTGAGTGGGAAGGATGAGGGTATTGCGTCTCGAGTAAAAACTGGTTCGCACACATTTGCCCCCGGGCTATCGCCACCTTCAATCTTAATTTTGCACTTCCTCCAACTGAAGCGCTCCCACCATTGTGCAATCCCGTCTCTTTCCAGCGCGAAGGGAGCAGCTAGTTTTGTCTCGCTTTGGCGGCGTCTGTGAAGGATCATCGCGATATGGAAGTTGCAATCCGGTCGTGAAATTGCAGAAATTATTAACGTTGCGTAACTGGCGAATTAACGCTCTCATATCTGACACGCAATAAAAATTAAACAAAGATAAAATCCCATTTTATAAAAAAAATGCAACGTCCACAGACCCTTATGTCTGCTTACTTAGGTAGCTAAGGTGGCTCAAGCCATGGTTCTTTTAGAACCAAAAAGAATATCACTGATTTCACTGATAATGTCACAGCAGTCACTGAAGATGATCACAACGAGAACGAGTCACCAGGTTTCGTATCCCTCTTATAACTTTATGGTATACTGTTAGACAATACCGGAAGATCGCACTGCAACATTCAGACGACTTAGAACCGGTGGCAGGATATGTATATTGGACAACGTTATGAACAATACCATTCAAAGAATTCAGTTCCTCATAGCTGTTGAGATCAGAAATTACGGAATTCCAAATGGTACTGGTCGTCAATAAAAAGAGCATTGTGTAATGGTGAAGAAGTAGAAGATGAAGGAGAATAAATCGCAAGTTTATATACAAGCCAGAAAGCAAGAACTCCTTATACAACATCGCAATGTTCGTGGATGGATTACTAAACTATTTTCTGTAATTGCCCAATATTATGTATACCCGGATTGGATACTTCGATGTCTAGTAAAATGTTAGCAACGCGAGGGATGGCACAGTATACGAGTAGATATAATCGTACCACTACATTGTTGCCACATCTAAGTACTTCGCATCTCAGCTTGTTAGTACGGTGATAGCAGGTTACGGTTCGATCAATTTTGCACTGGTTGAATCGAGTCGGCCTACTCTTTCCAACAATGGGTTGTTCACGACTGTGTACTTACCTGAAATCACCCATAAATTATGCACAGTCAGTTGCGTACGAGTAAAATCAAATATTGACTGGCGCTCTTGAACAATTTAGAGAAACAATCAAGCGAGCTCCCGTTTCAAGAAGTACTGCGACGCCACTTAATCTTAATGAGAAATCTGTGTTGCTACCAAGGCGGCGGCAAATATTATGAGAATTATTTTAACTTCAGACTGAGAGCACGTTCCCTTCTTAGACGACTCTTCAACAAAGAGGAGTGATATTTGTTCAGGGTTCATGGGAGCCAATGGGCCATGTTGCAGTTTGGCCACTAAGCCCCATGTGTTCAGGGTTGGTCAAACTCACGGGTCAATACTCATCCGGCGGCCTCCACTCAGAAGTGCGAGCCAGGGTAGGACTCTGGCCTGCGGACCAGTTTCCCTTAGGAGTCAACCTTCGGGCGATCCTGGACGATTCGCGCACCGGGCGGCGTCAGCCAAACGATTGTGCATTCTGACCGACAGCCGGGGGAGTCTGGAATCAGTACTGTCTCTTATAGAGCGGGAGTAGTTGTTAACCTTACGGCAACTGATATTGAAATGACCAATCGGCTACCCGATACCTGGTGAACAGTCGTGCAAAGAATACCGTGGTCCGCGATAGATTTGGTAGACACCGTGTCACCGCTACCTAAGGCAGAGGACCGCGCAAGCGACGTCGAACCTGTAATCAGTCGGGAGACAAAAGTAATCTGGTTGCAGCTGGAAGTAAGGGCGCGAGTGTCGGCCCAGCATGGAAAAGGCTGAGTAACTTCGTTCACGAGATTTTTTGTTAGTTGTGTAAATGACACAAAATTAAAAAAAAATATATAAGTTTACTGCAAAAACTGTAAGTAAGGGCGCGAGTGTCGGCCCGGCATGGATAAAGCTGAATAGCGAACGGTTTCGTGCAGTTCGTGTAATAAGACCCGCCGTGTTTAACTCACGATTTAGCTACTATTCAGCAGCCTCCTCGTGCGAGGGACTACCCCGAGAAGAACTCCCGCGTCTCAGGTCTCACGGTGGATCAGTTTCCCCCGGAGGATTGCCCTCCAGTTCTATGGGACGGTTTGCGCACCATGCGACGTCATCCAATCGGATGTGCACTCTGACTATCTATCTATCATTGCTGAAAGAGTGTGGGGACTGTCGACTCTCTACAGATGCTGACCTGTCAACCACTCTTGAAGTGACCAATTCGATACCTGATCATGAATTCAAAGCCGGGCAAAAGATGCCAATGGTCCGCGATAGATTCAAACCGAATCACCGCCAAACATACGGCAGGTAGGCGCCGCGTAAGCAACTTCGGACCCGTAACCAGTCGGGAGGTCGAAGGTATCCTAATGGTTAATTCTTGACGCAGATATCCTGTCAAAACTGGTAGTAAAGGGACAAGGCTGCCCGCTGGTTCACCTACCAGGTGCCTCGCCGTAAGGCGTTGGCCTCTGACAGGCGTGTTGGCTTTGCTGGACAATTGATTTGTACTCGTCTCAAAGTCGTCTACGCTCACCTCACGGGAGATAAAGCGATCGCTTTCGTACAAACTTCCTGGGGTGACGGGTTCGCCTGTTGTAGTCAACAACTCCAAATATGCTAACAATTAAAACTGTCAAAGAGTTAAGTTGTTTGCAAGGAATCACTACTAAGCTCATAAGATATTACCGGAAAGGAATAAACCTGACGTCATCTATCGTTAAAATGATCCGTCGGCCATCCGATCCCGAGTAATATGGGCGCGAGGTTGGCCCGCTGTGTTTCATTGACAGTGCCTCGCGGTAAGGCGATCCACTCTTACATGCTGTTGGCGTAGCTTAACAGTGGATTGTATTGACCGCAAAGTCTTTACTTTCACTCTATGGGAGACAGAATGGCTCGATGTCGTTATAGCTCACTGGGGTGGAGGGTTATACCGTAATAAGTGACACCCCTAATAAATCAATCAAAAATTTTCGACAGGTCTTCATTAATTTTGAAAACTATCGAAATAGAGACGTCGGGATGGAAGGAGAGGAACAGTTGGGTATCATCTGAATATACATATATGGGTCTATACTGGACTACACACGATACCCAGTGTTCTTGAGCCCATATGTATCGAATGCCATTACAGTAGGTAGAGGCCAGCGCAAGCGACCTAGAACTCGTAACCAGTCGGGAGGACGGAGAAATCCGGCAATAAATGGTAGTCAGGAGCGAGGCGGTCCGCTGGGTGCTTCTCAGTGTCCCGCGTAAAGCGTTGGCTTCTGATGGGCATGCGGCGAAGCCAGATTAGTGGACTGTGAAACCCTAAGTCTATACGCCCACCCCTGGTTAAAGGACCATCATGTTTCGTTATAACTCCCTGGAGTGGCGTAATAAGTGACACCCCTCAATAGATCAATGAAACAGATTAGAGAGGTCTTCATTAATTTTTGAAAACTGTAGAAATAGCGTCGTCGGGATGGAAGAAGAGGAACAGTTGAGTATCATATGCATACACATAACTCTATACACGACTACACACGATATTCACATCTCTACACACAACAATAACCTCATGCAGAGATCTTCACCAACAAACGAGCCAGCCGACGTCAGTGACGATTGTCGGCTGTAGCTTACATGCAAGACCAAATATTTGCAAAGGCCTTGAAGCATCTCGAGTACATCCTTATTCAAGAACCCGCACGGACCGGCGCAATTCACCATTATTAAAGTTGACGACTTCCTTAATGGTGGCTAGCGTAAATGATATGTTTATAAATATAATAAATACGTGGAATTAGTGGAGGTTGACAGCTTTAAATGATTGCACATTCCAAAATATAGACGACAGAAAACGTGAAGTAAAATCTTTAAATGGTAGTATGAACTGATGGGGCAGGGGTTTCGTATCAAAAATACAAAAATCGGACTGTGTTGGTGAAGCATCGCTGTTTGACAAAGTCTGTGTGTGCCACCGTCGATTTCGCTGTTCGCTTTCGTCCATTTCATATATCTATGTTTGTTGACCATGTCGAATTAATCGCACACGTACCAGTACATGTTGTGAACGATACTATTGAAGCTGTCGACCACCAATATGTTTATTTGGGTCAGACGAGCCAACTAGGCAGACTAAATTTCGACAAGGAGGTCTGTCGACGAATTCAACTCGGATGGGCAGCGTTCAGGAAACTACGCCATATCTCACAAATACCGCAGAGCCTCAAGACGAAAGTCTATAATTAGTGCTTGTTGTCAGTGATGACATACGGCACTGAGACGAGGTGGTTAACTATTGGCCTCATACACAAGCTTAAAGTCGCGCAACTAGCCATGGAGAGAGTTATGCTAGAGAGAGAAATGAGGAAATCCGCAAAAGAACCAAGGTCACTGATATATCTCGTAAAATTACCAACTTGAAATGGCAATAGGCAGGCCATATAGGTCGCTGAACCGACATTTGTTAGGGAAAAAAGATTCTCAAATGGCGACCACGAATCGACAGACGCAGTGTGGGACCGCCCCCCAGAAGATGGACCCCCAGAAGATGCCGCCATCGCAGGAAGTGGGTGGGGGCGGCTCAAGACCGCTCGTCATGGAATTCTATGGGGCAGGCCTATGTCCATGTTCAATGGGGTTTATATTTGGACTACGAGCAGGCTATTGCATCTTTGCCCCTACCACCTCCTCTAGCTGCGTCGCAATTTAAGTATTATTCTGCATCAGCAGAAAATCTTCTTCGCTAATGAATCCTTGGAATGGCTGAATAGGTTCTTAATGGATGTCTTTGATGTTATGGTGCTGGTTGGTGGACCAAAAATGCTGGTTAGTGGGCTTCCGAACATATGCCACCCCATACCATTATAACTTATTATTGTTTGTTTGTTTATACTCTTTATTGTGAAATTTTACAATGGGCGGGTTTATTTGCATACGACAATCTCCTCCAATCTACCCTAGTATGAAGTGTTTATATGTATGTGTGCGTGTAACATGTGTGTGAGTGTGTGCCTTGTTATTGCATTCGATCGACAGAATTGAAATTCAATTCCTTTATTTTTATCCCAACGGAATGGTAACTCAGCCGGGAATCGAACCCGGATTCTTACAAAGTAAAGATAAGGCGACCTAACCACTATGCCACTGGGCCGGGCTGTGTGTTGTCATATATGGTATTAGATTGTTCAAATCCGTAATACGATTTGGAAACCCTTCTGCGCCGGCGAAATAGAGGTGGCGCTGATAGAGTTGGCGGCCAAACTAATGGAAATTTATTTGGCTATCTATAATAAACAGATTGATAATAAATATTTTTTTATGCAGGATTGATTGATTATAAATCTCAATAATTTAACCAATTATAACAATAATAACATTCAATTATTAGTGCCATCTCCCGCATTTTTATATTGGTTAATTACATCTCATAAATAATATAGAGAGATATAATGCCGAGTATAATTAAAATTTCATCTTGAGATAGGATACCGTATAGGCGAGTTTATAACGCTATCTATTCAGCTACTGAATATAACTTAATATTAAGCAATGTATGGGACTATTAGTGCCATCATTTGCTGCCATTAGCTTTGCGAAGAAACATAGCTGACATCCCTGTTTTTACTACGAATTTTAAATTGCTCGATTGATTGTCCTGAACTACTATCTAAAATATCTCTCCGCACTCCTAGCCGGGCACTTAGAAATAGGGCACTCCTTCTTGTACCTGGCTTCAAAACAAAATACAGGCGTAATTCTTATTTTATAAGGGTATGCGAAACTTTAAACACCCTGAATGCAGACATTGATATTGACCCCTTTTTCACGAATATAGATACTATAAGGAAGCAGGTTGTAGGGCGCTTTTGTGATGACCAGGCTTAGCATTTTCTTCTTTTATTACAGTCTTGTTTATGTCAACATGTCTTCTGTTGTACAATTTAGTATCTTCTTGTTTAATATCTTCTTTATGCTTCATATCAGTTCTAAATTCACGTTATTATTATTGTCATTATCAGTGGTAACTTGTAAATGGCTCTAAGCTTCCTATTTTTGTTCACTACAAAATTATTGGCTGTAAGTTATCCTTAAGAAAATCAAATTAAATTAAATCTATACGTTGCGTATCGTAGTAACTAGCAACCAAAACGTAGTACGACATCGAGCAATCTAATAACCTACATAATCAATGGTAGGATGAATAAAGCGAAGAAAATATAAGAAAGTCGATGTGCGAGATTCACTCCATGAACTTACACGAAATTGAAGAGGTACATCAACGCATATTTGTAGGCCTCTTAACGGCTTCGTTCATCGAAAACGCAGTCGACACGTCTTGTAATGTAATGTTTTTATGTATATTTTTACCTTATCTGGCGTGCGGCGCGAGAGTCTGTGCAAGAGAACCACACAGGGAACGATTAATGGGTCGATAACAGAGGCGAGAATACAAACCGACAAGATGACCACGCTCACGACTTGTTCCACATTTCTTTTTATTAAAACCGCGTCTGACCGAATTATAAAAAAATAATGCCGACATATGTGCATGTACCGTAATACGATAGCATCTGTGCTGACACGCCTGAATAAGTATCATGATTGAACATCAAATCTCTATAGTCGGAGGGTCTACACGTAATGTTTTAAATCCGCTTATGACAGCGCAGAAGGCGCTTCTTCGGGTTATTGCCAAAAAGCCTCGAAGGTACCCCTCAAATGACTTGTTTGCAGAGCTGAAGATATTAGACATCAGGCAGGTATTTGCAAAGACAGTCTTTCTTAACTACATAAAAAGTAAAGATATTCACGTTAAAGCTGAGCATAAAATTTCAACGACGAGCGCCACAACCTGTAAACACATTGTACAGAAAACCCGAACATCCTTCGCCCAAAGACACTTTGGCTTTATAGGGCCAAAAATTTATAACCATCTAAAAGAATCGATAAAAACATGCCAAAACACTAAGTCAATCCAATTAAAATCTAAAATTACACAACATTTACTACAACTTGGTAGAAATGAGGTGGAAAAGGCTATAAGTCATATTTTAAAGTAAAGGTCTGCATATTATTGTCATACATTGCACTACACTTTATATTTTAATACTATTTATTTATTTGTTTTACAAAGTTCATATTACGACATTTTATATTAATATTTATTTCCATGACCATGCTATATCAATATTTTAAATATAATTATAAGTTTAATTTGCATTCGCTTATCTATTTTCTATTTTATCATATTTTGTATTTTTCATTTTAATATTATGAGCACATGAATAAATCTTTGCCATACATAGAGTTTTCCTTGGTACGGGCTATGGCCTAGTTAGGCAGATTCTGCAACTAATACAATTGTAAATTTATGTTTTTGAATGAATAAAATTATTATTTTTATTATTATTATTATAGTTAGTCATAATCATTTATTCATATTATATAATACAAGCTCCCGGCTTTGCACGGGAAAAGTTGTTCGAATTCCTGGCCAAAACTTTGCATAATCTAGTTATTTAAGACGAACAAAGCAGAATGCTACTCTTTGTGCCCAATATTTTTTTACATATTACTAGGTGTTACCCGCGGCTTCGCTTCGCGTAAAGTTTGCGCGTATCGATTTGTTAATTTAAGTAGGGTGGTGTTTATTTACGATTTTAGTCGCTACCTTTATATACATATATAGTGCAAGACGTCCTCCTAAGGTGCGCGCTACTTATCTCGTAGACGTACGTGTCTTGTTCCTCGCGTTACTAATGTCATGGTATCTCTATAACTAAACCACCTAAAAGCTTACAGTAAATGGCTAATTTTAAATCTATTCAACACCCGTGATAATGAATAACTTTATTTTGCTAAGGAATCTTATTTTATAAATCTGTTTGCTACAAAATCTGTCTTCAACAAACCTTGCCTATTTATTTGTCTTATTTTTTGAAACATTTAAGCAGTTATTGTAGCGTAAATATAAAAGTTGGATATATGCTGTCGTATGTATGCTCTTTTCTAGATCTCTTTGAGGCCGATATTTTTGTCGTATATTGTTTTCACATTTATCAAACCGTTTCTTCAGCGCACGCTGATAAAGCAACTCAACAGCTCATTTTTATCCGACTTGACTTACAAATATCGTAATTTCTTATTGAAAACCAATGTCTATCACAATAAAATATAGCCTATAACACTCGTCGATAATGGCGCTTTTCATTAGTGAACGAAATTTTGAAATCGGATGAGTAGTTTCGAAAATTACATACAAACTTACAAACATTACTTCTTTATAATATTAGTAAGTAGTATAGATAACATGTACTTATTGACTGCTCTTCTTAATTCGTTGTGGGTAAAAAGTTATTTACGGCAATGGATTTCGATAGTGGTTGGTTTTACTTGGTGTGGCGTGGCGTGGTGTGGCGTCACGCGTACAATTTCGAATGTATGAACTACAAAATTAAATGTAATACAGATATTTAAATAAAGGTCTACAGTGTCATGTGACTAAGGTTTTATTAAAAAATCGTCTTAATATTATCAGAAAACCTCAGAATATTATCTTTAAAAACGGCTAAAATAACAAAAATGATAAGCAGATTCCAATTCCTAAAATAACATATCCCAATGTTAATTGTCAAGAAGTCTAGAAGTTGATGAATATTCTGGTTTGGAAAAAACTAATGGTTTTTTAGTAAAATTCTGCAATTTTTAAAGTAAAAAAACAAAATATCGTCAAAAAAAATGCTAAGGATAAAATGTAGTAACAATCTAGTAAACTTCGAAAGGTTTTCAATCTATTTAGAGTGTTATTAAACTCATTGGCACTGAGATTAATAAAAGATGATTAATTTAGATGGCGATTATAGCGATAGTCATAGGAAGTCTTTTTGACCATTATTATCGAATTTCATCTATGGATTTCTCATAGTTTACATATATAGTACCTTGGTTCGTTTGCTACCTCTCCATATATTATGATATAAAAGCTGTACCCGCGGCTCCGCTCGCGTCAAAATCTCTGTGTTGTTAAAGTTTTGTTGCATTAAATTTTTTGCAGATGTACCACCTCTACTATATTGTCCATAGAAAATGTTAGATAAGGCGAAGGCTTATATATTTACACTGCTTGAAGTGACGATGGTATAGGAGGTTACTAGTACGCTGGTATTTATTTGAATGATTGGTTATCTAAGAGCTTCTTTGTAAACGACATATTAGGGCGCGGCAGCAGAAGCAA
This sequence comes from Micropterix aruncella, assembly GCA_944548615.1. Lineage (NCBI taxonomy): Eukaryota > Metazoa > Arthropoda > Insecta > Lepidoptera > Micropterigidae > Micropterix > Micropterix aruncella. The sequence continues at coordinate 11,829,931 of OX155959.1, read as the reverse complement.
GGAGGTAAAATTTTCTGCTGAAATTGACACGTGAATATGCTATATATAGCTGGCCTCGCGAAAAACACGGTTAACAGAGATCACCGCCTGCTACCTTTAGGGTTGTCCTTGGGTTATGTTTGTCACTATCATTGCAAAGCAAAACTTAACGGAAAACTGTGGGCGTTCTAAAAAAAAGTTGGATGATGTAATAGGTATCCGTGGAATTTGAACTTTTCGTTCAGTGCTTTTTGACGCGCAGTAACTTTAAAACGACATTCCTTAAAACGGTACGAATACATAATTCCTGCGAACTGGCATGTTTTCAGTAACTTTAAAACTTCATGAGTTTTGAGCCCCGATTTACAATGGATCAATTTTAACAATGTAAACTGTTTCAGGGCGAAATTGGTCAAATGTTATATTAGGCGTATACATTCCGGCGAAATTCGCCAAATGTCTTATAACAGAAATATACATTCATCTGTTGTAATACTTCTTTCGGGCTAAAGAGTGATTTTCTATCACTTAGACCGTTTTTAAAGCCAGCATTTGTCTACAAGCTAATATATTCCAATAATGTTATGAATTATACAGGGTGAGTTTTTAATTAGTGATATCCTTGTAGTCGGTGAATCAGTTTGATGAAGTAAGCCACTTTTAATTTTTAAAAAAAGGGAAAACAATAAAAAAAATTTTTTGTCAATTTTGTAAATCTTTTCTATTGAAGAAAAGTTTGGGAAGCGTTGAGTGCGCCTCGCCATCTAGCGGTAGGTAAAATATCGCTAAGAAACAATATTAGAGATATTTTACCTACCGCTAGATAGCGAATCGTGCTCATAGCTTTTTTAACTATTTTTCAAGATAAAGAAAAATTTGAAATTTTCAAAAACACAAAAAAATATATTTTTTCCCCCAAAAACATATAATATTAAAAGTCGCTTAGTTCGTCGTACTGATCCACTCACTACAAGGATGTCAAATAGAGTTGTCAACTACAACGGGCGAACCCGTCACCTCAGGAAATGAGCGCAAAAGACTTGGACAAAACAGTCCACGGTCAAGCTCCGCCACATGCCCGTAAGAGGCCAACGCTTTATCCGCGAGATAACCAGGTATGTTACCCAGCGGGCTTACACTCACGCCCTTACTTCCTATTGCGACCAGATTACTCCGGTCTCTAGATTGGTTACGAGTTCGAGGTCACCTGCACGGTCCTCTCCCTTACGATGCGGTGAAGCGGTGTAAACCGAATCTATCGCGGACCACGGCATTCTTTGCCCGGCTGTTCACCCAGGATCGGGTAGCCGATGGTCGTTTCGAGAGCAGTCGCCGTAAGGTCCGCAACCACCCCCGCTCTATAGGAAACAGTACTGCTTCCAGACTCCCCCGACAGTTAATCAGAGTGCACAATCGATTGGCCTATGCCGCGCGGTGCGCAGACCGTATAGGAGCGCCAGAAGGTTGACTCCTAGGGGAAACTAGCCCTAAGGCCAGAGTCCTGTCCGGGCTCGCCCTGCGTGGAGGCCGCCGGATGGGCGTTGACCCGTGAGTGTGCCCAACCCTGAATAGAATGGATCTTCGTGGCCAACTTAGCAAGGGCTCATTAGCTCAAAAGGATGTCCCTAATTATAGGCTTATCCTGTATAATCAATTCTGTAGACAGATTATGTAGGTAAGCCAGTGCCAATATTGGCATTCACTGTTTCGGCCGAAGTGACTCATACAGCGGTACCGCCCAGTGACATAAGAAGCGCTTCAGGCAGCGCGTTCTTTACATAAGGTCAAACCCCGCCCCCAGGAAACCGCCCAGACGATCCGATCCGCCCAACAGCTCTGCGGCCCGCCCACGCGGTTGAAGAAACGCCGCGGTAAGACAACAATGTCACGCTTCCGCTTTGGATATAGTTAGTTAGTTAGTTTGGCTGGGCTTTTTCCCGCACTTGGCCTCTTGATTGGGCCGTTGTGCGTGGCTCATGTTTCCATTTATGTTACTCCAGCCAACCCAGGCTGTCCCAGAAGGTTAGCAGCCTGTTTGGGTTGCTACAGGCCTCCGGGAGAGATGCTGGAGATTGCAGTATTTTTGCCCGTTGCTCTGCCACGCTCCTGCATTCCATGAGCACATGCTGTGGCGTTTCTTCTTCCTCCATGCATCCTCTGCATAGAGGGCTGTCTGTCACACCTATGGTAAACAGGTGTTTGTTTAGGGGACAGTGGCCTGTCATAGTACCTATGACTTTACGGATTTTGTCCCTTTTTAATCTGGTGAGGTTGCGGGCAAGTTTTTTGGACGCTTCCGGAACCGCGTTCTTTGTTTGCCTGCATCCTGCGTTTTTTTTCCATTCTGTAAGGTGGGTTTCTTCGGTGTTCCTGCGTAGCCATGTTTTTATTTGGGCCTGGGGAATGGGCATCAAGGGTTCCGGTCCAGGTCCGCTTTGGATATAAAGGTCTGATTTGCCGCATGCGTCTGTCGCTTACGTTAAATAGCACCGTGTACGAAATATATCCAGCCTTTCATCAGCAACTATATCTACAATAAATTTTAGATACATTAAAGAAAATAAAATATTTATTTATTTACGGGCGGAGCCTGGTTTAGAGGGCTAAAAAATACATGTTCTTCATTTTTTTTTAACTTGAAGTTGAAATCTATTCATGAATCTTTAACATCTGGAATGGCTGACGGCTCACATCCGGTAGCCTCCTCAAAAAGGGATTAACCTGGAAAGGTCTCTGTGAAATCTGCCTGCGGCTGTAAATCCAGTCGTAGACATTTGAGAACTTAGGTTCTGGGCGGCTTGCGCACCCTGCGGCGTCAGAAAATCGATTGTGCATTGCAGCGAATAACCAGGGGAGTCTGGAAACGTACTTTTCCTAAGCAGCGGTGGTAGCTATTGACCTGATGTCAGCCACCTTTAAAACTATCCGCTGGCCACCCGATATCGAGTGATATTGACGAGCAAAGGGCGCCACGGTCCGCGATAAATTCGAGCTGAATTACCGCTAACATCAGGTAGAGGCCGCACAAGCGACTTCGAATCTATAACCAGGCTGGATGACGGAGTAATCCGGCCAAATCTGGTAGTGAGGGCGTGACCTCCGCTCGCTGGGTTCACTTCCGGGTTCGTTGGTGAAGTTAGGCAGGGGATTGTCATTGTCCGCTAAGTCTTTACGTTCACTCCGTGAAAAATAGAACGGCCTAATGTCGTTAAAACTTCATAGGGTGAAGGGCACGCCTGTTGTGTTGATACCCCCAAGTTCCCACTTTGGCGATGACAATATTATGGTTTATTAAATATAATTAAGTGACTAAATTAGATGTCTATGCTTTAATGTTGGTAGATTGCACTTCTTTTCTATTGGATTAGATAGCGACCCCGTAAGAATTGTTTAATTGGATGAGATGAAACGTCACTGCTGATTGATTGATATTGACAAATAAGTGAAGGTATTGATAACGTAAAATATATACATATGTGTATACGTAAAATATAAAATGTGTGTTCCTATTCAAAGTTAAATGCATGCGATAAACGCGTCTGTTTTTAATTCAAATAGAAGCGATTAGCACAGCGCATTTCAACACATTCAACGTATTAAGCGATATTATTTGGTTTATTGATGGCTAGCAATTGCCTTGCCACAAATGATCAAAAAGGATGGTTCGCTTTGAGCGAATGACGCGACTTCTAGCGGTGTTGTTCATTTGTTCGTTGCTAGGTGTATGTTCGTTCCTATTGCAATGGATTCCATCATTTAAATTATTCCTAAGGCAGACGCAGGCGTTCAATGCAGTGGCGGTCTCTTCATATAAGCCGAAAAGCCCGGCTTGCATGTTCTTCGTAATTAACAAATAAATAAATGAATAACACAATTCTTAAAAAACCAATTAAGTAAAATAATTTGCTAGCGCAAACGAGTGCTATCTAGCGGACGCAGCTCGCTCCACGCGGCGAAATTCGCAGCAATCGCGCGCCGTCGATAAAGCAGCGAGCGATTGCTGCAATGTACCGACGTGTCTTCGCTCGCTCGCACATATGGGCTTTCAATACGGCTTTCAAAATCGGTGTACCTCTCATTCTAACCAGTGGCAAATTACGCAAAACAATTATGTATAAGTATACAGAGGACTTTACTATGCAAGCCAAAGCTAGGCATGCCCATGACGTTGAAGCGAACGTGTCAAATTATCGCAACGTGAGAGCAACTTCACTTCACTGTAGTTAGTTGGTTGGTATTATTGCAGTATAGGAACCTCTTCTAGATTGTTGATTTTTTAACGTCACCAGACTATATTGACCACGCTAATTCCGAATCTGCAATATATATTCGGTCTCAATAAATAAGCGAGATATAGGCATTCACAAAAGCGCCAAACCCATACATTTGGTAGGTTAGGTTTTTTTATTTTAAATAATACATAAACACCTATTTGGCGGTGGGTTAGATTAGTTTTTTTTAAAACAACCTTAAAAACTAAGTTTAAAAAAACTTTTAAAAAATAAATAAATTTGGTCTTGAAATTTTACGCGTCCGAAGCTTTTTTCATTCATATTTATAATTACAATGATCGAATCTAGTAGTATTTCTTTATTTTTTCGATTTCCGAGAAAGGTTCCTATACTGCAATAATTCCTCTTTGAGTTTTGAGCTAAAGAAGTTACTAATTTCTGGACCTAAACCTACACCCGATCTGTCTATTTCTCAGACAAGTAAATAACATAAAAGACAATTTGATAGATCAGTGTATAAAACTCACTGGGTTGGATGCTCCCATTTCAATAAATTGTTTTGTTACTGCTGTATTTTTTTTTCAAACGATTTAAATGTTTGGAATTCGTCCGGTTATGATGATCTAAATAATTTAGCCGGCGCGATAAAAAGCAGTAAATTTCAAATTTAAGATTGAAGAGGAAAGAGGTACCACTTTTTTTTACATCAAAACAATTTAAAAGAGCACAAAAAGGTATATCGGGCTTGCCCCATTCACCAACCCCGGGCACGCCACTGGTTCAATGGATGCTGTAAATCTACAGAATTCTAACGGAGGTGATCCGTTTTTCTTTGTATAAAATCGAATGCAAATGTGGGTTAGCCTACGTTGGATAAACGAAGCGGCCCATAAATAAATACTTGACTGATGGACCACACCAAGGCTGTTAAAAACGTTCAGCGAGAAAAATGGGCAATTCGCGAACACATACACTGGATAGCAGAACTAAACACTGATAGTAGTTTCAAAATCCCATTGTGCTATTCAAAGAACAATTCTACTTTTCACGCTTGATCCGGGAAAACATTAAAATAATAAGAACCTCGAACTTCAGTAGAGACGACGGTTTCAAAACCATTACCACGTGGAACCCTCTTCTAAATTGTTGTTACGTACTTCGCAGAGCGCAAAGACACGAAACAAGATACAGTGAGTGTTGTGTGCACGGCGGATTTTAAAAATTCACGCGAGCCAACCCCGCCGGCCTCTACCGGTATAATCTGTGTAGTAACAGCGGTAGTTTGTTGCCTACCCGCAGTAAACAAACGAACGGATGTCCAGTCTACCCTGGACAATGGCGGTTGGAACATCACCGAAACGTGGAATGCTACAAACATCACGCAGTAAATCCGTTTTTAAACTTGTTTATAACTTTTTGAGCAGGTACTTTGGATTTAATATTCTTTTTGATGATTTGATCCCAATGAGAAACCAAATTAAAAATCATTTTTTATTTGAGAAAATGCAATGTTTTCAAAAAGTATGGTATTTAAAAAAAATATAATGCTTTTTTTTCGTTTTCTCAAAATCGATGTCTTAACTTCTTTCAGCTTATTTATCTATGTACAAATAGAGTTGACAAATACAAGGGGCGAACCCGACACCTCAGGAAGTTTTAACGATTGTTCGTTCTATCTCCCGTGAAGTGAGCGCAGAAGACTTGGACGTCAAGCTCCGCCACATGCCCGTAAGAGGCCAACGCCTTATCGGCGAGATAACCAGGTATGTTACCCAGCGGGCTTACACTCACGCCCTCACTTCCAATTGCGACCAGATTACTCCGGTGTCTCGATTGGTTACGAGTTCGAGGTTGCTTGCGCGGTCCTCTTCTTTACGAAGCGGTGAAACGGTGTAAACCGAATCTATCGCGGACCACGGCATCCTTTGCCCGGCTGTTCCACCCGGGATCCGGTAGCCGATGGTCGTTTCAAGAGCATTCGCCGTAAGGTCCGCAACCACCCCCGCTCTATAGGAAACAGTACTGCTTCCAGACTCCCCCGACTGTTAGTCAGAGTGCACAATCGAATGGCCTACGCCGCACGGTGCGCAGACCATTCAGGAGCGCCAGAAGGTTGACTCCTAGGGGAAACTAGCCCTAAGGCCAGAGTCCTGCACGGGCTCGCACTTCATGCGTGGAGGCCGCCGGATGGGCGTTGACCCGTGAGTGTGACCAACCCTGAACAGAATGGGTCTTCGTGGCTAACTCAGCAAGGGCCCATTAGCTCCCAAGCATGCCGTGAAACAAATGAATCACGTGACGTGCCCTTAAACGTAGGTCAAATTAATTATGTCTGTTCTCCGGGTTGTCGTGCAGAGTTATCTGTCGTCAGCCGTTCCCATATATTGTGGTGCAACCAGTGTCTGGTATGTTAGCGCCTGCGGCTCCTCGATCTGAGCATTCCGTACAATTCTTGCCCCTCAGTTCCGACCATGCAAGAACGAACGCAATCGTACTATACATCCGGTCTAGGGGCAGAACCATTTAACTATTTCACGAACGCCAGTGCAATAAACTTAGAGTTAGTCGACCACGGAGCCATACTTAACCGTATATTACCTCCATCACGGCCGCAATTAACCATACATAATACTTTCTAAAATCAGATCGAAACATAATGTATGTACTCGTACGATCTACGAGTATAGGTGGTTCCGAAAAGGTGACCTTCATGTGTTGCACAATATAACTATAACACAAAAACTATACTTAGGTACTCGTTTTGGATATTAACCCCTCAAGCGGCGGGTGTAAATCTTGGCAGTCACCTGTCATTTCTGAGAGTTGTAGGTCAAAAATATAGCACTTTATAAAAACGATCATAAGAAAGAAACTATTTGATGGATAATGATCGCATTGAAATTTGAAATATAAAACATTAAAATCTCATTTTGTAAAACAATTAGATAATTATGAATAATTATTATAAAGTTGGAGAACTGAAAAAAAACTCACTTATTCAGCGATATCGAGAAGCTACATAATATCCGAAGTGAAGCACATATCCGAGCAATAACAGCACTCCACTAAGTGCCCCCAGAATACAAACAATTATATTAGGGATTCTAGACTGCGAGAAGTAAGACTGAATAATCGTACAATACAGAATGTATCCGTCTTTCTCACACATATCTAACAGGGGGGTGGTTGCACTGTGATTTTGGTGTAAATTTAGTTCGTTGAGAGCGCGGTTTGTCGCGCCGCGCTCGTAGCCATTTTGGGACGTTACTGAGCATAGAATACTACAATACATCGTACCCGATTCGGGACGTTACTGTCTTGAGGGGGAGTAAATATATTTCCGGACTTCTTCTTCTCCGTCGTTCCCTCATTACTGATGATCGTGGCCACTAGACAACAGTTTGCCTACGAGGCTCCTCCACTTCGACCTGTCTTCTGCATGGCGGGTCGCAGATTGTATTGACCCTTTTGTAACTTCTTTGATGAGGTCGTTCCATCTGACTGGTGATCTGCCTCTGCTTCTTCTTCCCTCCACTTGACTCCCGGAAAGCATTTTCTCCAGATTCTATGGGTTTCTCCTGGCAACATCCACACACCCACAGAACTCGTCGTTGTGATGTCTTCCGTCCGCCGCATTGTTCAACCAATAACGCTCTATTCTCGCCGGTGCCCCGTATAATGCACTCATATTGCTTTGATGGTATGCTTCTTAGTAAATCACAATTCAAGCAACTCGCCTCTGCAAAAATAACTGACTAAAAAAAAAAAAAACACCAAACTGAAATTAAAATAAAATATTTAAGGTATTAGAAGAGTATAACAAAATAGGTAAATTATCAATAAGTAGAAAACGTTTTTAGATTTATATCAAGTAACTTAATGTAATATTATCTCTAGTACGTAAGACTGATGTAAATCTGTTGTTTTTTCAAATAAAGAGAAAAACAAAAATAAAAAAAACATGACCGAAGAACTGCAGGACCCTTCTCATGCATACGGTGGAGAGCCCCACTTGGATGCCGAGTTCTTCCAGGACATATTTGTTGGTGCGGCGTGCTGTCCATGGGATTCCTAGCATTTGACGCCAACACCACATCTCCCGTATCCAGGCCTTCAGGGTCCATGTCTCCGATGCATAGAGAAAGATCGAGAAAACCAGAGCTCGAACCAGCCTGACCTTAGTCCGCTTGCTTATACCCCGATTCTTCCACAGCCTTTCTACCTTGCTCATGGCCGATCTTGCCATCTGGCTTCTGCGTGAGACTTCCTTTTCACAGTTTCCGTCGTTGCATTTCCGGACTACACCTGTTTATTTCATGAATGCACCTTCCCACAACAAAATAATCCCTTGTAATGATACGTTAACGGCAAAGTTTGCAATCGATATCAATAACTTTGATCCCACTGCGCGGTGCCGTTAAAATCACCTCTGCGCAGACAAGATTATCCTGTGTCTAGAATTTCGCAAACCCCGACAGCGCTAAAGTGTACTACGATTCAACCATGGCATTTTGCATCCACCTTATCGGCAGGTGGTATCGTGGCATTCCTGGAACGACTTGATTGGTTGTTATATGAAAGAAGGGAGGGGTCCATAATTGTTTCTCATTAACCCTTACGGCGAGTTATTTGACTTTGGACTCAACGACGATCCCGTGTGGTTCCGGTCGCCAAACGGCGGAACATATCGTTTGGATATGCCCCAAGTTGGATACTGCACGGGCAGTAATGTTGGCTGTCGGCAGTCTGCCGCATGGTATACGGACCTGGTTGGCTGCGAAGGTTGCTTTACCGCGTTTCGCAGGTTCGTGAAGCACTGAGTGTCGCTCTGGGATGATTTAAGGCAGAGGGGCTCTCCCCCTTCGGGGGTGGACCTCTTAACGGTGCGGTCCGGGGCCTGCTTCATCGCCCGAAGTCGCCCGTACTGTGTTGTCCGTAATCGCCCTTGTGGGTGCGTACGTTTTCAAAGGATCCCCGGTCGCCGACGCCCCCAACGGCGCCCCCTGCTGTTCGCAGCTGGAAGTCGGGACCATTCCAGGGTTTGGATCCATCGTCTCACCGCCTATCACAGTCTCACTAGATAAATAATTAAAAAATCATTTATATTAAATATTATTTCGAACATCTCGGTCTAACTTATAACGTTGTACAAACCTCTAAGATTTTCATGCTATTATTATTATGTCAATGTAACACATTTAACTTAGTTCTTAAGTAGTTTGTAAGTGAAAGTGTAACACATTATGGTTTCTAAATAAACGGTTTACGGGGTGCCGGAGGGGGTAAAAACCCGGATAATCCTTTCCCATGTCTCCATTCGTTCACCCCTCACACTACCCTTCCGGTATGTGTGAGGTTGTCGTTGCACGACATCCCTGGTAGATAAAACGACCCATGTCGTTAGAACTTCCCAGCTGATGGGCGGGGTTTCTCCCCTCGCCTATCACCACGTAAATATTAAACTAACCCTTACGACGAGTAGACAACGAGGGTAGTTTATCTTAATAACACTTATGCTCCGTGTCTCAGTGCCGGATTTATACTTTTCTTAAACAAAAATGCATTCATAAATAAAAACACATTCATAAACAAAAATGTCATATATTGTGGAAATACGTAGTTCTATAAATAAAGGTGTGCACGATTCTCGTTGATTTCTCTCCTAATAGCTTTCACTGCCCGTTTTTGCAAAATAAATATATCGTTTACATTGACGGAATTGGCCCATAGAATTAAGCCATAGCGCAGGTGAGACTCCACGAGCGAGTAATATGCGTTTGTCATTTATTTTTCATCAATGATCTTTCTTAGTTTGCTAATCGCGTAACAAGCTGACGATATATTCGATTTCAGATGATCATTATGGATTCTCCAAGAAATTTTCTTATCAACGTGAATCCCTAGGAATTTAGTACAAGTGGCTCTTTTTAGGTCATATTGAGTTGTCAGTCTTTTTCGTATTTTTTATTAGAGAAGTTTATAATTGCTGTTTTATTTATGTTTAAGGACATTTTATTATGTTTAAGGACATCGTCTATATAGTATTCTAAAGAGTATAACTACGATATAGACTACAAAGACTCTAAACTACAAAGTCTATAGAGATATTCGATAATAAGGGGGTGCGTTTTGTTCGCGAGACTGGTCGTAGGGCCGCTATGGGTGGGCCCTTGTTGGTCGCGCGGATTTATGAACCAATTACAAACTATTTAGGATGGCGTTTGCCGCGATCCATGCGGCGATCGGAAGATCGGACGCGATGCATCTTCGCCATTGTTCCGTTATTGTAGATGGCCGCTGATCCATCCGCGCGAAATATGGACCTCGAGATCCACGCTGTTCAGTACCGCCTCGAAACGTTTAGCCGCATCAGCTTTGATCCGATACTGTCCTTCATGTTTGACAGAAGAAAGATAACAAAAGCGAGGCGAAAAACAAACTATTATTTATTCACCATCCAGCAGAAGGATATATCGCTGGCGAAACCGTTGCAATAATTGCAAATCCTGCCTGTTTTCATTACAAAATGGCAATGGTATACTGATATAAGGAAATGCTACAGAGTTCCAGGGTATTCTAATCTGACCTAGCAATTGTACAAGTATCATGTGATACAAACTACGAACCATACTTTCTTAAGTTGATACTGTTGATACATTTCAAAATAACTACTATATGCTAATTCTAACATGAACGACCAAGAGTTTAGAGGGAATCGACATGCTCACATACCTACACGCGATGAGAAGTGTACCTCGCGCAAACTCAAAAGTTCTTTGGATATATGAGCTTCAAGCTCATTAACCAGCTACTACTCACCACAAAGGATATGGAAACGAAGGCGTTTGAAAGATTCATTAAACAAACGCGGCAAACCGCTCATGCTTTCTATGACCTGAATGCTTATTTTGAGCATGCGATTTCAGTTAAATGTGCCTAAACATTAATCTGAACCTTTCAGTCATTTTTATAGTTACGAATTTTATAATAACTTAAAATATCTACATTTACAAATCTACACACGTTTATATTTTTCTATTTGTTTTGATACTAACATTTTATGTATTTTTTATTTTTTAAATTTTTTATTTATGAACCTGATTGATTACATTAATTAATAATATTTTCTGAATGGTTTTTATTTTACATGTATACCTTATCTACATAGGTATAAATGTAAAATAAAAACCATTCAGAAAATATTATTAATTAATGTCTTATTATAGGATAAGATATCGGGGAAATACCTTAGAAATAATTTTTAAAATGTATGAATTGTAATATTTCTCGATTTAGAAAAATGGCAAAAATTTCAGCCTACTGATTTCATTGCATTTTTTTATAAATGACTTATGGTGCTTTTATACTACATAATAAAACCCTATTGTAGATTTGGTGCAAGTTCGCAGTAGACAAATCGTTGAAGTCTTAGAATATCCCATTGCGTAGATTAATAAATGATTTTTAATATTGCAATGGGCCCAATTGCGTTTCTTTGTGAACTAAAACTAAAATTAGTCCAAGCGAACGAGACAGAGCAATATGTTAGAGCGGAATATGAAACGAACGATCGTCGATAAATACTACCTGCTGAACTTATACTCGTCCGAATAAATTCGAGCATATTTCGTGCGGTGTAAGATTTGACCTTGGCGGTCAGTTTTAATGCGAAAAAGTGACAACCGGTCATCTCACACTCCGCTCTAGCGTATTGCTCTGTCACGTTCACACGGACTAATTTACGATTTTAGTTCACGAAGAAACGCAATCGATCTTATAAAACAATGTATGACTAATTCTTGGACATATCCTTTAGATATACGGGGTGTTATTACAGCACGGGCCTTTTTTTTCTGTGGGTGAATCAGTACAACGAAGTAAGCAAATTTTGTAGAAAATTTTTGGAAAAAACAAAAAAAAAAAAATATTTTTGGTTTTATTGCTTAATTTGAAATTTTGAAGAAGTTGACTGTTAAATAAAGGTTTGAGAAGCGTTTGAGCGTGCTGCGTCATCTAGCTGTAGGTAATAGGTCGTAAATAAACAATATCAGCGACATTATACCAACCGCTAGATAGCGCATCGTGATCATAGCTTTTCATATTATTTAAAAATAAAAATAAAAACACAAATTTTCAAAAACATTTTGTTTTTCAAAAAAAAAAGTTTATTTTTTAGTTTTTTCCATTTTTTTTTTATCAAAAGTTGCTTACTACGTTGTACTGATTCACCCACAGAAAAAAAAAGCCCGTGCTGTAATAACACCCGATAGTGAGAGCGCGCTATTTACATATTTTAGGCTGTCCGCAGACGAGCTGAATAATTCGATCGGTCGTGAAACTTATTATAGGTGTAGCGCTAGTGGAAGGGAAAACATTGTCCTGTACTAGAATATAGAAAATTTGATAAATACGTATTTATATTGCATTTTTTTGCGCAATCTGTAAACCAGTTGTCTTCAAGTGAGCTCTGCGAATTTCTTCAAAAACGTCACCGCAAATATGTCGCTTGATGAAGACGTTCTTGAATGAGGCAATTCGAACCCTACATTGCTGAATCATGTTTTAATGGGTAAAGCAATAAAGGTTTATGAGTTTGACACGCAAACCAGCTAGCCGAATGTCATGTTGATTATATTCTTTAATAATAGGGGTATGTCCAGTTCGAAATGCTTCGATTTTTTTTTGGTCGGTGTTATGAGGCAACTATGAGAAAATGTTCGCCCAAATGTAGCAGATTTGTGGAACAACAATTCTTGTAAATTACTTCTACGATAACTCGTCATCCGACACTTGTTGACAAAAACTCAATGAATCTTAGACTAAGCACCGCGGTCACCAGATATCAACGTATTATAACTTTGAAAAATATCACGTGTGATATTTTTCTGCTCCCCAAATATAAATTACCAATTCGTAGAAGACGTTTTGTGTATATTGAAGCTATAAAACATAATTTGCAGAGGGAATAGAAAGCCATGTCAGAAAATGCTCATAGGAAGTTTTCCGACAACTTAATCAAAGCTGATCTTCTTGCATGTGTATCCTTGTTAAGTTAACAGTCTCTCCCAAAGAATAAATTACGTAACTTTGAATAAACAAGGCGTCAATCTATCGGCCTATTAAGTCGGACAGTGTTGTATAATGTGCAAACGCCTGCCTCAACCCTTTCCATATGCACGAAGGCGAATCGAGCGCAGCGAAAAACAGCTAAGAGCTAAACAGTGTGAGGCTAATTTGTACTTTACAAAAAGCCCAAGATTAACGTAATAACGGCGCTTAATTTGCATGAATAATTGCACGCGTCCATTTTGCATGCGAAAGCACTCCCTGCTATATAAATCAGGAGTCAGCCATCCACCATGCAGCGAGAGCAGAATAAAGCTGAATAGAATACGCACAGTAGAATGAAGCTGGTAAATAAAATTGTATAATAGCTTTATGCTAAAAAATAAATAAATAAAAAACCTGCCTTTAAAAATTTTAACTATATCTCTGAGTAAAGTATGTAAATAGGGAGTCTTATTTCCAGGCAAAATTTAGAATTCGAGTTTTTACCGGATCTCCACGTTTTGAGATCCTAGGAATCATAGAAAGGTATATTAAATTTGTGTGTATGTATGCACTGAGAAAAATATTGGATTGATTCTAACATTACCATTTTGTTATTACGGTTTTATACCGAATAACGATGTTTCAATCGTAATTTTGTTGAATTACAAAAAATATCGTTGAAACCCCTTTACTTGATTATATGTATCAACATATTTCTAACGGTTAGTACGGAAATAACAGTATACTGTAGTTTTAATATGGTTCATATGTCCGACTATAGCCGTATGCATATTACTACATGCGGACATGTTAGAATCGAGATCCCAAGGTCGCGACGTAATGAAATAACATTATGTTTTAACATTACCGCACAGTAACTGCCGTCACGCCAACACCGTTACGCGTCCTATTAATTTAAAGTATGGACCACAGTACGAGTTATATACGTAATCCCTGTTGAAATATGCGTATTTCCGTGTATTATATAGTTATATTTTTCTCAGTGTGTGCATCTGTGTCTATCTGTGGCTGTGTGAATTGACTGTATCTCAGAAACTAAATCACCGATTTGGACCATATTACGCACAAAAATAACTCGTATTAATGCCGAGATTTAAAAAGCTGATGAGAGATATCAACCTTTTTCTTCAAAATGTCTTCTCTAACTTTCGAACCGTACTACGTCATTAAATAATATATTTAGTGAAATATGAGTTTAATATTTAACATTTTAAAATGATAATAAAAAATATACGTGTGGCACTCGGGGACTGCCGCGGTAAAGCTATTGCATAGCATTTTTAACAACTTATGCAATTATCATTATTTATTTATTTTATTTATTTTATTTTTTTCTGATATCAGATAACTGCGCTCTATCGGAAAACGTTGAATAATTTAAACGTCTACCGATAGAGCGCCGCGCACGTATTTTTTATTCGATAAAGCAAAAAACCGGATTATTCGAAAAAAATCGTAGATAAAAAGATAGATAATTAAGTTATCTTCAAAATGGTGCAGGTTTCATAATAATACGCCAGATAGTATTTGCGTAGTAGTCTTTTTTGTGTTCGGTTGGACCTAATTTCACAAATTAATTACACTATGTAATATAAACAAAATCTAAAATATTCAAAGCTAAGAATATTAGGAAAATGTTCTTGTTTAACATATATTTTTTTCGAATCGTAAGCAGTACTCGTTTAGACGTAATTATCAGTTTAAAATCATTAATTTTCGTTAAGAAATTTCTTCATTCGGTCGCCGCGCTGGGCTAGGCCCGCGATAAAAGCTATGCAATAGCTTAAAAATAATAATATCTAAGACTTATAGCACATACAAAAATCAGTTAAATCGAAGTGAATAAAACAAAAGAGTCTAAAAATAGCGCATATTATAGCCAACACCTAGAACAGCGACACATTGTATGTCGCAAATTTGGGAAAGTATACATTATTGGTACCGAGTTTAAACCAGTTTTTTTTCATGTGTTTTCACTACGTTAAGATCCAAAGGAACCAGCGTAAAAATATAAGCATAATGAAGCGGTTCGGCGCTAGGGACATTTTAGGTTATTCGAACGATCCAACTCACAGCCACAAATCAAAATTTGAACTATAGGGAAACGAAAGTCACGGCATAAGTTGACAGACTCTATGACGTAATTGTACTTTACAGTAAATACAATTCCTTGCGGGTCAAGAGAGTCCCTGGTTTTGGACTATATTGCGTTTAATTTGATTGTAATATAAAAATACATCGCGCCACAATCGTCTCGTTACAAATGAATAACTCGGGTGTTAGTTTCAAAGTCAGATCTTTATCAGGTGGAGCAGTTGCCCGGGATAAGAAGCACGCGAACCATATGTTAATGTGGAATCAGCCGAGCAGCTATATAGGCGAGTGGACTGCCTGGCGCTACGCTAGCGCACCGCCACAGATTAAACAGAAAAAGTTGTGTCTATTAATTACAGATATGGCACTCGGCAAGAGCAATAAGTCGTATGAGGCCGTTTTCATTTGGGATTCCGAATTTAAAGATATATAAACAGCAAATACGTAATATAACGTAATAAAATCATCAGATCAACAGGAATACTACATCTATTCAACATGTTTAGGGACTACCTCGACATACAATATCATATGCTAGCAAAAAAACTTGTTTTTAACCTACATCCCTTCCCTTACCACACACTCGCCAGATTGGTTACGGAGACTTTGGAACGCGTTGGCAAATATTTAACTGGAAAGCGGTTCAGAACCACCGTCACATTCGTTTTAATTGATGAAACCTCCTCAAAACGCTATTATCGATATTTGTCATATACGTATATATTAGGTAGGTATATAGAATATACCGATACGTATATGACAAATGTCACTTAAATATTTTTTTTCCTGTTCAGTTCACGTATTTTTAATAAAAGCTTGTCTTTTATTTTATTTTTTTACTTTAAATTTATTACGATACAAAATGGCGGAAGATAAAGAGAAAACTATGCAATTTATAGAAGATTATCGAAATTGTCATGAATTATGGGACAAAGTCAATAGAAAATAAAAAGGAACGACGACTGATCTGGGCAAAAATACAATTTAAATGTGAAAATGGTCCAAAACTAGATAAAAATTCCGCGTGTATACTTCGTCCTTTAACTTATTAACACAAAATATGTAGCACTGATTGCGACAAGTTCCAACTCGTCTATCGTAATCTCCACCCGGATACTGTCTTGAGATCGCAATTGAATAGACGAACGCGCAAAAGTGTACACGATATAGCCGCATGCGTCTTAGGGCATTCAATAATGCATAAAAAAGAGGCAAGATAAAATTGAAAGTGACGACGCAATATAAAGTCGAAAACGCACGAGCGTGGATATGCCTTTAACCCTTCGAAAGCCAGCCATAGGAATGACTTACAACGACATGTTTTCAACCCTCGAAAATGTATGTGTAGGGGTGTTAGTTCACGCTTACTAACATATAATGGGGGTTTATTCAATGAAAGGCGCTTTTACTAGTGGAGGGGAAAATAGAGCCGATAATCGCATAAATACGGAGATCGCCCTACGGAATTGTGACAAAAGAAAAACCACCAAGCGGTGGTAATAGCGGCCAGAGGTTGAAAGACGTGACGCATCTGGTGTAAGTGTACCCACATTTTCCCCTAATATATGAGAAAGCCGTGCACTCTCCGCCGTAGTACAGAGATAGCTCTGGGCGTGGTTCAGCGGCACGCGAAAGCCTATCACTCGGGGTTTGAGTTGTGTAACCGGGTCCTGGCGTGCCATAACTAATAGACTCGTCCTAAGGTACGGCGGACGCAGAGGCGTAAATCGCCTGATATAATTATTCAATTGCCTGCGTGCTAGTGTGTTAAACACGCGCGCTTAGCTCGTCCCGATATGCTGATGTCGTACATCCAAGCAGATTGTCGCAATGAGGAGAACGTCGTTATTCCTCGAAATCGATCCGCGTACCAATCCCATTAATTTATTGTTACTCTGATGCGCATTCTTAAAAATGTTTTTTCTACATAATATTAGAGCATTCTTAAATTATTTTTACCAGTTTACAGCATAACGTAGCATGGTATGCAGCAATGAAATAAAAAGAAATAAAACGATTCTTAGTTAATTTAGTTTTTTATAATTTAAATTGCTAATTTTAATTATTTACTCTGACCCGCCTAGATACAGAACAAGACAGTCCAAGTTAAGTGGACAATGTGGATATATGTATAAAACATTTATGAAAAAAGCACTAAATAAAATAAATAAATAATGGTATGCCCGCATATTCGTTAAACAGCTGCTCGTTTATTGTCATAAATATAGAAACGACTGAGTAAGCAGCTAGTAAATAAAAACTACGAGGTCTGGAGAAGGTTTAAATTTTGAGATACCTGAGGTAAAAACGACATTCGCACAAAGGCAGGCTTAGTACATTGCACCCGAATGTACAATACACTAGAAAAATATGCCAAAATATTAGATAATTTTGATAGTTTCAGAACTATAATGAATAAATGGCTATTGGAGTTGGGGCGTCCTGGAACGGACAAAGAACTGTCAATTGTAGTTTAATTTGTTTAAAATATATCTGTGAAAGATGTTATCTATTGTTATTGTTATTAGTGTTTAATTTTGAATATTTTGTGAATATATTGTGACTATCTAATATCTAATAATAAACACTCAGTAATAAAATGTCAGCTCTCAATTAACAATTAGTATTAAATCGCACATAGTACAGGCGTAAGCCTAATGTATGATGTTACTCGAGTTTCATGGGATTGGGATGAATGAATTTGTGGCTTTATTTTAATGTAAAAGTAATGTTTTGTTTCCTTTAGTAATATAAGCAGAAATGTAAAAAATGTTATATTTAATATAACAGGATAATATTGAGGATAATATTGGGATATATAATATATTAAATAAATAACTAAATAAATAAAATTAAATACCAATTAGGGTCAAACCGGAACAACTCATTGTAAGACTCATTGTATAATAGTATGTGTAGAATATGGATTGAAGCTGAACATCATAAAGACGCAAGTACATGATAGGCAGTAGGGCGGTGTCGACTACGACGGACGAACCCGTCACCCCAGCTTGGTATAACGATATAGAGCGTTCTTTCAGCCGTGGGAAGCGTAGAAGACTTGAGGACAAGACAATCTACTGTGTAGTTCACCAGCAACCCGTTAGAGACCGACGCCTTACGGCGAGGCACTGGGAAACCTTACCAGCGGGCAGCCTCACCCCTTAACTACCAGTTTTGGCAGGTTATCTCCATCTGGAATTAACCTTCAGGATACCTCCGTCCTCCCGACTGGTTACGGGTCCGAAGTCGTTTACGCAATCTCTACCTGTTGTATTACAACGGTAATTCAGTTTTAATTTATCGGGATCGAGTGGCACAAGGTCATTTCAAGAGTGGCATGACAACAGGTCAACATCCACCTCCGCTGCTTAGGAAACAGTATATTTCCATAGTCTCCAGACCCCTTCAGAAATTAGTCAGAATGCACAACCGATTGGCTTCGCCGACCGGTGCGCAAACCGTCCAGTGGCGCCGAGATGCAATCCCGCCAGGAGAAACCGGTCCACCAGCTCTGAGGCCTGAGACACACGAGTCTTACCCGGAAAAGCCTTCCACTCGAGGAGGCTACTGAATAGGAGCTGAATCGTGAGTTGAGCCGATCCGAGAACAAAATGGATCTTGTGGCCCTAGCTGCACGAAACCGTTTACCACCACATGATAGGCAGTAAAGTATACTCAAACACTTCTTATATGTCTGTCGTTATAGTTTAAGAATTCAACTGGAAAAGGCTGATAACATTATTTATCTTCGCTGCAATTTTAATGACAACTACGATATTAGCAAGGAGAACCTATTGTACATTTAATCATCCAGAAGTGCATTATTATTAATAAAAAAAGGTATTTTGCAAAATAAACACCTTTTGGAAAATAAAGACCAAATTATTATATGGGATGTAAAGCAGGATACTTACAAACACGCTGTTAAGAAAGCTTGAATCCTTCGAAATGTGGTTCTATCGGAGGATACTACCTAAACACTGAGTTGACGAACTCAAGACTAAAGATGTCTTAAAGCATTTAAGCAAGAGCATAGAAGTATAGAAGACAATACAGATCCTCAAACTCGAATACTTCTGTTAAGGCATGCGTCATCACGAAAGATACAACAATATGCGTCTAATAATTCAAGGCAAAATAGCCGGGAGAAGAGATCCGGGACGAAGTTCTGCTCCGTTATTTACAGGAATGGTTAAGAAATCAATGTTTCGAGCAGTGGCCAATAAAGTTGTAATAACCAATATGATAGCCAACGTTCGGTACATGGTAACAGAAGAAGAGACGAGTCTTCTCTTATTTTCATCTATTACCATGTCTTATACCGAACCGTATTTGTCAGCGTCCTAAAATTTACTTCCCTTAACCGGTCGAAAACCAGCCTTCGCGCTCAAAAAACAGCGCCACAAGTTTTTGATCAATTTCGTAAATAAATACTAAGAATATCGTTTTTTTCATGAATTCCCTCTTGCTAACTAGCAACTAATCTTGTTACACAAGTATATTACATATTTATATAATATATATGGGGGCGGCCGAAACGGTTACGCGCGCATCTTTCAAACAACGCAAAATTCCAAAAGGCATTGTTGGCATCCAACGAGTTAAACCTTATATCCAAAATTATTTCCTCAAGCCGAACTAGCATGCTGGTCAATCGAGGAAAGAAGAGGATAAAAGCATCCGTTGTCAATGAGGCAACGCAAACAAGGAAAAAATGCAACGCAACAGTATACTTTTCATCGCAATACTTCTACAACAAAATAGTAAATCCAACCAGCGATAAACTTGTGGACAGAAATATGAAATGTGATTATAAACACGAAAACGCGACAAGAAAATTGCATTTAAAGGCCAGTCAGTTTTGCATTTTTCGGTATCCTTTCTAATAATCATTACGTTTGGTTAGGCCATTTTTAATTATGTCCGTGTCATATATATTTATTTTCTACCTACCCTCCCAATCAGTGATAAATTACGCGCCGGCCGAAACAGACGTTTTCCTGTTTTGAGTGTTCTTATTTATCGTGCTGTGATTATATATATCGCGTTCGTGAGCTGGCCAGCTGAAGATTTGGAGATATTCGGAGTGAAATTACAGCAAGGAATCGCGCGAAAAATAGAAAGGTGCGTAAACTTTGATTCCTTCTCCTCTCCACGATGATGATTATAATTATTTATAATAACCAATGTTCCTTACAGTCCACTCTCCATATTATTTAACTTAAACCCAACAACGTTATTGCATCCTAATCTCTCACAGTCTGCTGCATATACACGTGCTCGATGAACTCATTATAGAGGAATAAGGCATTTTTTTTATAATACCCTACTTTGTAAATTAGCATTAAACATGAATTCTATATTAACCCTTGGAGTAAATGGGTATTTTCATGGATGCATCTGTCTCTTTTGCAGGATTTTCGGCGACATCGACGGCGCTCGACTTAAAGTACTATAACTACGAAACTACTACACCAATCATAAAAAGGACAACTGCACAATGATTGCATTGAAATTTCGAATATAGAATATTGAAATATCATTTTCTAAAACAATTAGATAATTATGAATAAATATGAGAACGTCAAAGAAGTGAAAAAAACGCGCGACCAGATTTGGTCGACTCGTACTCAACGGATAATTGTTTCGCGACCAGATTTGGTTGACTCATACTCAACGGGTTAACCTGAAAAATTAGAAAATTCGCATACATGAATTTATGTATTTATATATACTTTTTTAATATCTCTTGGTTTCTGAGATAGATCTAGATTAGATAGATCTAGATTAGATCTAGATCTCAACTTTAGATGGACGTAGACGCGCGCTTCACGGGACGGGTCTATATTGTGACGTTACAGTTCGTTATCGCCATTTCTTTAGTAATTCTCTTAGCTCGTTTACTATACTCGTATATTTGATTAAATTTGCTAGAATGAAACATATTTCACTACATTTACTTACATGTACAATACAAGTTTACATTACTGCATTTACAATACAAGTTAGTTTTGTTTTATTGTTTTTCTTTAAGTTTTGTGTTAATTAATGTACACTGTATTTATAGAATGTCTGCCAAAGCACAAGCTTCGCTTAGTTAGCGACATCGGACAATAAACACCATCTTATTAAGAGTTTAATTTCTTGCTGTGGTTTAAGTAATTAAGTTTAATGTTTTAATTGTAAACTGTATTTTTTTTGTAATTTGCTTTATAAATAAATACATAAATAAATTTTCTATGGATAGCACAATGGTATTTTAAAACTGTACCCAGTGATTCGTCCCGCTATGCAAGGTGTTCGCAGATCGTCGATTTTTCTCGCTCGCCTTTAACCGCCTCGATGTGTTTTATCTGTGGAGTATGGGCCACTTCGTTTGCCCAACGTAAGCTAACTTACAGGTGCATTTGATTTTATATACCCGGGGTTTGCAGTGGTATGACGTCCTTTATAGGCCACAGAGATTCAACCATGCTTTGGATCGGTTTAAAGATCGTTTCTATATCGAATTGGATTTAGTATCTTACTTATTCGATCTGTCACGCCCTTGACGTATGGTAAGAATTTGTGATCGTGATCTGCTCGGTTTCTGATTTGTTGTCTCAGTGTTCTGCTCAGATTCTTCTCAGGTTTTATTCATTTTATAATGTTAAACAACCCCGATAGCCTTCGATTTTATATCACTAGATGAATAGAGAAATTTTGTATTTTGATTGATCGTCCTTCACCCGATGTTTTAAAAATTCAAAATTCAATGGTTGACTATATCATATCACTATAGTGATAAGTCCGCCATTTCTGAATAAATAGTTTTTTTTAAACTAGTATAATATTGTATTTTTTTATCACAATAAGATTATTACATTCTATTCCATAAATTTAAATAGGTATCTCTAGAGAATCTCAATAATGATTGTCAATTTAGTTAATGCACTCAAATGAGTTTCTTGGAGCGTCTTCCGTGCCACAAACCGAAATCTACAAATTAATATGATTAATCGACGTCGGCGAAGGTAAAAGATATTATGCAACAGCACAGCATGGTAATGATGTAACTGGCAGCCTCGACTCCCACTTAATCAAAAGAGTTAAGGGTCACAGACATGCAAATTATACGGAGCTACTGAATTTAACAGTCGCCGGGAGCAAAAAGGGTGTATGTACGACAATGATGCATAATTTCGCCTAACCTCATCAATATTTTAAAGACGTAAATCACACGCAAGAATAGTCTTGCGTGTGATTTACGTCCATAAAATATTGAAGAGGATAGGCGAAATTATGCATCATTGTCGTACATACGCCCTTTTTGCTCCAGGCGACTGTAAAATTCAGTAGCTCCGTATAATGACTGGGGAATTGCACGAGGACTGGGTGCAAGGTTTCGCCACGAAGGTTGACCTCTGAAAGAGAGAAGATATAGGACTAGCTACAAACCGAAGTAAAACGGAACTAACAAAGATGCAAAGTGATTAAGATAGCAAAAAAGTCGAAAAGTAGCTGTATAATGACTGGGGAATTGCACGAGGACTGGGTGCAAGGTTTCGCCACGAAGGTTGACCTCTGAAAGAGAGAAGATATAGGACTAGCTACAAACCGAAGTAAAACGGAACTAACAAAGATGCAAAGTGATTAAGATAGCAAAAAAGTCGAAAAGTAGCTGTATAATGACTGGGGAATTGCACGAGGACTGGGTGCAAGGTTTCGCCACGAAGGTTGACCTCTGAAAGAGAGAAGATATAGGACTAGCTACAAAAAGAAGTAAAACGGAACTAACAAAGATGCAAAGTGATTAAGATTGCAAAAAAGTCGAAAAAGTCGAAAACGTCGAAAAAGTCGAAAAAGTGGGAAAAGTCGGAAAAACTCAAAAAAGTCCGATAAGTCGAAAAATGCAAAATGTCGAAAAGTCGGAAAAGTTGAAAAAGTCGAAGAAGCCGAAAAAGTAAAAAAAGTCGGAAAAGTCGAAAAAGTATTTCATCATGTAAATTAAATACATTGAATTTATTACAATTACAAACGACTTTCATTTAATCACCAAACGAAACTCAACCCGTACATGATTCGGCCATATTATAGATTTAAATGAATTGGATTTGGAAGGTTGATTAGGATCAATAAACGCGTATGAAGAGTTACAATCAAATCAATTTTAGGTGGTACGAAGTTCACAGGGTCATCTAGTACAGTATAAATAAAGTTGTTAATTAGCAGAATGTTGGCGAATAGATTTTAAATATTAATATTTAAGTTAATTAGGTGTGTACAAAATATTATGTACGAATGAAAAGTAAACCTATACGGAGCGGAAGCGCAGACATTAGGAATCGTAATGATGAATATGTACATGAGCGTCATCCATACAGTATTAGGAAATAATTGGGTAAAGTACGACTAAACTAATTTAAAAAAAATAAGATACACCTCGGTACTTACTTAGCAATAATTAATTATAGAAAAGCCACAATCGGCGTCACAAGGCCACGCCTCCAAAACATTCGAAAATGGGATGGATATAAAGGCATGGTAGTTTCCGAAATTGAGGGGACATTGTTAGACCATTGTTAGCCATTGAAAACCGGGTGTTAGCCTCTGAAACTTTTATTTGAACCAGTGATGTGGTCAAATTTCTTGAGGCTGTACACTGAGAAAAATATTACGATGTATATGTCGCAACCTTGGGATCTCGCTTCTAACATGACAGCATGTAGTAGTATACATATGGTTATAGTCGGACGCATGGATCATGTTGAAACAGCAGTATACTGTTATTTCCATATTAACCGTAATTAAAATGTTGATACACATAATCGAGCAATGGAAATTCAACAAAATTTCTAATAAATCAACAAAATTACGATTGAAACATCGTTATTCTGTATAAAACCGTAATAACAAAATGGTAATGTAAGAATCAATCCAGTATTTTTCTCAGTGTATGTATCTAATGTAGACGTTAAGCAGTCTCTAAACTTTTTGTAGTCTCTCAACCTCTGTGAGGTCGAAAAGCGAAATAATCAAATAGAGGAACGAAACTATTCAACGTGTAAAATCGGCTGAAGATATTGCTTCAAGACTCTTTAATATGAGACAGCTACGATAACTTCTATTAAATAACGAGTCCAAGTAAATTCCGAGGTTATTGATAGAATTCTGAGGTTATTGAGGTTAAAAACCTCCAAATTGATAGGGACCTCATCCGTTTCGATGCAGAACTTCGAGATTGTGTCTGCATCGGATTTTAAGGTAAAATAACTGCTACCGAAAATAATCGCCTGCATTTTTAAAGAAGTTAAGATCAGTCCATAGATTCTGGACCAATTGTTTGACATCGAAAGGCAGAAATCTATAGGTAGAACATCAAAATATAATTTTCAGAAATCATTGCCTAATCAATATCTTCTGAGCGAAAGTGAGAGTATATTTGGACATGAAGGCACAAAGATGATATTCTAAGTTGGTATTTGAGTTAATAGAATAGAGATACGAGGAGTAAGGATAAATAAGAATGGATACTTTTTTGACAAAGACTCATTTTAAATAAAAAAGGCATATTAGATGCAGTCAAACTTCCATCGTTAGATTTTGTAATCTTTGTAAAGGCTACAATTAATTTTCAATTGCAAATCATGGTAGACAACATTAATAAGGAGATATAGTACTTTGACAAAAATAATACAGACGAAAGGTGATGCAACATTTTAATGACGCCTGTCTAAGGCTGACAAATCGATGTCAGTCATTCTGAGCAGATTTGCAATGATAAATTGGCAGTTATGATGATATTAAATTGTATGTTCTTAAGTCATATTGGAATGTAAATAAATGAAATCTGACTAACGATCAAATTTGATTGAGGACTTTATTAGGGATTTAAAAAGTTACCATATTTCTTCTTTTCAGCGTAGCTTATGCGTTTCGAATGTTGGCAATCATCATGGAAATATTAACTTTATTTACGTGTCAACTTTATTATTATCTATATATTAATTAGAAAAGTGTTTTTCCTGTACCGAACATATTGAGAGAACGGCTAAGTATAAAAACTCGGTTGAGGTGTCTAAAAAAGCTCTCGGTCTGTAGATGTGTTATCAAAAAAGAAAATTAGAAAAAGACATTAAAATAGTAAAATACAAAATTATAGCGACATCTACTTGATCTCCTTACGAAGTATAACGAATATATAGTACAACATGAAATGCACCTAAACCCACAGCATGAATTGCGATGATACATCCTATATATCGCCCGACTAAGTATACAATTGTTTTTAGAATAAATGTTAAAGCGAATGTAAATAATGAAACTGAAAATACGAGTAGTAAATTAATTCAGTATTATGATTTTTTATAAATGTTCATTCATAACTTAAACGAATGAATGGTTAGCAAATTTATCTTCTTCTTCTTCTTCTTCTTCTTCATTAGCGCGTATTCGCCCACCGTTGGGCATACGCCTCTCCAATCACTCTCCACCCGGATCGGTTGTCCGTTTCCCTCATCCAGACTGGTCCAGCTATCTCCTTGATGTCATCTGACCATCGGGCCGGTGGTCTGCCCACACTTCTTCTGCCTAGCCGGGGTATCCACTCCAAAACGCGCTTGCTCCACCGTTCGTCGTGTTGTCGGGCCACATGGCCGGCCCAAGCCCACTTCAGCTTGGCCACTCTTTGACCCATGTCGACCACCTTCGTGCGCTGTCTGATGAGCTTGTTTCGGACTCGATCGCGCAACGATATGCCAAGCATGACTCGCTCCATGTTACGCTGCACCGCCTTAAGCTTGTAGATCATCCCAGCAGTCAGTGTCCATGTCTCACAAGCATACGTCATAGCCGGTAACACACACTGATTATACACCTTTGTCTTGAGCGATTGGGGAATTCTGGACTTCAGCACGAAGCTCAGCTTCCCGAAGGCTGCCCATCCCAATTGTTTCCTTCGCTTTATCTCTGCCATCATCGAGTCCCGGCCGAGCTTTATCACCTGTCCTAGGTATGTGTACTCCTGCACCTGCTCCAGCGGTAGTCCATTTAATGAAATGGGATTCGGTGTGAGATCGGCTTTCGCCATAACCTTTGTCTTGTCCATGTTCATCTTAAGACCCGTTCGCAGGGACGCGTGATATAGTTGCTCCAGCATGAGTTGTAGGTCTTCGGCACATTCAGCGATTATAACTATATCATCCGCGTAGCGCAGATGATTGAGATACACGCCGTCAACGTTGATTCCCTTGCCACTCCAGTCCAATGTCTTGAATATATCCTCCATAGCGTTGGTGAACAGCTTAGGGGATATAACGTCACCTTGTCGGACTCCTCTTTGGATTGGTATAGGGTCTGTTAGTTCTTTCAGCTGTACGGTCATTGTTGCCGCTTTGTACAAGCTCTTCAGGATCTGTATATACCGGTAGTCTATATGACATCGATGTAGCGATTCGGTGACTGCCCAGTGTTCTATGGAGTCGAATGCTTTTTCATAATCGACGAAGGCTAGATAAAGGGGCCTATTGTATTCTTCGGACTTTTGGATAACCTGCCGAAGTGTGAAGATGTGGTCGATCGTTCCAAAACCCTTCCGAAATCCTGCCTGTTCCCTGGGTTGATATTCATCCAGTCTTTGTGTCAAGCGTGTAGTCAGGATTTTGGAGAATACTTTGTACACCTGACTTAAAAGTGAAATAGGACGATAATTTTTCAGAAGGGTCTTATCGCCTTTCTTATGGAAGAGCACAACGATGCTGTTAGTCCAATCCTTGGGTACTTCACCAGTGAACAAGACCTCGTTGAACAGCAGACTTAGCTCCTTTACGATAGCTCTGCCTCCAGCTTTTAGTAATTCCACAGTAATGCCGTCCTCACCCGGAGCCTTGAACTTCTTGGTGCGCTTCAGTGCTTGCTTCACTTCATACCTACTAATTTCAGGAATATCTTCCGTGTAGTGTCGCTTGATAGGCGCACGCCTGTCGCTTAAATCAAGGGCAGTGGGCTGTTGTGTGGTGGTTGAGTATGATCACTGTAGAATTTCTCTGTGATTTTCTTGATCTCACAGATGTTACTTGTCGGGTTGCCGCTGTTAACTCTCAGGGTGTTTAAGTCGTTTCCTCCGTTATTTCGCTGGAAAACTTTTAGACCCCGATTTTTCTCTATGAGCTCCTGGATTTTTAGTGTATTCTTTTTACGAATTTCACGCTTGAGAGTCTTGTGAATTTTTCTGTTTAGCTTCCGGTGTGCATTGCTATTGAAGTCATCGGCTGCGAACTTACGGCGTTCCTTCATCATGTTCGCCACGCTTTCTGGAAACCCAGATGATGGTTTTGTTACTCGCATGAACTGTTCTTTTGCTGTATCCGTCAGGATCTTTGTAAAACGGTTGTATTTCGATTGGAGGTCATCTTCGAAATGTTCGATCGCTGTTCTTTTCAGGTATTCTTCGAGGGATTTCTCAAACCTTTCGTTGATGCCATCTGGAACATACAGCTTGCTCAGCTTTTTTCGAACAAGTTTGGCCCTTTCCAGCTTCGTGTTTAACACGATCGTTCCTCGGACAAGTCTATGATCGCTGCCTGTCTGGAATCGATTGAGCACTGTGACATCAGTGAAAATGTGCTTGTTGTTGGAGATAATGAAATCTATCTCGTTTTTCACATTTCCGCCCGGGCTCACCCATGTCCACTTTCTTTTGGGCTTCTTCTGGAAGTGCGAATTCATCGCAAATAAGTTGTTTGCTGCGAGATAGTTTAGTAGCGTTTCTCCACGTGGGTTTCGAATGCCTATTCCATGAGGCCCTATACAGGTATCTACCCCCTCTCGTCTTGTGCCAATCTTAGCGTTGAAATCACCCATAATTATAACGTAATGAGAGCGTCCTTTTTTCATCGCTTTGGTCTTCGAAGAACGTCTCTACTTCTTCGTCACTATGTGTGCTGGTTGGTGCATACACCTGGATGATTTTGAGGGAGTACTTTTTGTTAATTTGTACGACAGTATAGGCTACGCGAGATGAAATGCTGTTAAGTTCGGTTATGTGCTTCGCAAGATTGCAGCTTACTATAAATCCCACACCGCCATATGCCGAGTTTTCCTCACCTCTGTAGTAAAACAGGTCACCCGACTGGAGCCTTATGGTCCCTTCTCCCTGTCGTCTAGTTTCGCTCAGTCCGATTATGTCGTAGTTTATAAGTGCTAGTTCTTTCTGTATCTCCTCTAGTCTTGCTTCATCTCTCAGAGTTCTTACATTATACGGACCATAAATAGAAATTATATACCAGCAAATTTATAAGGACCATAAATAGAAAAATAAAGAAGAATTGAAATGTCTAATAATTATTAAAATTGTAAAAAAGAGTCGGTGAATAAAAAAATAAATTACACGATAAAATAGTCAATTTAAATTTAAATTTAAAAAACTTATTGTATCGTGATTTTGAGGTTTTTTGAAGAAAAATATATTTAAAACATAGAGAAATCTCTCTCTTTCTCTCTTTCCCTCTCTCTCTGCTATACTATAAGTAAAAATCATATTGTTTTAAGATTTTGAAGTGTTTTGAAAAAAAGACTTGAAAACATATAGAAATCTCTCTCTCCATACAGATGTCTATGCAAAAATCGCTTCTGCAACGAGAAACAAAACGTTAGTATATTCACCAAATGTAGTAACGCTACAATCAAGACAAACTCACAAAATGTGAAAAATATATTAATAAATTAAAGCATGGAAATAAAACCGCACACGCGTGCCACAAAGTGGTTAGGTCACATAGTGCCACTAGTGGGTAATAGTGAAAACATAGTACCACATAGTGCCTCATAGTGCCACATAGTGCCACATAGAACATAACGCCATATGTGGTTGGCATAGTGGTTAGGTCGCCTGATCTTATATTGTAAGGTCCCGGGTTCGATTTCCGACTGGCTTACTATTTTCCGTTGGGATCAAATTAGCGGAATTGCATTTTGAATTATGTCCATCGAATGCAATAACAAGACACCCACGTACACAAATGTTACTTGCACACATACATAAAAACATGTCATATTAGGGTTGGTTGTAAGAGATTGTCATACGACAATAAACCCGCCCATTGTGAAATTTCACAATAAAGAGTAGAAACAAACAAACAAACAAACTGCCCTGCTTACTCTGACGGTGGACTAAGTGTAATGTTATACCAAATTCAAAGACGGTGTAAAATTTGGGTATTACCATTGATCAATATCTCTCTTGGCAGTCACAGATTAATGAAGTCAGCAAACGCATATTTGCTGGATTTCATAGTCTTCGGCGGTTGCAAAGATTTTTACCGGTGGAGGTTAAGAAGACCATAGCTCAATCACTGCTATTGCCTATACTAGACTATGCTGATGTCTGCTACCTTGACGTCACTGAAGCCATCCTTGACAAATTAGAGCGGTTGCAAAATGTATGCATTAGGTATATCTTCAACGCGAAAAAATTTGATCACGTCTCTGAGTATAGAAGCAGACTTCATTGGCTTCGAATATGTAAACGTAGAAACATGCATATTCTTTCCCTTCTTTATAACATCCTCAACAATCCTACCGCTCCCTCCTACCTAGCCGAAAAATTCAATCACTTAGGAAGTCATGGTCTTTCACTCCGTTCCAGTCAGAATAGTAACATTGCGATTACAACTCATAATTCTTCTTTTTTTACTTATTCCTTCACCGTTCATGCAGCTAGACTATGAAACCAGCTCCCGCCAGGCATCAGAAACGCACCAACGGTTTCTACCTTTCAAGTGTCTCTGAAAAAGCATTTCATGTCCCTAAATTCTTAGTTTTCCTAAGTCTCATGCCATCCTCTCCTATCCTTCGATCCTTGCGAATTATTCCAAATCCTATTTTTTTTTTTTTAAATTACATTTTTGTTACTTGATTAATTTTTGTTATGTAATGTATTTTTTTTTGTTAATTTTTAATTTATCTTTTGGCACCTAAATTTTTACACTTCCACGAAGGTTGGCTGTAAGAGATTGTATTTTAGGCAATAAGTCCGCCTTTTGTATGTTTTTGTTTAATGTGCAATAAAGAATCTCTATCTATCTATAATATTAGTGCGTTCTCATTCACACACACATAAGCATATTTATGAGTGAGAAGAAGGCAAGTACAAAACCGTAGGGTCAATTATGATGGACAAGCGATTTGAAAACTATAGACGTCGAGAAAGCACCAATCGTAGCCATTATAGATTCCACGTTGATTTGTGAAGATGGCAATGAAAGATCTTGATTTTATTACACGTATCTGATTTTAAGCATTCGACGGCGCGTTGTTACTGACTTCCGCCTAGCAGGTATTAATTTTTACAAGTATGAATTGAGACTGTTATGATTTCGTTCGCGCTGCACATTTATAGCCATTGTCATTAAAAGCATTAAAAGTAAAATCACACATCGCGGATGGCAATAGAGCAGCATAAATACAGATTGCCTTTCGATCAATCAATCAATTATCTTTATTTTCCAAACTAGGATTGTATAGAAAAATTACATCGTGTTATACCTATATAATAAAGGAATACAATACAATACAATACAATACAATCAACTACTCCAGTAGATAGGCATTCCTACACTTGGATGCGTCACAAAATTAATTGCTAAAAATTTCATTGTTAAAAACATAACTATCGTGATAGTTGTCATGGCTGTAATATAATATTCAATATTACCTACATACAAATAATCAAAATATACTAATGTGATTTAAGAGTCAGGGAGAATAATCTATTAAAATAGAAATGCAAATTCTATGTAGAATAATCAAAAAATATATATTTTATTGTCAATCCAGCAATATGCCTTCGTATTTTTTTTAAATGAATAGATGTATAATAAATTATATGAATTTAGAACGTCAGCTATCATAATACTATTATGTTTAAAACTTTACGCATTTCATTATATCATCAACATGGAAAATAAACTCAGAATTTTCAAACTCCCTTATACCATAAATTGGGTTTCTTATATATATGAATATGAACTAATAATTGATACGTGATTTTCAATTTATATAAAAATATAAAAAATATAATACTACCATGACATAAGTATATCAATGACACGGGATACTTCTATTTAAAAATACATCCATAGTTACTGTTAATTCTCATAATCAGTAAAATTATTTGGAAAGCCGTTTTTATATTATTTCGCCTTTCGATTTTTTTAATGATTATTATGTTTTATCAACAATAATCATGTTATTTAAAAACTAATGTTTATTTATAAACGTAAATTTGTATATTTTTTATTATATTGGTAATCAGGAAATAATAGTAATAATAAAAATAATAATAATAGTAAAGAAATCTTTATTTTAAATAAAAAGGCGAGCTTATTGCCTTGCAGCAATGTCTATCAGCTAACCTATAGCTCGAGTTTATAACATATTTAGTACGTTGGCTACGCAAAAGAACAATAAAAAATACAAGTGATAAAAAGAATCCAACAGAAACTAAAAAGAAACAGATAATAAAAAAAGTAAAACAAATGACTAAAATTAAATAAGGACGCAGAGGAAAGGAAGGAGAGGAAGGCAGGAAAGGGAAGCGAAAAGGAGGGGAAGAGGTGGATTGGTTAATTTATGGATTTTAGGGTTATATGCTCCTTGAGCCTGGCTTTGAACTAAGATATGCTGGAGGATGTTGTAACATCATTTGGTAAAGCATTCCAAAGTCTTGCAGCTTCCACGGGGAAGGAGTATGAAAAAAGTCACTGCTATGACCAAAAAGGAAATCAATGTATTCAAACAAAAAATATATCATGATATATAATAATATTAAATTACCATAAAAACTTTTTGAACAGGAAAACGACCTTAATAAATTAAATATTATTTAAGGTTATAAAATGCCTTCTCCACCAAAAATCCCTTTAATGCTCCCAAAAACTGTTTTTACGTGTTAAATAGAAAAACTCTTAACAGTTAAAAAGATTCTTAATTTTCTCTTTTAGACTAGGAGAATATCCTAAAATTCAACACAACATGACATTGTTGCAACATTTCGTGCGAAATAAAATCATATTATTTTGTAATAATAATATATATAAAAATCAATATGAAATTATATTACTTTATAAATGCCGCGTTACGAGTCCCGCGACGGTTCACAATCGTCGTATAAAATCTAAGCCAAATCTAATGGTTGTCATGTTTTAATGGCGCTAATGAGTTGCCAATTGCGGCGACGAATATGATCGAAATTTTCAATTAAAAAATCAATTAAATATTTCAATCAGATTCGAAATGGGCAAATTGACGTTGGCGGTCCGGTCCGGTCGCAGTATGATACCGAGCATCGTCAAGAATGGTTCCAAATTAAAAGAGTAGTGTCGCGTCGCCTCTAGCTCAATGACTAGCAAAAGCACAGATGGTGAGAAACAAAAAGTGAACATAACGCATGAAAAAAATAAAATTTAAAAAAAAATAATTTACAAAATACAAGGTGCTTCCGCAGACGATCGTAAAATATTTAGAATTTTCGTTTTATTATTATATTTTTTTAAACATTTCAATTACCTACAGAAAATTATTCTACATGAAAAACTGACTTGAAAATCATCTACTACTCTTATGGTTTAGGCCTAATGTACCGAGAAAAACACTAAATATTTGAAAGTTGAACAAAAACAATGTTTTTCCACAGTAACAAAAGCCTAAAACCAAAGAATGACTTTTTTTTCAATTCAGTTTTTTTATATAGAATCTTCATTTATAACAGTTATTCTATGTATTTTTTTATAATACGTCGTCATAAGAATTATCCTAATTCCCAAAAAAAAAAGGTAAAAAATCGTTCTAAATTTTGGTCTTCTTTGTCATTTTTGTTTTTATCTTTGGTAATTTTTGTCTTTATTTGACCTCAGGAATCATTTTCCAAATTTAAGGCACTCTTCCCATAAGCACGATGTACATACAAGAATTGAAGTCGTTATGGCTGATCAAGGTAAGTTACGATAACTTATATTTGTAGAGAAACAAACAATATATTTGTAAGATGAGTGCTTGGTTTTTAGTACATATAGGTACGAGTACACCCTCTGATGCCGGTTATTATAAAAACAATTGCAGCTGTGTATGTTAGAAATATGCTATTGAAAGGAATTAGGATTACAACGTCGTATATACCGGAATGGATACATAATACAGGCGTATGAGCGTATCTTCTATTTTCTTTAAACAACAGTATGACTTTAATATTTTTACATTTAAACGCGGTGAATATGCGCCGAGACAGTTAAATGGATAACCAGTCCCATACTTAACCTTAATAGTGATATCGTGTTACGCGGTTAATTAACAAACAGATACCTATGATGGCAAGCCGGTGAATTTTAAAAGTATCAAATGCAGGTATAGTGGGCATATACTATTGGCACAGAATATGTATCTGACACAGACGCGTCACTGACAATGTATTGTTGTAATAAATGTGGTCGAGGTCTGTATGCGTGTGTATAGACGGTGGAAAGGGGGTTGCCGCGTTGAGACAATTACTATATAGGCAGCTTGGGATCAACCGACTTCATCATAGTAAAGACATACACGAGACACACATTGCTGCAACTGTGGCTTATTATGATAGAGCTTTAAAACTGAATGCAATATCGTACTTTTCGAAAAGCAAGATGAATATAATGCTCAAAACTGGCAAGACGCCTACAATATTCAGAATATTGCTATACCAGGCTTGAAGCCCGTGACTGAGTACTCTTTTTTTAACTGCTAGCTAGATAGTTTCTTTTCCGTCTTGAAATAGGTCGTAAAATATATTCGGTAATATAATTTAAAAAAATATATGTTCAGTATTAAAATAAGTGGTTCATTGATCGCAGTTAAAAATATACACGTGGTCAAAGATATTCAGTTTAAAAAACGATTGGTTTGCTGTGAATTTAGTGAAAAAAATATGTTTAGTATTGAAATAAATAGTTTGTTGACCGCAGTTAAAAATATAAATGTAGTAAAATATATTTGGTAGTGAAAACAATGGGTTTGACATATATATGTCCCATCAATTTATACAAATCTATCGAAACAATTTTCACAAAATTTGACGTATGTTATTTACATCGCGCTTTAACAGTTTTATGTATTAGACATTTCCAAACTCTACCGCAAAGCTTATGGTCCTGAAAGAGTGAAGCCCCCCTAAGCTGCAGCTGACTGCTCCTTCGAAATTTCTCAATTGGCGAGAGAGCGACTCTAATGCGCAACCTTAACAAACATTGTTTCTGATGTTAATTCACTTGATGGACATCGATTTATTTGACGAAAAAAATCTCTAAGAAGTGAACCATTATAAGGTTTGGCAACTCAGTAAAAGAGACAACATTAGAAAAGGAGGAGAGAAGACGATCAGTAAAGTCTTGAAACATTATCGGAATTTGCCCCTCATGAATGACGCACAGTAGCAGATAGGTTGATCGTGCCGTGATCATCCCGTCAACGTCAACGTTTGTGATAGCTGCTCCCGGGACGTTTCAATCGATGCGAATACGTCGCACAGTGGATCCCCCTGTACAGGTGGGTAATTGTTGAGTTTACAAGGCCATAAACACAGTAAACCAATGTATGAATTGACTGTTGAACCGACAGATGTCGCATACGAGATGACGTCATATTTCTATCACTTCCAAATTCTCTTCCGAATTTCAAATAAATAGAGATAAAGAATGACGTCATCGTGACGTAAACACGTCATTTTCTTTATCGATCGCTACAAAAAATCACGATCCAGTAGCTCAATTTCAGTAAAGGAACTAAAAATGCCTCACGAACACAGGCACGTCGATTATAAGGCGTCTTTTTGTGAAAAGGTGTTAGATATATTCAAGTATACGACGAACTAAAAAAATATAAAAATACATTACATGATCATAATTATATTTTTTATTTTATTTTGTTATATTGTAATAATACAAATAGGTATGTTATATGAGTATACAATATCAGAGCTTAGGTACTATAAACAAAAATATTTTTAACATTGAGGCAATATCAGAAAATTAATGCAACGCATAGTTCCGTCGCAATGTCATCTAACTAAGCCGGGACCTGGTCTGGGGTAGACATTTCAATTTGCATGTGCTTGCTGAATTTGCTCAATACTGTATTTATAAAAATGGCATATATCCTTTCGTCAATTAATTTAATATTATTATATTGAAATAAATAAATATTAAATAAATCATTTATGAAGAAAAGAATAAAGATGCAAGAAATATATAAAAAATAGGCAAATATTAAAAATTAGGAGTAGGAAATTAAAATGTCAGCGAATAAAGTAATATCAGAATAAAATATTTATTTTTAATGAAATAGTCAAATCAGGAAAATATTAGGATATAAACAAAATAATACTGCCATTTAATAATAATAGCTTCCAAAAAAACAAAGAAAATGCTTATGCTTGATTTAGATTATTTATTG
Source organism: Micropterix aruncella (assembly GCA_944548615.1). Taxonomy (NCBI): domain Eukaryota; kingdom Metazoa; phylum Arthropoda; class Insecta; order Lepidoptera; family Micropterigidae; genus Micropterix; species Micropterix aruncella. Next base: position 11,794,094 of record OX155959.1, on the reverse strand, counting down.
TTAATTAAGTTAATTTAAATATATGTATTTTTATACTTTTTGTTTCTTTTTTATATTTTATTTATTTAATAATATGTATTAATTATTGAACCTTCTTATCTACCTTTCTATCCAATTTGGTTAATCATATTAAGTTTTATATTTTATTCGGAGCGATAAATACATCTACGAACTTAAATTGTTTCTAACGTTACTGTTTAATAATAATAATATTATTGCACATAATAATATTATTGCTGAATTCTTTTTATTATTATTATATTAGCTCTGTTTTTTTATTGGTTATATTATTATTATTATTTATTATTATATTTGTATAATTTTCTATCAATGCTGTCCTTTTATTATTTGATTATTTTCATCATGTTGATTTTTATGTAGTATGTTAAAATTTGATACGAATGAAAAATAGTGCGGAATACCGCAAAGTAACGATTTACCAACAAAAAAAATAAATGTTTTCATTTGATGTCATCTAAAAAATGGCGTTATATATAAAAATGGGGCCCAACGTGGGGCGCCAAGTTTTATTATTTATTATAAACATTGTTAAACTGTTCGCAATGCGAATAACATAGCCGATCATTTTACTAGAGCGTTTGCCAATGTTTACAATGCGTTTATGGGCGACTTGCACCAAGCTCAGTTAAGATAGATAACCGTGTTTAAAGAGCCTAACTGCAGTTAAATACTCGAGACTGCTTGCACCATGCTCTGTTAAGCTAACCGCAGTTAAGTCCCCTACCGAGACCTGGTGTCCGGTTAGCGCCACTAACCAGCCATTACCGACCTGTCAAACGCTAGCTGTCAATTTTCGAGGTGAGATTAGGTCGCGTCGTCTGTGCCCCGCGTTTTTCGCTTATTTAGATTTTTTTATGTTATCGCACTCCTAAAATGTTTTTCGGTATGTCTGATGTTGACGAGGAAAGACGCGAAAGCGAGAAATGGACAAAAGCGTTTGGCAGTTGGACAGCTGATGAACTGAAAACCACCCGTCCGCCATTTTGAACTCTGCTGCGATTGGCTGAGGCGAGCGATTGCGATCTCAGTTGTGTCTTTGGTTATGTTCTAACGCTCAAAAATGGATCTTGCGGACTCCGATCGGGCGTTAGTTAACCGCGACGTCCAAATGGTTGGTGCAAGCCGATACAATTTAACCGGCTGTTAAATTGTTTACCGTGGTTAGCTAACGACGGTTAGTAGAATTTAACAGGCCGGTTGGTGCAAGTCACCCTAAGAATGATGCAGTGTGCGCCGCGCCGCGGTGCTCGCGTCACGTCACGCAGTTGCCCAGGAGGGCAGTCGCGTCGTGCCCAGACGCCGCTCTAAAATTGTCCGTAATATCTAGCATTTAGCCATTTTTGCGTGGCCCTTTCGACGATTGCGCGGACGATCAAGCGCCACGATGCTCTCCATTCCCACCGCTACTAACGACGCCCTCTACCGGCAAATTAGACGATCTATTTGATTTGTGGCCGAGCGGACGCCACCGCTACCCCATTATCCCCTCGCCCGGGTCGGCCAACTTTTCATTATCCTCGCTGCCTGAGATTTACTGCCACCGAGGTGCTCCACTGCCTCTGGCTGTATACCAATCGTGAGCGAGGGATACATAGATACAGCATTGCTGGCATTTTGCGATGTTAAGTCACACCCTTCGCATTTGCGTGCGAACGAAACGGTAATAGAATTTGCTTCATGCCGAACGTGCGGATACGAAACAAACGAATACGCATGCAATTTTGTCAACGTGTCGATTTGAGGCCGCGTAAGACTGGACGAACGAACTGTATGTGTTTATATGGTTTAACCGTCCTACCTATACGAACGTACGTGATACGCTCGCTATATTATCGCCCGAACGCAACAAGTCGTATCATGTAAGTTCGACTACAAAAATAAATACCCGAAACCCACAATACAAAGCGTACGTGATACGTCAAATTCTTCCTACGATTCTAAATACGAAACAGGTTAATAAATGGGTCAATTGTGTAAAAAAAATGTGTGGTATATTGTAAACAAGTATTGTTACATATTAGGAAATGTAATTAAAAAAACATCTATTTTTTACCGACTTTTTGGATAATAACTTAAAGGTGTAAACACAAGTTACACGCCGGGGCGCCGACGGCCGATATTAAAACCGATGCCCCAGCAAAAATGGACCAAGACGCGACGAGCGCTAGACTAACGGCAGGAGCTGACAAGGGGGTGAAAAGGGGCAAAACAACGGTTGTGTTGGCACAGTCTTGTTAAAGTCAAAAGAATTACAGTGGATCGACAGTGCGGGTTGACTACCACATCACATGGTTGGAGTTCACAGCGATTTCAAGAGGAAGCATTTTGATCTTAGGCTCGTTAATGACCCGGGGTGCATTTGTGGAACGCGTCGTCAGGCCGCTAGTCACATTCTTTCGGACGACAGACCGAAAGTGGATGCAATTGGTCGCCACGTCAGTGGGTCTCCTTTCTAGTACCCAGAGCTAGTCGATGGTGATCAAGGGATTCCTTCGCAACTATGTGAGTGCCTTATATTATTTTTTCTTTAAAAATCATTTCTCTAACAATATCACTGCTACGCAAGAGAGAGGACCTCGAACCCGTTTGTTTGTTTCTACTCCTTATTGTGACATTTCACAATGGGCGGGTTTATTGTCATATGATAATCTCTTACAACCAACCCTACTATGAAAATGTTTTATATGAATGTGTGCTTGTAACATGTATGTGAATATGTGTCTTGTTATTGCATTCGATCGACAACTTTCAAATGCAATTTCGTTAATTTTATCCCAACGGAAAATGGTAACCTAGCAGGGAATCGAACCCGGAACATTACAATGTAAGATCAGCCGACATGACCTCTGTGCCACCGGGCCGTCTCAAGTCGGGAGGCCGGAGAAATCTGGCCGTACTGAAAGTAAAGGCAGGGCGCACGTATCGGCTCGCTGTGTGCACACCCGATTTCTCGCGGTGAGGCGTTGGTCTCTTACGGGCGAGTGGCGTAACTAGAATGGACTGTTTCGTCCTTAAGTTTTCTATGTTCACCTCACCAGATGTGGTAGAAGGGGCTCAAACACATTATATTCCAATTTTATGGATATAAACAAATTTTAATCTGCGTAGATTCATTCGGAGTCACCGTTAAAATTAATTGCATATCACGCGATGCTCACAAATCTAGCACCTCGAATCGACCGGCCGGTCGTAAAGTGTAAAATCACGGCAATACTTTTTTTTATATCACCGGGAGCATGTGGAAATGGTCGATAATATGGCGGCTGAGCATACTAATTTTCGAGTGCGCGCCGCCCGCGAGCGCGTCTTCGCAGTTCTAAAATCGCGTCTAATACTCTGCTTTAAATGCGATTAAATAATTTCAATCGATTTCATTATGCCGTACCGTTACGCGTCAGCGCGATTGCGTCAAGTCGCGTCTCGCATCGGCATATCGCGGCCCGGTGCACAGTATATAATGCAAGTTGTACACACCGGACTACAACAGGAAAAACCTTCATCTTAGGAAGTTTTAACGATAGTGATCGTTCTTACTCGTGTGAGGTGAGCGTAGATGACTTAGAGACAATACAAATCTTCCATCTAGCTAAGCCAACATGCCAGTCAGAGGCCAACGCCTTACGGCGAGGCACTGGGAAAGGTATCCAGCGGGCATTCTCATCCATTGACTACCATTTTTGGAAGGATATCTATGGAATAAAAATATAAAATCTTTTGAAAATAATTTGAGCTGCTAAAAACCTAACTAGGTATAAATGAAAAATACAGATAGTCAAAATATAAAAACGAATAGTCAGTGATCAAGTCATCGATTTAGAAATATAAAATGACTACAATAAAAAAATCGCAATAGAAATAGTCAACACAAATTTTGATAAAATAATCCATCTCCGGTTATGAAAATAATTAAATTAAATAATCTTAACAGTCAAAAAAATATATCATGAAAGATTATAAAATTTCATTCTGTCTAAGTCCTTATTAGAATAAATTGGGTTCTTAATAAGAATATCCTGGATCTTTTTTAAAGTGAACGTCTCCAAGATTCTGCCGCACAATGAAATCTTATTGTAAAAATGCTTGGACTGATAAAGGAATTGATAAAGGACTGATACAGGTTATAACATCCTGAGAGGGGAGTTCGTCCGCAGCATCGACAAACTCAAACTGCCTGTAGCAGGCTGTCAATTCTGTCAGCCTTTGTATAGAGATGGCCTCTCTCAAAGGAATCCTATCCAGGAAGCGAAAGTCTGAACACTGATTTGTGCATCGGCTATCAATTAGCTGAGCCGCTCTCATCGGCACCTCTACAATAACAAGTGGACTAGGGTTGTCTCTCGCCACTGCGTGTATTATCCGAGTGGTTTCCACAGATAATCCGCCTTTGTGCGGACGGAATTTGCATTGTTGCATAAAGACCTTGCCGATCGGCCGGTCCGCTCGCGACCGAATGCAACCACGCATACAAAGCTACTCTCCGGGAATTTTCTCCGCTAGAAATAGACAATAGCCAGAGCCGGATTCGACGTCATCATGCTCCATAAGGAGACTCTTGGGTATGGCAGGAGAGATGGGACAAGCATCGCTCGCCTAACTCACTGATTCTTCTCAGCGGTCAAAAGCGGGATGCGAAAGGGCAAGTTCTTGCGGCTGATCACGATTTTGAATTCGGGCCTATATTGACATCTTATCAAACTATGATACGGGACCTCCACAAGGACTATCCTTACAACAAGAGAATTTTCAGCAGGATTACACCCCATGCCATTCTTCGAAAAAAGTGAAACAGTTTTTGACACACAACCAAATTACTGTACTTAAATGGCCTGAAAACTCCCCCGATCTTAACCCGATCGAAAACCTCTGGGACATTTGCAAAAAACGGCTCTCCAAGATGGATCGTACCACGAAACTCAAGATGATCATCGCAGTAATTCAAATCTGGTTTCACGATAATGAAATGAAAGGAAACTGACCAAACCTGGTAAATGATATGCTTACAAGAATGAAAGGTGTTATCGCAGCAAAAGACACATTCTTTATTAAATCTAACAATCTATAATTACCAGTACTGATTTTGTGTGTTTATGTCCAATAAAGCACTTTTCGATGAAAAATACTCTTTGTTCTAATTAATTCGCACAGTACTGTGCGTCATGATAACATAAAAGTAACGTAAAAAGTGTAACATGACATTGTAAAGCCTATGACACTTAATTTAGCCTATGACACTACAACAGTTTACTATTCCCATTTAAAAAGGTAAAATGGTATGTAAATGTTATATACCTACGTATGACATGTGTTACAATCCTACTACTATTATAAACGCGAAAGTGTGTAAGAATGTATGTATGGATGTTTGTTACTCTTTCACGCAAAAACTACTGAATTGATTTTGGTGAAACCTTACAATAATATAGCTTACACATCAGAATAACACATAGGCTATAATTTATAAAGATATATAGTTTTCTATCATCATTATCATAATTTTCCATCACCACGCGGGTGAAACCGCGGGGCGCAGCTAGTGTGCAATAAATCAACGATAACTCATTAATCTAATACTGTCCTAATAAGTTGGATTAAATGTTATGTGATGATCTGAATTTGGAATCAAAAATAAAAAAACTTACCTTTGAACCAATGAAAAAACGGCCCCGAAAAAGAATCGCCATGCACACAGATAAATGCCTACTGATGCAACAAATTGGAGGCTATGGTTTAATGCTAACATGACAGTCGACGGCAGTGACTGAGAGATATGAATTCCTACCAACTGTGTTTCGTTACACTGGTTACGGGAATTGTGTGACGTAAAACCTCAAAATTCGCACAAAGAGGAAAAATCTTTAAAATTGTCTTCTTAGAATATGAATGGATTAATGACAGTACCGAAGTACCTACTGCAGAAAACAAATTATATACATACCATAAGGAAATAATCATGCAAGCCATAAACTCAAGTAGAATTCCACAGTGACATGGAACTTCAGGTATCTGGTAAAAAAGACAACCTCATTTTAAGCGAAATGCACTACTATTTGAGATGAAAACATTTCTAGTATTTTCTTTAAAAAATAGTTTTAAAGTCTTGCCCTAGTAAATAACATTATCATTACAGGGGATAACACTGATAATAACTCTATTAAATGTCACACAGATCGAAAAAAACTTAAGAGACAAGAAACAGAGAAAAAAGTGGCAAAAACTACGGACTGACTTATATAATATTATTATGATTGTTTCAACCGGGGGAGAAACGTAGAGACTTACGGACGAGATTTTCTCTAGTTCCATTGACGAACCCGTGAGAGTCCAGCGGCCTCACTACCAGATTTAGCCGGATTTCTTCGTCCTCCCATCTGGTCGCGGGTTCGAAGTCGCTTGCGTGGCCTCTACCTGATGTTAGCGGTTATTCAGTTCGAATTTATTGCGGACCATGGCGTCGTTTGCCCGTCTACCACTCGGGATCGGGTGGACAACGGGTCGGTCAAGAGTTGCTGACATCTGCTTGCTGCTTAGGAAACGTATATAAGGTGACGTTCAAATATTGCGTAACGCAATTTGGGGGTAAGGGGGGGTCTTGAAAAACGTTACGATGCATTACAGGGGCGGGAGGGGGGTTCGAACAACGCCTTACGTAACATTGTTTTTTTTTTAATTTAAATAAAACTCTAGGGAATGAAAATCTCCCAAGTCGGCAACACTTTTATAAATATATAAATATGTTATTTGATTTTAAGAATTTATTAGTAAAAAAAAAGGTGAAATAGAAGAATTCATGAGAAGAACAATGGGGGATGAAGCTAAAAATGTAGGATAGAGCGGGGTCACTTAAACCACGGTGTCATATGAACCAACCATATTATAATGCAAACTTTATACGTAATGGAAATTTTAGGAATGGCAGCTATCTGAGTCGGCGGATCAAGTTCGTAAATCCGCCGCGGCAATAGTTGCAAAGTCGCATTCATTTCGTGCGCACGGATGCCATGTTTCATTTTTTGGGCTCAAAGTAAAAAAACGATTCCGTCACATTTTTGGTCCCACGCACAATCCCTTGCTGGTACGGCTACAAAGTAAGTTTATTTTGACTATACAATAAATGTTTTAAGCAATTACAATGTCGAGAATGTGTTATATTTGACAAATTTAGGATAAATCGTAAAAACATAAAATAATTGGGGATTTGTTGAGCCAAAACCATTTGTTGCATCAAACCATTGGTCATTTGAGCATGGCTCAATTGACCACGCCTATTTTTTTAGCTTACATGATCCTATTATTTTTTATTACAATGAGGACTTACGAAATGGCTATTATCTCGAAAGATCACCTACAAGAGGCTGCCTGCAGAAGATGTTGTGAGACCGCTTCCTAAAGCAAAGATCGCTTCGACGAAAATGCAAAAAGGAAGGAAAGGACAGTGAGAAAAACGATTTTGTCTTCTAAGAAAGCTTTTGATGATGAGACTGAAGATGAAGAATACTTCTGCCTTATTTGTGTCGAGGATTTTTCAGACAGCTTTGCAGGCGAAAATGAAATTAATGCCACGATTGCCGACAATGTGAAAATACCAAATGCATTCCTGGGTCTGGTCCATATTTTATATGCCAGAATTGTGACAGTGATTGAGTTTATTTATTATTATGTAGTCAATAGCTTTAGTTTAACATAACATATTTTTAATTAAAAGAGTAAACAGCTTTTATTCGTTTTCTTTAATTATTTTTAGGAAAGTATTGCACTGAAATTATGTAAGTTCAACTGACCCCGTAGAGTGGCTCACTTGAGCCCACATATGGGGTCAGACAATCCGCGCGACCTTCGCCAGTAAAATCGTTATTTCATCCTCTTATGAATATAATTATTAAGTTTTTTGATATGATTATGTAGCCATGGAAGTAATCTGACTATGTTAAATGGAAAAATTTCTCTACCTTAAATAAAATAAAGTCTACACTGTTTTGAACAAAATCCGGATCAACTGACCCCGCTCTACTCTATGTAAGACCAGGGCCAAGTCAGGAAAACGGCATAATTTAATGTAATATTAGTAGTAAACGTTTATGAGGACAAATTTGAGCCCATTTTAACATATTTTAAACTTAAGCAAATGTTACAATTACATTATGTGTGATTGTTTATTAAATAACAATATTATTAAATAAAATAAACAATATACGCATGTATTGCGAGTTACAAATCTCTTGTTTTATTTATTATTAGCTGTTGCCCGCGGCTTCGCGTTGATTAAAGTTTCGAATCGAGTTGCTAATTTGAGTAGCGTGGCGTATATTTGCCTTTTTAGACGCTACCTTTAGATATATAGTAAAAGACGTCCTGTTCGTTTTTTGTTCTTCGCCACCCCCCGCCTTCTGCTGAACGCTGACCTTGTTGGGCTAGTCGCCGCCACGTAGCCCCCGCTAGGTATTTCGAGGTGCTTGCCCGCGTTACTTATTTCATGATATCTCTAAAACTACTCCAACTAAAAAGTTACAGTACATTGCTAATTTTATCTCCATTTAACACCTGTGATGATGGATTAATTTATTATGATAAGGATTTATATTTTACTGCTAATGTCTTCAACAAACTTCACCTACTTTTATATTCTGTCGCAGACTTTTATTTAGATCTCTTTGAGGCCGACGTTTTTGTTATACATAGTTTTCGAAAATACCAAACCGTTTCGTCAGCGCACGCCGATTAAGCACATCACTAGCACATTTTCTCCGACTAGATTTACAAATAACGTGATTTCGTATTGAAAACTAATATTTATCACAATAAACTCGCACTACTCGAAAATTTAGCTTTCAATTAGTGAAAGAATTTTTTAAATCGGATGAGTAGTTTTGGAGATTACCCCCTACATACAAACTTTCAAACTTACACACATTACCTCTTTATAATATTAGTATAGAAGTCTAGATTACCGCAAACGCGATTAAAACAATAACAAAGGTAATTTAGCGACTTTTCGGTACTTTGCGCAACATAATTGTGATTTTTAGATAAAAATGGTCACTCGGGTGTTACGTAACGTTTAGGGAGGAGGGGGTACAGTAAAACGTTACGGCGCGTTACATGGGAGGGAGGGAGGGTCAACAATCTTCAAAAGTTGCGTTACGTAATACTTGAACGTCGCCTAAGATCTTATCCAGACCCAGTCTGCACAGTCAATTGGCTTACTTCGCACGATGCGCAAACCGCCCAGCAGCATCCAAGGTCATCCCCCAGAGGATTCGATCCCATGTCCACGACACTGCCGCGACAAGAAAAACACAGTCCTTTCAAGGTGTGCCCCTCTTCGAAAATGTTAGTAGGTGGGAGTTGCAACGTGTCGGTTGGGAGTTAAAATAAGCAGCTACAGGATGGACTTATTGAGGATACACACTGTCATCCGTCAGGAAGCGATACACTGTCAAAGTTTCATAAAACCAAGCAGAAAAGGCGACTGGAGTCGTTATATAGCTTTCCCTGGTGGTAGATGAATAGATAGCTTCTGTCCCCGTCCACCATGTTATAGCACGCATTATAAAATTAGAAGAAGATGCCTCGGATCGAAACAGAAGCTCAGCAATGGAATCATCATCGTTGTTCGTAGCTTCAGAGTACTTTCGAATATTTTAAACGAGATGTATTTCTGATCCCACCCTGGCCCCGCAGCGAATAATAGCAGTCACCCATCTATCTAGTAGGAAGTGATGTTTGACGGCATTGTTCGGGTGAATTCGCGTTCGGAGCGGCGCGGCGCGGTACGGCGGTGACTTGGCTAAATCCTGGCGGTCCACGGCGATGGCGAAGGGACGGCCTAGCTCCACGCGGCGCCTTCGTCCATTCTTCGCGTCCATCGCTGATAGAATTGTTTGTGTTTCAACGAGATTGCGTTCCCCCCGCGAGCGTGAATCGCCCTCTATTAAAATACCAAGAAGGAATGCATCGCGTCCACTTCTCTAAACCGCATTATATATACAGCATGTCCCGATGGTTTTATTGTTGCACATCGTTGTTGCACCACGACCAAAAACAGGCGTGATCAGGTCAACTAGAGCTGTCAACTACAACGGGCGAACTCGTCACCTCAGGAAGTTTTAACGATATTGGATCGTTCTCTCTCCCGTGAGGTGAGCGTAGAAGAATCGGGGCGAAAACAATCCACTGTTTAGTTACGCCACTCGCCCGTCAGAGGCCAACGCCTTACGGCGAGGCACCGGGAAAGGTACACAGCCGGCAGCCTCGCCCCCTGACTACCAGTTTGTAAGGATATCTGCGTCTGGAATTAAACTTCAGGATACCTCCTACCTCCTAACTGGTTACAGGATCGAGGTCGCTTGATCGATCCTCTCCCTTAGGTAGCGGTGATATGGTGTCTACCAAATCTATCGCGGACCACGGCATCCTTTGCCTGGCTGTTCACACGGGATAGGGTGGCCGAATAATCGTTTCAAATACCCCGCTCTATAGGAAACAAAGCCGTTTCCAGATCAGTCGGAATTCACAGTAGATTGTCTGACGCCCCACGGTGCGCAAACCGTACAGGTTGACTCCTAGGGGAGACAAGCCCGTAGGCCAGCGTCCTATCGTGGCTCGCACTTCTGCGTGGAGGCCGCCGGGTGGGTGTTGACCCGTGCGTTCGACCGACCCTATACAACTGGGTCCCAGTGGCCGAACTGCAACAGGACCCATTAGCTCCCGCGTGATCAGGTCAGTCCGTAAGTTCTCGCGCATTTATAGCATATATGCGATTCCCTACGTCTCACCACGTAAAACAAAAAACAAACTTGTCGAATCCTGTCTTAGATCACCCATTAAATTAGTAAGTATATCACCAATTTTCCTGAATATCGGATGAAAATAATACCCTTGGAAAATGAACGCCGACAATCAATACAATCGTGTGGTGACATTGCCAGATCTGCAGCGATAAAAAATAACAGTGTATATAGTGAACATAGTTTTAATGTAAGGACTGCCCAAAAATGATTTCTAATATTTAAAAATGGAGTAAACAGTATTGATGGTGAGTCTCGTTCAGGACGTCCTGGTAATTTTAACAACGACGTTCCTAACCGGTCGAAAGCAAGTCTTCGCGCGCAAAACACTGCGCCGCAACTTTTTGGATGATTTTGAAAATAAATACTAACAAATAATCTTGTTCGTCATGTATATGATTTTATTTTTCACGGCATTCTTCAGCGTATTATTTTTTTATTTAGCATTAGGCAGTACTTAAGTATACGAATCTGAGCCTACCTTATTGCGGACGTCTGGTGCGATCCAGTTAAGTTAGGTTTAATTCAATTGTAAATAAAATTATGATTTTTTGTAAAATAAAGAATTTGAATTTGAAAATTTGAATATTATATATTTATATAATATATATGGGGGCCGGCCAAAACGGTTACGCGCGGATCTGTCAAACGACGCAAAATGCCTATAGGCACTGTTGGCGTCCGACGGGTTAAAAGTCTTGTGAAGTCATAGCCAAAATTAGCAGTACATACACGCATACACACATACAGACATACATATGTGTTTGTGTGTGTGTATGTGTTATGGGTAGTCGTTGCTGATACAATGGGCGATGTTATTAAACCACCTTAGCCTCTGGTTTCGCAATGGTTAAGTATGCTGTACTTACAATTACACTCTTCACCGTATTCATGATACATTAAACCCTATAAGCATTTACAAATCCGATAATAAAATCTTTAATACAGAATGATAAAAGAAGTTACAGAAAGGTCCTTGGCTTCTAGGCTATTCGGTCTGGTGGATCAGTTTACGTCCCTGAATAATACTTAAAGATCTCTCCTGACCATGATTGGTTGTAAATGCGTTAAAGTGTAATTTATTGGGGTTGCACGTTAACCTAATGATGCTCCGTTCTGGGATGCAATCGTTTGAAATATAACTTCCTGATATGGTAGGCAAGCACTAAACCGAGATTCGCACACTCGCTACATAAGCTACGTAATATAAAAATAAAGAAGGCGAAGAAGGAATTGGAAGCTGTTACAACACATTATTTATTGCATTCGAATGCATCATGTATAATATATAATATATAACACGCTAAAAAAAATAGGCCTCACGGTGAATATCATAAGCAAGACATGATACGAAATAATAACATTGATTTGCTACGTCCTCGAAATGAGGTTTTCAGACGATGTCCGAATTATGTCGGCATTAAACTATTCAACGAACGGTTTGCCCACTCAATTTAAAACTCTCGCCAGGGAAGGGAATCCGCGATTAGTTAAAAAACAGCTAAAGAAGCATCTGGTTAGCAAGAAGTGCTATGATTTAGATTTCATAAAAGATTTTTTTGTGAATTGTCATATACATGTATGATTTTTAGACATTGATATTATTGCAAGTACAATTCTAGTGCCTTTTTGTTAAATAATTCTTTTGATTTGCTTTTATTATTTTTTACTATTAATAATTTCTGACAATTGAATACCATTTATTATTTTTTTTCCAGTGACCATTCTAGTACTTTTTAGTTATTTTTTTTCTTTATATTATATATGACTAGCTGCGCCCGCGGTTTCACCCGCAGGTGATGGAAAATTGAGATAATGATGATAGAAAACTATATATCTTTATAATTTATAGCCTATGTGTTATTCTGATATACTGTGTAAGCTTATTGTAAAGTTTCATCAAAATCCATTGTGTAGTTTTTGCGTGAAAGAGTAACAAACATCCATACATACATTCTTATAAACTTTCGCGTTTATAATAGTAGTAGGATTATTATATTACAAATTGATTATTATTTTATTACTTTTTTCTACCAGCTTTTAGATCATTGTTAGTATAGGATATTTATTTTCGTGCGATGCAGCCTGGCGTGAAGTAGGAAACTGGAAGTGCTATAGTCTCACTATAATATTATTATTATTGTTGTCTATCCCTTTTTGTTTCCTAGGTATCAGTGTACTTTGTTAACCTTGTAATATTTTCATATATAGAGTAAGTTTCAACAATCTGTAAAGATTTTAGAAAATAAATTGACATTGAAATTAATTTGACGCTTTTTAATAAGGTAAATATACATTATGACGTAGAATATACAATTATCATTTTTTTATACATTTTAAAATTTAAAACCGGTCATAGATTCCCTATAAAATACAAATTAATTTTAATTTTAATTGAAGTAAATTTTCTTGCTCATTAATTCATTTAAATATGCAGATGAATTGAGAATTATGTGAGCATGTGTAACGGCAAGGGCGCGAATGGGCCCGATTGCGTTTCTTCGTGAACTAAACAGGGAACTTAGTTCAACCGAACTAGACAAAGCAATACGTTAGAACGGAATATGAAATGAACTGTCGTCGATTTTCTCGCACCAAAACTACCTGTTGAACATATAGACGACCGAATAAGTTTGAAAACATTTCGTGTGGTGTTATATTTAGCCTCGGTGGATAGTTTCAATGCGGAAAAGTGACAACCGTTCATTTCACATTCCGCTCTGACGTACTGCTCTGTCTCGTTCACATGATCTAATTTCCGATTTTAGTTCAAGAAAAACGCAATCGAGCCCAATATGTGCTAAAAAACATGACAGCTCTAGTTGTTACACCAGTCTTAGATTAAGCAGAATAGACAAAACTTCTAGGGTATTTCTGAGTTCTGCATTCCGTGTATCCTCTTTGAAATGCGCAGGCGCAGGCAACGCTAGCATTTGCTAGTGCGGCCTTTTGACGCACCTTCTTTGTGAGGCTGCGTCTAATTATGGCCCCTATTTGTTGGTGCCACGGCGCATTAGCCGCGCCAAACAAATGTGTAAACGCCGCGCGCCTGCTTCAATTACAGCGAAAAGCTCGTCAGGCTCATCGGAGGGTATCACTCAAGAATGGCCGTTAAGGAGCCGAGCGGAAGAGATCTATTCAACCATTTAGCTTTTAGAAAAGCGAGCGATCCGCCTTATTGGCCGTCATAACTCGCCATTAAGGTCACATGATACATGGGAACAAGCATAATAGAAGAAATATTGTTTCTTTAATTTTTGGATAAATATAAGCACTAAAAGGTTAAAAAACGAATTTACAGCGTGAGTTTTGTAGCACCCGACATTTCGGCGATATTGCAATCGCTGTTGTCCAGGATAGTCTACCCTGGACAACGCCGATCGCAACATCGCCGAAACGTCAGGTGCTACAAAACTCAGGCGGTAAATTAGTTTTTTAACTTTTATAATGTCAAACATCAGCGATAGTAAGCCATTTTATTTATTTATTTCTCAGGAAAACATAAAGCGTTGCTACATGATTATATAAGTGGAACAGAGAAAAAGCTTCATACAACCGCGCTATGATAGGTACACTACTAGAAGCTTGAGACGTGTGAATGCGTGGCCACTGGCGGCGGAGAAAAACCGGTTTATATAGGTATCACCAGTACTCAAAGCTCAGGGCGTCCGGCGTACGTACACATCCAGGGTCTTGTTTATTTCGCCTTACGATTGATTTAATTTGTGTTTTAACATAAAAAGTGTAAATATAGTTTATTGTACCGTGTATATGAGCAATAATAGAATGAATAAAAACATACCATTTTTCATTACCTGAAAGACTTCACTAGCTAAGTACAGTCCCTACCTAACTTGATCATAATATTATTTTTATTGTGGTAGAAATATATATTTAGTATATATTATTCTCATTATCGAAAGAAATCTCAACCCGGTGGTGCAAAAAACGTTTGGGTAGATCGTAAATGGTATAAATATATACCTGACTATTTATGTCGTTAAAATTACAAAAAAAAAATGTGTAAGTAATTTGTAAAAAATATTCTAACGTAGGTAAGTATATAACAAAAAGTTGATAAACGTTTTGTTTATTTAATTGCATACTCCTGTGCCAACCCTACCAAAATAGGTAAAAATTTTGATTCACCTACTTCAAGGATGCTACTAATTTAAAACTCCCTGTATATTGACTGAAAATGGATTCCTCATCGAGGCTCGATTGTGGTTAATTATAGAAAAATATTCTTTTAGATTAGTTTCCAGTCCTAGAAAATATTCCTTGATAACAGCTAAGAGTATCGTGCGGCAATGAATGACGTGCCACGCCGTTTGATAATTTACGAGTATTGGCTTAACCGGCCGGACGCCAACAATGCCTGTAGGAATTTTGCGTCGTTTGACAGATCCGCGCGTGCCCGTTTCGGCCGCCCGCCCAAGTATATTATATAAATATATATTATATACTCGTACATGAATAACAAGATGAATTGCAAGAGGGAATTCATTATAAAAACATATTGTTAGTATTTATTTACAAAATCGACCGTTGTGGTGCAGTTTTTTGCGCACTGAGGCTGTCTTCCGACCGGTTAAACAACAAGGAGACAATGCTACGACCCGGTATTTTATTTTCGTGGCCCAGTGCCGGGTCGCAACCCACCAACAATTTGGAAAACGCTTACATTACGTGATCGCACCCACTGAGGAAATTTCGCGGATTGGCAATGTCGTCCGCGCACAAAGGCCGATCAGCAGCGATGGAAAGATCGGATCAAATGTAAATGAGCATTTCGATTGTGGCTACGACAAGGGGGCCTCAAGCTGTGCGGCCGTCGGAATAGGCGAGCGATGCCTAACAGTGCGATCGACGCTGTGATCGAGTTCCCATGGGGCGGCACAATAATCGCTGATGGCAGCTACCGGTGCGGCGCTATCATCATTCAATAGCCTCGATATCGCAGCCACCGACGCGACTGCAGCACGAAAAAAGCTCTCACTCTGCCACCGATCATGCAATATGACGCAGACTCACTGGAATAAAGTAAGTCTGGATAAGCAATCGAGGTCTGATCAAGATTTTTTTATTTATTTATTTTATTTTTTATTTATTGTGTTTATTCACTTATTACTAATCAACATAACAGTAAAACCAAGGCATTGAGAAGTAAAATTAATAAAGATATTACCATAACTATACAAATAGAATGACACTTATAATACTAGCTATCATGTAAGAATAAATAATTAATAGCTTGCAATTTAAACAAGTGAGGGTTGGCGGTAAAAATATCAAAATCTGGTGCCATCGAGTGAATTTCATTTAAGCGCCGCAAAGCACGCGCCAACAAGTTCCACCTCGTAAGGTTAGTGCGCGAGAACGGCTCCGCGAAAAGATGGTGCGATCGAGCACGGAGATAATTATTTGGTATGAATAGATCCACCTTGGCTAGTAAGCTAGGGTTATCAGTTTTACCACGAATTAGATTGAAAACATAGGAAATGGTCAGCATTTCTCTTCTGAGTCAGAGAGAATTATAGCCAACCATGCCTGTGATAAATGCAGTCGGATACAAAAATGGATAATATCCGTACTGCTTGTGGATTCCAAATAGCTGCATTCGTTTCCATGCGACTTCTAACAATCGAGTTGTACAACGTGCGCATAACCCGAATATTATTGAAGTGCTTGGATTGCCGTATCACAAACCCTAGAAGCTTGAAAGAAGTTGTAGATAGTTGTCTAATATGTTCCTTGAAGTTTAACTTGGGGTCGAAAAAAACTCCCAAGTCCTTGACTTCAGTAACTCTGGGAAGCACACATCCAGCGATGGAGTAATCATACATCAGATGATCAGGCGATCTTGTGTATGTCATCACTGCACATTTGTTAATATTGAAGTGAAGGTTACGAGCTTGGCTCCATACATAAACTGCATCAATATCACGCTGGAAGAGCTCGCAGGCCTCAGCACTTCCAGTTGATAAAAACAATTTGACGTCATCAGCAAACATTAGACAACGTGCAGATGTGACTACTTTACTCAGATTATTAACAAATAAGTTGAATAACAAAGGCCCCAAGTTTGATCCTTGGCTAACCCCCGATTGAGTGTTGTATAGTTTGGATTCAAAATTGCCAAATTTAACGAATTGCTGGCGGCCCCCCAAGTAATCTGCGAAAAGTTTCTGGAGAATCAAGGATAGTCGTTATTCAGTTCGCTTTATTTCAAAAATCTTTACAGATTGTAGAAACTTATATACCTACTAAACATTAATAAAATACAAAAATTACCGAAACCTTCCTTATAAATAAGCAGAATCGGTTATTCGACAATTTGTTTTTTTTTACAGCAGCTTTGTAGCATTTTAGCTTTTAACAGTAGTACAATAGCGTTGTTTATGTACATCCATTAGTAATAAATAATAAATTGCAATAAATCAAGGCAATGTTATCAAGAAGGGTCAAAGTAATATTTAAATAAACCGTTAAATTTAAATAGCCTATAATCAATATATTATTTTTAATCAAATAAACTACAAATTTTATCAAGATAATCAGGATTAAAATGTCATTTTACTTAAATAAATTTCAAAAATTACACAAGCGTTCGTTTGATCACATATTATTGCATGCAATAGAAGAACTTAAAATCATAAATTGAGAGCAACGTCAAAACCAAAGTAATCGTACAAATGAGGAATCGGAAACTAGTTCAATATAATAAGTTAATAGCAAAAACCCATTTAAAAAAACAAGCTTTTAATAAAATGCTCTGTCCTGAGCCAACCCTGGGTGCAGCAGCCATGTCATAGTGGAACTTAGAACAGGCTATCATAATTGAATGCTATACAGAATTTCGTGTTTGTGCTGTTGACCGTTAAAGAGTCCCCTCGTTGGAAGCCAACCCTGGGTGCAGCAGCCCTGTCGTGGTGAAACTTGTAACGGGCTATCAAAATTGAATGCGTATACAACATTTCATTTCTGTGCTGTTGACCGTTGAGGAGTCCCTTCGTCGGTGCAGCACCCATTTCATGGTGAAATTTAGAACGGGCTATCATAATTGAATGCGTATACGGAAGAGTGACCTCGTTGGGAGCCGATCCTGGGTGTAAAATCAGGTCATGCTCACCATAAAAATGCATAGTCTTCGGAAGTGAACCAACATGTAACATTTCAAATTCATGAGATAACAGGGTTATAATTAAGCTTGCAAGATTTGACCTTAACAAACTAACAAACATATCAAGGTAAATAAAAACTTTTAAAAATAGAGAATGGTACCTTATCTGTAATGACAGTAGGTAACGCACTTCCATAACTGTAAAACCTATATAAAAAAAATGCGATGAATGTTGTGTTATAAATCAAAATCAAAATCAAAATGTTCTTTATTCATATAGACACAATTAAATATTATTTTTAATTTATGTTATTATGATGCGTCCAAGCCTTACTCCCAAGCCGTTTTGTCATTTACATAATCAGATATTGTATGCTTTTTTATACAATTTTGCTTTGATCGTGGCTTTAAACTTATTTTCAGATAGTTCTCTAATAGTATGAGGAAGTTTGTTATAGAAGCGTATACATTGTCCCAAATAAGATTTGCTTATTTTGTGGAGACGAGTAGCAGGTACAACAAAGTTATGCTTATGTCTAGTATTAACATTATGATTGTCGCTTTTTTTTGTAACTTGTCAATATTCTCGTGGAAATACAACAGATTTTCGTATATAGGTATATTGTGATGCAACAGTAAGAATATGTATCTCTTTGATTTTTTATCTAAGGGCAACCCGAGGACCAAGTATATATATATAGCTCTTACAACACGTTTCTGTAGTAAAAAGATATTATTGATGTCCGCACAGCTTCCCCAGAGAAGAATAGTATATGACAAAATGCTATGGAAGAAACTAAAGTATACTATTCTTGCTGTATCTACATCAACAGTCAGCCGCCTTATTGTTTTAACTGCGTATGCCGCAGAGCTAAGTTTTCCTAACATCTTAATAAAGTTAAGAAAATAGGACTAGTTTTTGACGCTTTAGCAAAATCTAATGATAATTTGTTGTAAGCAAATTTCTAGAAGGAATGATATGCATAATTTGAGAGAAAAATCTTAAATAAAAAGTCAAATGCGCATGACTATTTGAACAAACATGCCCTCTGGAGTTACAGAAACGTCTTTGAATGATTTATCTCAAGCAACTGTCATAGTCAAAAGAAGTTGAAATTGTCTAAAATTGTCGTTTACAAGTTGAAACGTCTAAACATTTTATTAGTCTCGACGATAAACTTAGTCTAAAGATTTCTATAAAATTTTAGGACGCTTTCCTTTTTTAATGAATTTTAAAATAAAGTTAAGAAGGCATTTGATTAAACATAACATAAAAATGTTTTGCTACTGACAGAAGGACAAATGTGGAGCTGAAATGCAAAACGCATTATGTCCTCAACCGACAATTTTCAGAAACAGTCAAAAACTGTATCTCAAAATCTTGCAAAGAAAAATATTTTTTTGTTTGATAATCTGAAAGACTTGTCGCTTTAATGCATATGTACAAAAAACTGTCGTTTGTTTTTTTAGTTTTAGAGTTATTACAATTTGAATTTGGACATAATGCAACTCCATACGAACTACTAGGCCTGCAGAACGCATTTTGTCCCACATATTTTATTTGGTTATATAAGTAAGACATACAAATATAAGCAGGTACTACGTGGGAATTATTTTATGAAAACAAAAATAATACATTGTTTAAAAATAAAACAAATAAATATTTGTGAAATATTTTTTTTTGCTATTATTATTGAGTAAAAACGAATACTAACAATGTTGCTTAAAGTATTAGACTGTACTAATAAACAAAATAAACTATTACGGATGACTTTAAAATTAAAATAATTAAAAAATATGCGGACATAATCTGTCATTAAACTCTCGATGAAGCCCTCAAGAAGCAACAGAACCTTGTTATTGAAAACTTTCAAGCACATCAACCGTGCAAACGCAGGATTACTAGTTACCTAATAAGTCTGTGCGCAGGATTGAATAGTCAGCCAATCTAACGATTGACACATTTAATCTTTAACGGTAATGGAAATACGATTTATGCACCAATTCTATTATATGCATTATAAGCTATAATGAATATCCGAAAAAACATTTTCACGATTTTATATGGGACAAAATGCATTTTGTTCAAGTTTAAATTTTTGTATGAAATAAGATGCGTTTTGAAAGTTCACCTTGTTGGACATAATGCGTTTTGCATATCCAACCAATATTTAAATCGAATTTTAGGCGTCTTCTAATGCGTTTTGAAGTACCTACCAATTTATGACATAATATAGCAAATTGGCTATTTGAAAAAAATGTTTCATAAGATTTTTTTTATAAATGTGACATAATGAGTTTTGCATTTCCACTACACAAATATGCAAACATTTTTAGGACGAAGCACGTCTAGAATTATTAGTATATCGTTGAACCAAGAGCGGAAAAACAATACCGCTGTGATGGCGTTTATATGTGCCAACGCGTGCTCACCGGTAATCTTCATCAATGTCGTATTATCAATATCATACGCTGTCAGCATGATAGATAAACACATAGACCAGGTCATATGCATTGGATGTCACACTGAGTAATCTAACAAAAAACAAGACAAGTAAATATATTAAAAAGGATAAAAAACACGACTGCCGTTACAGAAAGTAAACTATCGTAATTATAACAATTTAATTTTAAGAATAAGAATAATTTATTTTCAAAAACCCGATCTGGGTTGAGAAATTACATATCAAATAAAATTGGTATTTCTACAAATAAAATTACATTTCAAATTACTCATAAAATTATAAAAAAAGTCTATAAAAAACTAATAATTGAAAAAAACATAGAAATTCAAAAATAACAAAGACATAAAAACTAGAAAAATAAAAAGCAACAGAAATAATGAGATGAGATGAGACAAAAATATATGAAAAATAGAAAGCATCCAAAGAGTTCTACATAAACTACATTAAGCTTTTTTACGGAACATTTGTAGTTTATGTATTTATCCATATAGATACGTGTATATTTCCGGAATGTACACAACCGTACCTTTCATTTGACACTAAGCACGATATATTTATGTTAATTTATTGACATTTGGACATGTGGACGTTTAGACAACTACTTACTTGATATTTGGACACTTAAAATACCCTGTGATACTCGAGATGACATAACGATTCTAACAACATCATATACATCTAAATCGGTTCAAGCGTTTATAGGTTATAGTGAAATAAAGAAATGGAAAACATACATAGATGAACCCTGAACACATTACACTCCTTTTTTGTTGGGCAGTCGTGTAAAAAGCAATAAGATGAAATTAAAAAGGATAGACTGATAGTGTAATGACTGTTGCCCATTGTGATAACCGCTGCATTTGTAGCATTTAAGTATGTTACTATAATGGGAACGGAATAAATTCTTAATTTAGATGAACTAAATTCAGCAACATGCGCAGATATCTTCAATATAGCCTTTAATCTTTACGCCATTAAATTAATAAATCAAATAATTAGACCATCCTGCCGGTTCAATTCAGAGACTGGTGATTCGCAAATATTTGTATTAAAATTTATAATGCCACATTAAAATAGTGTCGGCGATTAAATCTTTAAATTAAATCGACAAAAAGTCTCATAACTATAAAACTTATCAGTATTAAGATATCGCAACAACAGTTACGAATATTATGAATGTTAAAAAAACAGCATAATTCTTGTAAAACCAGGACATTGGGGATTTATTGATGTCGTGATACGGTTAGACATATGTCGGTCGTTTCGAAGTCGATAGATAGATGAAATATGATAGTGGACGCGATAATTTCAAGATTTATGACTCGATAGATGTATTCTATCGGTGTGTAGTAGAAAAATGTTTATCGCAATAAAAATAACATAGCATACAAGATGTTCATTAATAAAAGAACATAAAATTTAATCAAATTGATAAGTACCTTATGATGTTGTTTTGTTAATGGGGAATATCAGAACACTCACCTGAAATAAAAAAAAATACAATATTAGTAATATAGACAACATAGACATTTTATATATATATGGACATTAATTATTTGTTTATGTGTATAGATATTGGACTCGATTGCGTTTCTTCATGAACTTAAATCGGAAATTAGTTTGTGTGAACGAGACAGGGCAATACGCTAGAGCGGAATGTGAAATGAACGGTTGTCACTTTTCTACCCGCCAAAGATAAAGCATCTGAATCTAAGACCGCACGAAATGTGTTCAAATTTACTCGGACGAGTATACGTTCGACAGGTAGTTTTTATCGACTATCGTTCGTTTCATATTCCGTTTTATCGTATTGCTCTATCTCGTTCGCTTGGACTGATTCCAGTTTTAGTTCACAGAGAAACGCAATCGCGCCCATTATATGTGGATGGTGTTAGCGTATAGATCACGACCCTTAGAGCACATCTATTCAACCCTGGCTTGACCGAGAGCAAGAACTGCCATATATGTGGCGAAGAACCTGAAGACAGCATATATATCGTTGGTCGCTGCCCAGGCCTCGCCGCAAATAGACACAGTTTACTGGGACGAGCCTTTCTCGAACCCAGCGATCAGCCCAACTTGAAGGTCAGTGATCTGTATGGACTGGTAAGCAGTACCGGGCTTCAAACAGACCACTAACCCAAGCACAAAGTGGGTAGTTACAAAAGATCTGATAGATCCAAGTTACTACTACTACTACTAGTAGTGTACATATATTACTTACTTATATGTAGGTATCAGTTCTTTTATGTGTATAGATATTATATAAGCAATTCATGATTGCTTATTATCTGAACAAAAACATTGTTGCAGTAAGGCAAAGTAGTGCGAATAAAAGAGCATAGCTCATTTAACCGCTCTACCTAGACGATAAGGCTCTACGTGATACGTCCGCTATAATATCGCCCAAACGCAACAAGCCGTATCACGTACGTTCGAGTACAAAAACAAAAAAAAAACGAAACCCACAAAGCTTACGTGATACGTCAAATTGTTCTTACGATTCTAAATACAAAAAGGGTAATAAATAAGTCAAAAGTTTGTCTGGTATATTGTAAACAAGTATTGTTATTAAGAAATCTAATAAAAAAAACCTTACGATTTTAAACCTATATTTTCAATAATAACCCAAAGGTAGGACTGTTAATAGAATTGTTGCTGTGTTCTGATCCATTTTTCCCAAATCATTTATTTTTATTGCACTTTTTTGAGATGCGTTTATGCGTTTTTATCTTTCATTCATTTTTATTTCTGGACCTAAATTTTTAATATACAGAAACACTTTTTAAGTAAGCACCAGTTGTTTCAAGCTTTTTTAGGAGAGTTATTCTTAGCTATTGGCGCTGCATTCAAGTGATAATCATATATTTTTTTAATTATTATTATAAACGTGTTTAGCGCATTCCTAAACGAGTCGACCGAGCACGTACGACATTTAAGACAGTTATGCGCACTCGTATGGCCTCACGTGCGAAGCAACTTTAAACGCTTGCAAGTTGCAGGGAAAATGGACAGTTCTCAAGTGAAAATGACCGCTTAGGCTGACATGGTCAAGCGAAGGTTTAAGTGGATCTCGGCCTCGTTTTAGAAACGAGACGATAAGTGAAACTATTGCGAGCCCTGAGAATGGCCGCTAAAAGATACATCTACTCTCGGAAATGCCGTAAAAATACTGCAGTGAGTTACTTTATTAACTGACTTTTACCACATTTTTATTATTCAAGTTACAGGTTACTTGCGTGATTCGGTCGACGAGCATTGTTTAGGCCCTGGCTTATTCTGCTGGGCAATCGCCCTTTAGCGGGTTTTCGTATGAGCCGGGTCCATTGACCCGGTTTCCTGGGTGTGGCGTCGCGGGTCTGCGCGCCCTGCGGCAGGTATCTCAAGGACTTTTCAATTATTGTGGTATATTACCAGTTAATGTACTATTTATTTATAGATTGACAGTTCAATATTTCGAGACTGTCGAATTCCGAATTTTTGTCCAACATAAACACAGCAATAGACAGATACAAAATGAACGGCGACTCGTTCCTCCTTTTCGCAATCTTTATGGAAAAAGAAGATTGAATTGGATAATCCCTCATATATACAATAAAATTCATCTAAATTTAAAAACTAATAAAACATTACAAATAGTTAGCTTTAAAATAAGTGAAAGTGAAACATACCTGAAAATGATACGAATAAGATACATACACGCATACATATTATATTAGCATTAAGAACGTCTCATCTTTTTATGTAAATTCTATCAAGGCTTTCTGTGCTGACTAACCTTAACTAATGTAATTGCAGCATATATATTATAATATGGTCAAGATGGCTACTAAAGTCGCACTGAAAGTCACCCTATCATAATCTCCGGCAGGTAAGCCTTGGGCTTGGCTGGATTTTATTTAAAATAGTATTTTAAAAAATGGTTATTAAATGAAAAAAAATAAAATATGTCTTGCGAGGCGCCCGATGGTTCAGGCGCTTTATGATGAAAGCATATGAGAGAAGAGTAGGTAAATGGCATCTTCTGCGGCGAAAGACTGCTGTGCTGCAATACCTGGTTGTCCGCTAATCAAGCAGACTGCGCGGGTATGGCTTCTGGAGTTCTAGCGACCTAGTGTGCATCGGAGCGAGCTGACGTATGTGCTCGTGCGGCGAGGTGACAACCCTTTAGTACATGGCGCTTGCAAAGCGCTCGACGTACCTACCCTCTCCAAGGACTCTGTTTCGCTAAAGTCACGATAGCTTCAGACGTACCAGGTTGTCAAATTTAAAGTTCTCCCCTCACTTATTCACACGTTTGTCCCAAAGGTGTTCGTACTTCACCAAACAATCCTGAAAGTCTCACAAGCTAGCAAAATATGCTCCAAAAATTTTTGGGAACATATTTAGGATACCTATACTAATATTATAAAGAGGTAAAGTTTGTGAGTTTGTGAGGTTGAAGGGAGTAATCTCTGCATCTAAGGAACCGATTTTGAAAATTCTTTTACCAATAGAAAGTCACGGTATTAGTGGGTGTCATAGGATATATATTAATCCGAAAAATGAAAAGACTTTTTCGTGGTAGTCGAATTTGCAAAGTAAGTCGGAGAAAAAACGGTCGAATGAAAACGTTTCTTACGAACGCTGCCTTAACGATGAAAGATATATGATTGAGTTCTAGAGAAAAGTTGTAGAGCTTGATAATTCTTAAAAAAAAGTCAGCGACAACGTATGTCTAACTTTTATATTTGAGTCACAAAAAGTAGTTTTTATATTAAAAAACTAATTTAAATCGTAAGGTCATGTTTATTGGTCACATTATCAAAAATTATGAATTCTTATCAAAATAAGTAATTTTATCGTCTCAAGTGTTTAAAAAAAAGACTTCCCTTTTACTGCATATAATTTCCCTTTTACTGCATAAATGTATAAAGAGATAATACGACATAGGTATGGAACTGAAACCGTCGGGTTGGAACTCCTGAAAGCCAATATATTATGGTACCAAATAATAACATTACATCTAATATAGTAGGTATACAGAGAAGTTTTGAACAATTAAAATAAACATAATTTATTCAATCATAATCATTTCATTCACTCATTTGAAACCCAGTAATATAGCCAAATTGGCATGCATATAAATACATACATATGCAGTAACAATATAACCCTCCTTTTGGCAGTCAGGAAATAAATCATAGCACCCGAACCACACTCATAATTTCATCACAAGTAAAAATGTTTACCGCCCAACGAAGTGGGCATGGGTCAGTTAGTATACTTATATATTAACAAATCGATTCGTAACCTTACATGAAGCGAAACAAAATAGTAATGTTAGAATCAACCCAATATTTTTCTCAGTGCAATTTCGCTGAAACTCGCTAGGAGGTATTAATAGCTTCAAGCATTTAAAATAAATACCCTAAAACGTGTAAGGTGTTTTTCTTCTAGTAATATCTAGGGAATTTCGCTACTTAGATTTATAGGGTTAACCCTCGCACTGGACGGTCGCACGTAACCGTCGTAAAGTCTCCGCACGTGAGGGTCGAAATAGCGATATTATTTAAATCGGCCCGGTTATTAGGCAAATGCGCTCACGTCGCGAGGTGTAACAGCCGCTCGTTGCGACGACCCCTGCCAACAAAACGACCCGCGTCGCGCACTCGAGGGTTACCTTTTTTCATCGCCCAGCCACCGATGGATGGTATGAAAGAAAACGCCGCTAAGCGCCTCACCTAGCTGGCGATCGCCACCACTATTACAGGGACATAAAATATACATATTAAATTCATAAAAATAGCCGTAAGGCTGTTTGTTTCTCGACGGTTGAAAAACATGTTGATCGTTGTCATTAGACTAAATATGGTACCTATAACACTGTCACAACTCACTTCACTACTCGTATTTCACTGCATACAGCTTCATAGCATATTTTTTTTAAACTGCTAAAACTTCGTAATTTTTGCTACGATTGTTTTGCTATAAAATTATTTTTTATCGCAACTTTTTCGAATCGTACGAATCTTAACCGCTAAAATGCCTAAACCACCGATCGGTAGTTTTCTGTTGCGACGATTCGTGGGTGGCCGATCTCCACATTTATGCAATTATGGAATAATATGCGCTAAAAGTAGCCTTTATTGAATAAGCCACCAGTATATATTAGAATGTATGCACTACCACCCCCTATACAAACAAATTATCAAAGGTTGAAAACATTCCGTCGCTATTTTCATTGCAAGCGTTTATATTAAATTCCAAAAACATTCTCTTTTTGGATTAGAAGGTTTAATTGACGTATTTTACAAGCCTTGTGGCAATTCTCAGTTCAGTGGCATAGTGGTTAGGTCGCCTGATCTTACACTGTAAGGTTCCGGGTTCGATTCCTGCCGGGTCACCATTTTCAGATAGAATAAAATTAACGGAATTGCATTTAAATTATGTCGATCGAATGTAATAACAAGACACACAGTTGTGCACATGTTACACGCTCGCTCACATATAAACACTTCATAGAAGGGTTGGTTGTAAAAGATTGTCGTACGATAAAAACCCGCCCATTGGGAAATGTATCAATAAAGAGTAGAAAGAAACAAACAAAAGTTCCTGAAAACAATGGGAAGCTACAACACGGTTGTGAAATAAGGTTATCTATGTACTAAAATAGTCAATTTGTGTATTTTTACTTTAAAGGCTACTTTAAAAACTTCGGTGATCTGACTGCAACCAGTCTTTTAATGATACTACGTACTTAACTTATGAATGAGGCAGCTATGACGGATGTGTGCAGCTTCCGTTAGAGGATTCTGAAACTGACCTCCCAAGTGTCATGGTTGCAGAATCTATAAAATGGACCAATAAATACATACGGGGGGGGGGGGAGCTTCAATGGATGAAACTCCCGTTTCATAATCAAACCAGTGTAGAATTGCCAGGCACTGCTAGTGTTGAATGTAGTTAATTAACAGGACGATATACTACAAAAAATCAGGTTTTGTCACCCCAAAACTTTTCTGGCAAGCAGACAAGCACCCTGCCCCAACCCCCGTCCCGTCCCTGCGCCATCTTAACATCCCTACGCGTGCCAATTGGTATTACAGCGTGGTATTAAACTGGTATTTTTTCCAAAAAAAATGTATAATTTCCTTAAATATGGCGGACTTTAAATATTACTTGAGTCGCTTGTATACGAGATATTCCATTCACATTCACAACGTGATTTCAATCCAACAAGGCATCTGTGTACCGAATTTCAAGTCTCTAACTCCAAAATTTCGAAATTGAAGTATGAGTAGCGCGCCCTCTGGTAGACCGATTTCAACCACAATGTTTTTAACTCTTGTCGTGACCGAATGGTACCTGCACGCAAAATTTCAGCTCAATCGGCTGAAGCGTTTGGGCGCTGTCGTGGAGGAATACATGCACACACACACACACACACACACACACACACACACACACACACACACACACACACACACACAAACAGACAGACTTCAGTCTGGAAAAGTCTTGATCGTCTCTGGGGGGTCAAAATGTATATATCCGTCTTCATCTCAAAAATATATATATTTACAATACTTTCCCTCTGCGGGGAAAGTAATCAAACTGAACTTTCTAGCCCTCTTTAGGAATTTTAGCAATAAAAAAACCTCTTTTTTGTACACTTTTCGGGGTGGATTTTTGCGAAGCCTCCAAACACGTATTTCTTTGTTTCATTATGTTAGGGATCGCTATATTGTTGTCAAAACTCTCGAACGTATTCAGCTCTAACTCATATGACCGGCTTAAACTTCAAGCCCCCGTTTTATCCTGTTAGACATGTTAGACAATTGGAAGTAAGGGCGTGAGTGTCGGCCAGCCGGGTAACATTCCTGGCTATCTCGCGGTTAAGGCGTTGGCCTTTTACGGGCTTGTGACGTAGCTAGATGGTGGTCTGTTTTGTCCTCAAGTCTTCTACGCCCACTCCAGGGAGATAGAACGACTAATTGTTAAAACTTCCTGAGGTGACGGGCTCGCCCGCTGTAGTCGGCAACCCAAGTTGTTAGACATTGATTGTCGAAAAAATATTTTTAACACAACAATACGAATCCAAAGGCAAGTTTTCTCTGGTCTCAAGTCTCTGGTCCCAGTATAGTTTCGGCTCGGCATTGATGAACGAATCAGTCAGTCAGTTAGTACACTACCTTTTATTACACCACACTACTATTTATAGATATCTAACAAATAAAGCAACTTAAACATGAACACAGAAACCCTAGCTGCGCTGGAATGGCGACCGCTCCAGTGACCAACTATGCCATTCCCGCTCCAGACGATGCTAATGAAGACAAACTGAAGACAGCCAGACGTAGTAAAACCTCTCGGCGATCGTGCAGTTGATTACATTCTCACATTCCGTGCTCGATCGTTTTATTTTCGATCGCCTATCCTAGCATATTCCCTCGTCAGCGCAGGCGCGCATCTCCATTTCCATAAATATCGCGTAAATCGCGCAGTTTTGACTTACGAGGTTACGTGGCGACAGTCGCGTAGTCGCCTCGGCAAGATTGGATCCCGCGTCGAGCTCCCGAGCATCGTCAAAATAAATGAGCAGAGGGAAACAAAGAAAAAAGTATAGATGTGCCCTTGCATACAATGTGTATCAACCTCACTAGAGGCACGAGAGCGAAACGTTCAGAGAATACGACGACCGCCCGCGACTGCTGGGCGACCGCAGTCGCTTTCTGAACTACCGCCTGCGTGTCCTGACCCTACGCTTCCAAGGTTTACCCGAGGCACCCCCCTCCCCCCCAACCCACTGAAAGCTGTATCATCCGTGTCTGTGGTGTGGCAGGTAGTCGCGGCTGGAGTCCCGAACCTGATAAGCAGACGACATACACATAGGTGAAGCTACATGAGCTGCCGGCTCACAGTGGTCAATGGGAGCCCACTAGCGTGACAATATTATCTCGAACAGGAAAATAAATATTATTTATTTTATTTTTATTATTGTTTAGGAAATATACAGCTGTAACAATACATTTCGTACAAAATTATTAGGTTTCAAAAGTAAAGCTTATTACATGTTTCCACTTAAACATTCACAATTTAATCACTTCAAATATTTTTTTTTGAAGAATAAACACACATAGGGTGCAGTGGTTTATTATACTGTGCATAGGGGGAGGTTGGAACTAAGAATGGAGCCGTCATAATAAATAAGTAAATAATATTTTATGTGAATACACATTCCACAATATAGTAATTATATGTTATTATTATTATATATTGCGATTACGATGATATGTCAACACCGTCATTAATTATCATACGTCAATATCGCCGAGCTGCGTATTACAAATTTTACATACGCTATAAAAAAATCAGGTTTGTGCATAATTAGTGCTAACCTGCGAAAGGTGGATTAACTAATGTTTGAAGTGTATTTATGTTGTAAGTATTTCTTATCAATATTACCTTTTGACATCAAAATGATAGGCGGTAAGGTAACAGCTATGTCCAAAATATAAAAAAGTACATGGCAAATAAGTTAATAAATATTGTATTCTTTATTTACAGTGGAATCCGTAAGTAATTGCACTCACACAAACATGAAAAAATTAAATAACTTTGTTCACGACAATTTTTTTAACTGTGAAATGGGACAATATTTAAAAAAATAGTTTACTGTACAAACGATAGCAACTGTCAACGAGTTAATTTGTTTGCGAGGAATCATTACTAAGCACGTAGGTAAGAGCAAACACCGGATAAAATTATCAACTCACGCCTACGAGACGCCACTGCAATAGGAATTACAAGAAAACTAAGCAATTTGGGCCTTCGGGACATGGACAGAACGATCCATAACGTGATTTACACCAATAACAATAAAAAAAGAAAACAAAATTTTTGGCGTGTACGAGGTCTTACACACATATGATCGATGATATGCAGAACAATCGAGAAGTGATTTTAATGATGTTTCGTCAAAAAAGCAGTATTTTCCTTATTATCGTAATACAAACTTAATAAAATTTTAATAACATAACAACTAGGTTTCACTATTTTTATACGCAAAAAAGTAGTAAAATTTTACAAACATGCCACTAAATCGTAATATAGCTCCATATAGATGGCCTTTAAAAAGCATAGTAGGTCCTATCTTATATTTCTTCAAATAACTAAGGAGTGAGCGCGCAGGCGCAGCCATAATATTTCAATTCCGCCAAAGGACGGGAATGACTAAGAATTATTTATTTCTTAGGGAATGAGAAGAGGCCATTGAAAAGGAGGATTAGGAACATCTATTAAATTTATGAAAAATGGGTGGATAAATTATTATTGACAATAATATGGACGTTATTTATGGAATGCTATGTGAAAGGACAAGGATAATAATATTTGAGTGAGATGATAATTTCTGCTTGCCTTTGTGCTCATAAATGAGTTTGTTAGTGAATAGAGACTAAGGGGCAAGGCATGTATCAGACAAGAGATAGCGGATTAGCTTGAATTTTTACAAATGACCCTTTGACAAAATGATTTTACCACCTAACCTAACCGCCAAAGAAAACCAAATTTTCACTTTTTTGGAACTACGAAGGTGTAATGGTGTGATAAGTAGGTATACCTGGCTTACAATGAAAAAAAAACGTTGTTTTGCTTACAAAGAAGGTTGTAACATCGCCGAAACGTCGGGTGCTACGCGGTAAATTCGTTAAATCCGTTTTGTATCAAATTGACCAAATCCAAAGATTATACTATTATAAATTGACCTACCCTTATAAATGTATTTATTTATTACAAAAATAATACACCAGTTCTTAAAAGAACACCAATACCTAAATATAATTATAAAATATATAACTTCCAAATCAACATTTTCTGAATTAAATTAAGTTAAAAATGAAATGTACACTACACCATAATAATTTTACAACTATAAGTAATAATAAAGAATAATTTCTAATAATAACTAATATTTAGTAATAATAAATATTGATTAGCTCCATTGCGTTTCTATTGAACTAAAATCGGAAATAAGATCGTGTGAACGAAGCAGAGCAGTAGGTACGTCAGAGCGGAATGTGAAATGAACGGTTGTTACGTTTTCGAATTAAAACTACCCACCAAAGATAAAGCAGCTAAATATAACACCGCACGAAATGTGTTCAAACTTATTCGGGCGTCTATAAGTTCGACAGATAGTTTTGGTGCGGAAAAATCGACGACAGTTCATTTCATATTTCGTTCTAACGTATTGCTCTGTCTCGTTCGGTTGAACTAAGATCCTATTTTAGTTCACGAAGCGCCCATTAAGTACTGAACCCATTTCACCACTAATAATATGACATAATTTGTTAATTAAAAGCACCATTTAATTATTACAACTTTTATAACTTTTATGTTAAGAGCTACTAACTTTTATGCCACAACTTTTATGTGGAGAGCCACTAAGCATTTCTCGCATTCCCATCGTGATTCACTTTTCTTTTTCAGTAATGAACACATTTTACAAAGCCTGGACAGGTTTTGTTTGACAGGATTTGGAGGAATTTGTCTAGGGAAATGTGCCCATTCTACAGCCTGTAATAGTAAAGGGCATGCTCCTCCAGATGCCCTTCCTCGCCTCTTGTATGGTGGTAGCGTAATATTCTCTAATATGCTTTCCGCAATGCCTATCCTATAGTCGCTATATTTTATTGCAGCTATTTCATGGCTAAACAAAATTTGGGCATCACCCCGTTTCAATTTCTTTTGTTTTTAACACGCTTTTATTAGGTGGACCTGTATGTAACTATGTAATGGAATCTAAGGTAACTAATTTAACCATCTTCCAAGGATCGTAGCGTCATGAAAATCGGCAGCTGTATGTAGTTTTGATGACAATACAATAATATGGTACTGTCGAACTGATCTGATGATGGAGTCGAAAGATATGAACTGGAATTTCATGATGGAACATCGTAACATAGCTGTGTTTGGACTTGTTAGAAAAGTCTCGGAATGAACTTTAACCACGATTAAGTTTCAAGGTCTGATAATGAAGCCGGAAGATAGGCACTGGCATTCCATGATGGAATATCGTATCATAGCCGTGTTTGGACTTGTTAAAAAGGTCTTGTAACAACGATAGATATGTGTACAAGCTTTTCGTAGTTTATTATGGTTTTGCAAAGATACACATCATACCTAAAACTCAACGCTCACTTCTCATTGGCGATCACTTGTCGACGAGTAATTACCGCCAGATCCGTGATTGGGGCCTTACATACCTAAGGACCACCTATTATTAACGGAGTTGCCAGCGTCGTTGTAATTTTTAGATACTACGCTACCGTAAAAAAGGATTACTTTAACGATCAACATAAATCTCGCAGCGCATCACTGTCATACTAAAAATAGTGATCCCATTAACATACAGTACCTACGGATTAGAACAATAACACTGAGAACCATGAATAATTGCAATAAATGCTCGAATTATGTCGCGACTAAAGACAAACTGTCATGCGCAAATTGTCGTGAACAATTTCATTACGCCTGCATAAATATACTGAAGATGAACTATCAGAAGATGAAAAGCCAACAGCACGCCCAGTGGTTGTGTGCCGCCTGTAAAGTCATCGATCCCAGGCACTTTCGTCCCGCTAGAGTCGACGATCTGACTCGCACTCCTAATCGGTCGCGGTCGCTAACTCCCACATCGCCCTTGAAGGCTGTCCAACCCACTCATCTCACCCCGAATGGCACCGAGAAGAACTTAGCACCATCGGCCACGTCTTCTCGGGAGACACCTTTATCACAGGATTATATAAGCAATAAAATCTTATCAGCCATCGAAGAACTGCGAGACGATTTCAAAAAACAGAGGGATGATTTAACAGAGATAAAAACTGAAATGAAAGATTTCAGAGAACAACTGCGTCATACTAAAGATTCGGTTGAGGACTGCAGATCAAGAATTTCTAGTGTGGAAGACAGGGTTCAACTGCACAACAATAAATTGGAGAAGATGGTCCATTATGAACAAGAGATGGCTCAGATGCAATCCGAAATCATCATGTTGAGGTCTCAGTACAACAGACGAGAACAGTGGGATCGGTTAAATAATCTAGAGTTAATTAACGTACCTGAAGTAGCTGGTGAAAATAATACTGACACCATAATAAAAATTGGCAAATTAGCTGGAGTTAATCTTACTTCAGCTGACATTGAGTTCAGCTCTCGCGTCACGCCAAAGTCCATTGTTCCAGGGCGACCGAAAACCATCGTAGCCAAGCTGAGATGTAGATTGAACAAGGATCGCATTTTATCGGGCATTCGTCGAAAAGGGATCATTACGACAGCAGATCTTGGTATGCCTTGTGCAAGGGTAAATGTGTACGTGAACGAGCATCTTTCTCCATACTACAAAAACCTATTTATGAAGGCACGCGAACTTTGCAAGCAACACAATTGGCAGTTTTTATGGGTACGTCAAGGAAGGATTCGCGCGAGAAGGATGGAGAAAGCACCGGTCCTATCAATATCCACCGAAATCGATCTGAAGAAAATCGCAGGACCTGCATAAATCTTACAGTCACGGACTACGATACTGTCTTAATGTTCTTCTCTTTTTCTTTTGCTTTCTTTTTACTTTTAACTTTTTTCAATCACAAAGATTTCTATAATTTACTATTGGTTCACCGGTCATACGTTTTTCTTAATCTTAAACGCTGTTATACCATCATGCTCTCTCGTACTCTACATACACATACACACAACATCTCACATTCGCACAAATTCTCACAGATACACTCATATATTCTGTTGCTATTCTCGAGGGATGATTACACAGGTTACTTTTTACCAGCTCGGTATATTATAAATTCTTGTAATTTACTGTTAAAGGCGAGCTGAAAATATATTACCAAAATGTAAGAGGTTTACGTACGAAAACCTCAATATTTTTACAAAACGTCATTAGCGAAGACTACGATATAATTGCTTGCTCAGAGAGCTGGTTGACCAATGGTATATTAAAGGGTGAACTAGTGGATGACCGTTATGAATTATTCAGGGCTGACAGGGATCCTATTTATACAGGCCACGCGATGGGAGGTGGTGTTCTTTTAGCTATACATACTAAACTAAGTCCAAGACTGTTGTCTGCCTGCAGCAGGGATATAGAATGCATTTGGGTGACGATTCCCTCGATGGCTTTAGGCTCACCGCATGCTCTCCACATTGGATGTGTTTATTTTCCAGGAGATAAGAGCTCGCACCATCAATCCATTTCCGAATTTTCAAATTCTCTTACAGATATGCGAAGCCGTTATCCGCATGATAATTTTATTGTGATGGGAGACTACAACCTACCGAGAATAAGTTGGCAACCTCTTGTAAACGAGGCTTATCTAAGTTCCATAAACGTTTCTGACAGGACCAGTTCCGTCCTTGTCGACAGTCTCACATTATCTGGACTCCGACAATACAACGGGGTTAGGAATTTCTACGGTAGATCTCTTGACCTAATACTTAGTAACACTGATATTTCGGTTAAGAATTCTAACTTTCCGCTAGTGAAAGAGGACATATACCACCCATCTTTGGAAATTGTCTATCCTAATGTCATCCTTCCTAACCTACCCGCACAGCATCGTATAAAGTCATTATTCAGGAAAGCCGACTACGCTAGTATCAATAACCTTCTATCTTCAATCGACTGGCCGCACTATCTTGACGGTGCTGACCTAGAAACATTAGTAGCAAAATTTTACGATATCTTGTACACCGCGATCGAGCAGTTCGTGCCGCAAACCGACGTCCGTAACTCGAGATTCCCAAAGTGGTACTCGGTCCCTCTAATTAAAGTAATTAAGGAAAAGCGTAAAGCTCATACGAGGTGGAAAAAATATGGTAATCCTCTTGATTATGACGAATTCACGTTACTGAGGGCTCGTCAAAAACGATTACAATCTGAATGTTTCAATTATTATACTCAGGAATGCGAGTCTACAATTCGCAGTAATCCAAAGTTTTTATGGACTTATATAAAGTCACTTCGGAAAGACAGCAATATACCTAGGGAAATGATTAATAATGGAGAAACGTTCAGCGATGGGACACATATATGTGAAGGTTTCAGTGTCTACTTTAAATCAGTGTTCATAGAATCGGAAACCGATTCGAACACATGTCACGCAACGCCTAAAAGTGGCTCGCACAATTCGTTGAGTATCGGAGGCATCGAAATCAGCCAAGATATTATTCTTAGATACTTAAAGAAAATTGATATAAATAAGGGTTCGGGCAGTGACTCCATCCCTCCTATATTTATCTATAATTGTGCTCAGTCCCTCTCTGTTCCATTGGCCATTCTTTTCGACAAATCACTTAAGGCGGGCATTTTTCCGACGAGATGGAAAGAAGCGTGTGTCGTTCCAATTCACAAGGCCGGCCCAAAGAATGTAGTATCTAATTACAGACCGATATCTATTCTTCCGGTTATTAGCAAGTTATTTGAGAAGGTGGTATACGATTCCCTGCTGCCCTCGTTTAGGACAATTCTCCCTGAGAATCAGCATGGTTTCTTACCAGGACGCTCGGTTACATCAAATCTATGCCAATTTCTCGACTTTGTCACGGTCAACATGGATAAGAGACTGCAAGTAGATGTAATTTACACCGATTTCTCGAAGGCGTTTGACCGCGTCGACCACGGTATTCTACTTGGAAAATTAGAATCTGTGGGCATACACGGCGACCTACTGCGATGGCTCTCATCGTACTTGAGGAACAGGCGACAGGCTGTTGTACTGGGTGGTTTTCGGTCGAATTATGTAAACATTCCATCTGGTGTACCCCAGGGCTCTCATCTTGGTCCGCTGCTGTTCAATGTATATATACACGATATTCAGGATTGTTTCCAACACTCACACTGCATTATGTACGCTGACGATCTTAAAGTTTATTCTGTGGTCAAAGATATTTCACAGTGTCATCGATTACAGGAGGACCTTGCTCGCATGTCAGACTATTGCTCTCTCAATAAATTAAGTTTAAATGCGGCGAAATGCAGCAAGTTATCCTTTACTCGTAACCGATCAAAGTATGATTTCGACTACAGGATAGGCGGAGAGATTATAGCAGAGAAGAGTGTAGTGCGGGATTTGGGGATAATGCTGGACAACAAATTAATGCTGGATACACACATTGAACACTTGGTGGGAAAAGCTTACAGAGCTCTCGGTTTCGTACTGAGAGCATGCAAACCATTCTCCGACATTAATGTGCTCTTCACTCTTTATAACGCCTACGTTCGCAGTATAGTGGAGTTTGCGTCACCTATATGGTCACCGCAGTATAATGTACACATTGACCGTATAGAGCGTATTCAGAAAACCTTCGTAAGGC
Source organism: Micropterix aruncella (assembly GCA_944548615.1). NCBI lineage: Eukaryota > Metazoa > Arthropoda > Insecta > Lepidoptera > Micropterigidae > Micropterix > Micropterix aruncella. The sequence continues at coordinate 11,757,330 of OX155959.1, read as the reverse complement.
ACTTGTGTCATCGAACCCTCGCTGAATATACCTCATATTCTGACGGATTGGCAAGGTTCGAAATGCTGAGTCTTCAGCAGCGACGTAAAGTGACTGATATGACGTTCTTCCACAATATACTTTCGCATCATATCGACAGCCCACAAATTCTAAGCAGAATAGCCTTAAACGTCCCATCGCGCCGAACTCGTCACCCAAGGGTATTCAATGTACCCAGACTCCATACAAATCAAGCAAGGAATTCAACTCTGTATCGAATTATGGAAGCCTACGACGAATCGTTTCAGGAGCTTGACATTTTCTCAATGAGCAAAAACGAGTTTATCAGAGCGGTAATAGACCACACCTTAAAAGCTTGAACAGACACATACCTGTGCAGAATCACACACTCTCATATATACACAACTGACACATACACGTAGATGTACTTACACACACCCATTAAACACACATTACAATCACACACATAAACACACTCATCCTACTCTATCGTACACACTCAGAAATCGAGAGAACATGATAATATAACATAATATATAAATATTATTACACATCACGCACATTAACGGTATATTACCAGGAGACTATTTTGGCCGTAATATTGTTATTATTATTTATTAACCTAAGACCTGTGCGCTGTTTTTCTCTTTTGTTGGAATAAAAAATAAAATAAAATAAAATAAATACGTTTACAGATAAGATGTCGTTGTTCTGATACAATAGTCGTTTTTTTGGTTTTTACGTACATTTATAAAAGCGAGTTTTTAGTGTTTTTTTTTAAACGATTAATTTATTTTGCGTTTATTCTGTACGTTGGTGGCATATTTTTCCTCGTCCAACGAACTGTTCCTACTGAATTTACTTTCTTATTTTTCAAATTATGAAATAAAACTGGAGATGAATACCATAATATAGTTCACCGGCGTTTCGCCGGCTTCGTGTGTCAATGGGTTAAATAGAGTTAATATAAATATGTGTAGATACGTGCCTATGTCAAAAAAAATATATATATTTTAAAATTGTGATAAATGTTACCTGTGTCGCTCTTAAAAAGGTTTATTAGCCACAATGTAAGGTGATATTTTTGTTGTTTCCTAATAAGATAACAAAAGTCGGTCTACCCTGGACAATAGCGGTTGCGACATCGCCGAAACGTCGGGTGCTACAAACTTCACGCGGTAAATTCGGTAAATCCGTTATAACTCCTAAACTTATATAATGGCGCTACATCGGATTATGTGACTCAATTATACACGCCCACCCCAATCAAGAAATACCTCCGCAAGAAATAAAATGGCCGAGTCAAAAATTCGAACTGGTATAATTTCGCAGCGCTACGTGATTCATATTCACATTAGGCGCCATTAATGATCCAAAAAAAGAGATAAAATTAATGACTACACTTGCAGTTCCAAAGCGCGAGTGAGACAACCGACGGCCGCGAAAGAAAGAGAAGAGCGCGCGTTAGTGAGTTGTCTCTGCTGGATGAGTGCGGGGCGCTTGGCCGCGCGAAAGAGACGCCAATGCTCGCTCGGTGTGAGCGAGCGGTGCGGCTGAGCGAGGGGTTGACGAACGAGCGCGCAAGGACGATAGGCAAGGCCGCCCATAGGGCAAAGACCCTAAGAAATGGCGTGAATGTGGTGGGAATTCAACCCCTATTGGGTGTGGTTATACGAGTTTAAAGCGATACTCTGCGATTGGTGGGTCTCGTTTAGGGTTGGGGTTGAGTTGATCGAGTAAATCGGGGACGCGTCACAGTCTAAAAGGCACTCGCTATAAAATTATTTTCGCGTCAGTCGCTCTAAAATGCAGTGTACTCTCAGTCTAAAATGTAGCAACTCATTTTCTTTCGAGGGGGAGCCCTCAGTCTAAAATCCGTCGCTATAATTTAGACGTTCTGCACCTCACACGATATAATAATGTTAAGGCGACATGAGACCTCAGAAAAATATCCGAAATGGGCGGACACGCGAAAAAATAGGCGGAGTCAATTTGTAGGGTTTGACCAATAAAAATCCAGCGTTGACGAAGCGTCAAGCGCAGATTCCACGTCCGCTAGCGCCGGGAACCAGACGCATACTCAACGGTCAATCGCAGCGCTAGCACAGAATAACTGTCTTTACGCAGTGGTGGTATAAGGCTGATAATGGCAAGCAAATTTACCGTAACGGTATAAGGCTGATAATGGCTAAGTGCTGCCTTAGAAAATTAACCAGTCAAATGAAATTATAATAAAACACACTTAGCGCTTACATTGTAGGAGATTACAAGTCAGTTTAAAGCCCTAATGTCATAGGCCATTAGCAACTTCTTTGAGTCAAAATTTGAAATTGGTTCCTTCTCGAGGGATTCACTTAGAAACTTTTTCAAATTAATGCATATATTTTTTAAAAAACTCATAAAACTAAAATTCCTCATATATGGTCGTTCCTAGGTATCATGTCGCCTTAAAAGCCATTTTAGAGCGACTACCTCTTAGACTGAGTGAACCGGACTCTTTATATTAGAATCAAAAGGTGATATTTCAATGTTAATACATTGCGTAAATACGTGTATTATTATGAACGTCAAGATACAAAAATGGTACACAATATAATATAATTTTTCTTTACCCTTAAATATTTCGCTTTATAGGGTCCACTGTTAATACACTTCTTTGATGCTATTATTGTCAATATACAATCCACCTTATTCAAGTCAGAAATATCAGAGGAATATGGTTACCTACCTTCATCCGATGTCCATAACATTCTGGCCATTGAACACATAAAACGGAAAGAAAAAATAAAGGCCGAAAAATAAGTACGGTAACTGAAACTAAAAACATTTTTCAGAAAAAAATCAGTCCAATTTTGTTATTTTTTTTTTTGATTACCGTCTGGATTCTCCTCCCCACTACTCAATCTCCCCAATTCTGATCCCATTCATTAAAAGTGGCGTACGATCCCTTTTTTTTTAGATATGGACCTAACGAAGTCTCTCTTGCGCGGAGATTATGACAGCAGCGTATCGGCTGCGAGATCCAGCGGCACCGACAGCAGCGTATTGGCTGCGAGGGAGATCCCCTTCTCAATCGCCGGCTACGGAATAAATATTAAATAAAAATAATAAAATGACAGCAATGGTATTAGCTCATGCTATAGGCCATCAATGCCAAAATGACTGGACAACAGTTAAGAACTTTTTCGTTCTTCCTCCAACGCACTGAAAGATAACTTTATTATGTAGATAAAAGTGGTATAAAAGCGCGTTATTCATGCAGATAAAAGTGCTAAAAGCAAGCGTTTTGTGATATTTTCAATTCGTCATTAGTGTAAACGAGCCCGCAAGCATAAACTAAAGTATCGTAAGTATCTATATAAACTTTGTCTATAAATAGTACATAAGTAAAGTAGGTATCTAAATAAAATTTGATATGTAATGTGTACCTTCTAGATTACGCGTAATCAAGAATTGAAAATAACATAAACAAGCAATCAAGCAAATGAGAACGCGAATACGGCCAATTTTAGTATGACTGGACACCAGAGATGTTAAAATTTGAAGAGCTTTCAGCAAACACTTCCAGACGCAAGTAACCTCGGTGGCTATAGCTATTGAGACGATTGCTTATGTCCCTTTTGTAACAAATCCCTTGCACAGCTACACTGAGAAAAATATTGAATTGATTCTTACCTTACAATTTTGATATTACGGTTTTATACAGAATAACGATGTTTAAATCGTAATTTTGTTGAAACGCCATTACTCGATTATATGTATCAACATTTTCATTACAGTTATACAGAAATAACAGTATACTGTAGTTTCAACATGATTTATGCGTCCGACTATAACCGTACATATACCTACTACTAGAAGCGAGATCTTGAAGTCGCGACATAATGAAATGACATTGTGTTTTAACATTACGACGCGGTAACTACTGTCACACCAACACCGTTATGTGTCATGTCAATTCATACGTATGGACCATAGTCCGCGTTATATACGCGTTATATAATCCTTGTTGAAACATGCGTATTTCCGTGCGTATTTCCGTGTATTACATAGTTATATTTTTCCCAGTATAGACATATATTTTTAGCTGACTGCAAGTCGACTCTAGATCAAGGCCCGTATGGCAAATTCTTTCCAGCCTACCGCTATGACAGAGCCCTTGCTGTTATTCGCGAAGTAACTAGCATCTAAGTGGCTGGTGCCAACAAGGGTTTACCAGTACCCTGCAACTCTCAATACAGTTTTTCGGGATGTCTCTAAAGGCACAAAATAGACAACTCCTCAATATTTGAGAAAGCTTCAGACTGAATTCTGGAGATAGATTCGGTCTCCAAGTAGTATAATTTTCCTGAAAGGCTCGGTTGCACAGCCCTCTGTCCAGATATAACTTTTTACTCCCCATTCCGGGGGATGGCTCGTATTGTAGACGGGTGTTACACGTTCAATCAGGCATCAGTTCGGTCCGCGACCTTGCTCATGAACTGACCGATGGACTGATAGAAATTATCAAATGATCAGTCAACGCGATAAACGATCAGTTTCCCGTCAGTCTGACAAACGTTACATACTGAACTGATGCCAGATTGAACGTGTAACACCCGCCGTAGAGTTAGCGGTTTCGTGGGAATCAAGTATTACCAAAGACCACGAGTATAAACGTAATAAATACCACGATCATTGCCTGCAAATGCTACACTGTTCATCTTTACGATGTGAAAATAGGCGCTTGTGGCTTGCCAGCCAAATCTCTGTTTCCCCTTTTTAAAGATGTTGGTCTCTTTAAAAAAATAATCAACTCCTTCCTGAAAAAATATCTAAAACCGTGATTTCCACATTTCAAATGTTAAGCATACGACGGCGCAGTAAATAGGTGGTAAGATGAACGCTTTCACGTAGCAAGATAGCTGTCCTAAAACCACAGCCGCTCATTACTCCGAAATACAAAGATAGTAATAATAATATAATGATGGGCCCGATCCCGGCCGATAAATTCCATGGCTGCTCCGTTTGTATTTATTATTTTTAATTCACATTACTGAAGTACATAAACTATATAATTTAATGACTGTGACATGATACAGAGATCGTGAAACTGTGTAGATACCTAACTATAAATAAATCAGACAATTAGAGAGAAATCAACGGTAAACCCAAATGACCCAAGTAATAACTAACAACAAAACATCAGTCAGTCTGCAGTAAGTGCGTATAGCAGGCCTTCTTGGTTGCTTACATGCTTCTTTCCAATGCCTCGTGCCGATCAGGAAATATCAGATGCGTCACCCCAAGACTTTCCCGGCAAGTAGCCAAGGATTGATGTCATATGAATATTAATTTCATAAATAAAATCGATAAGCGCTCTCTCTCAGCCGGCGAACGAACCCGTTTGCGTTCGGTTTCGGCTAGACTCGGCTAGAGCCGGGGGGCTCGGCGTTTGTATTTGATTAAAATGTATGGCGAAATTTGAATATTATTAGTGTAACTTGTATATGAAATGCCCAGGCCCAGCAAGGCATCTGTGTATCAAATGTCGATTCTCTAACTTTAATTTTCGAGATTAATATATGACTAATGCGCCCCCTGGCAAAACGATTTCAACCACAATCTTTTCAATTCTTGCTATGAGCGAATGATGCCTGTATACCGAATTTCAGCTCAACCGGATTAAGCGTTAGGGCACTATCGTGGAGGAATACACTCACACACACACGCAGACACACAATCCGGCGGTGTCGACTACAAAGGGCGAACCCGTCACCTCAGAAAGTTTTAACGAAATTTGATCTTCTGTCTCCCGTGAGGTGAGCGCAGAAGGCTTAGGACAAAACAGTCCACCGTCAAGCTCCGCCACATGCCCGTAAGAGGCCAACGCCTTAACCGCGAGATAGCCAGGTATGTTAACCAGCGGGCCGACACTCGCGCCTTACTACCAGTTGCAACCAGATTGCTCCGGTCTCCCGACTGGTTACGAGTTCGAGATCGCTTGCATGGTCCTCTCGCTTACGTAGCGGCGAAAGGGTGTCTACCGAATATATAGCGGACCACGGCATTTCTTGCCCGGCTGTTCACCCGGAATCGGGCAGACCTGAGTAGTGTTTTCAGACTCCCCCGACTGTTAGTCAGAATGACCCCAGTTTTGGGGTCCCCCCCGACACCAGTGGCGTGATGCGGGGGCCACTTCCAGCCCGAAGTGCCCGTCTATGTGCCGTCCCTCAAACCGCCCCCGCGGGCGCGTCCCCTGCCTGAGGACCTTGGTTAGGCCGTCCCGCACGAGACCGCCCCATGACCCATTCGTCTACATACCCCTCACCAGCCACTTAGTCCCCTCGACATCCTGTCTGTGTTTGGTTTCGTGTCTTCTTTTATCTTCAATTATTATTATTTGTGTTTCTTTATAGTGTTTTTTTTTAATTATTATTTTTACTTCTATTTTTATTCTGTGATTGCATGCATTTCAATGTTAAAATTTTCAATTGTTAATTTCGCTTGTATGCAATTGTACGCTTGTATGCTTGTTTTTTTCTTAAAACTGAATAAATGGGTTCTCGGGGTGGTACGGGGGGGTGGCTACCTTTCTTTACCCCCCGCGCGTATACCCTTCTGGTACGCGCGGGGTGTCGTTGCATGACATCCCGGGCAGATAAGACGACCACCGTCGTTATAACTGCCCGGGCGGTGGGTGGGTTCTCCACCCTCACCTGCCGCCTTGAAACCACTAAACTGTTAGTCAGAATGCACAATCGATTGGCTGACGCCGCACGGTGCGCAAACCGCCCAGGAGCGCCAGAAGATTGACTCCGGGGGAAACTAGCCCTCAGGCCAGAGCCCTGCCCGGGCTCGCACTTCATGCGTGGAGGCCGCCGGATGGGTGTTGACCCGTGAGTGTGACCGACCCCGAACAAATGGGTCTTCGTGGCCAACTCCTTTGCAACAGGGCCCATTAGCTCCCTGAAGAGTCAGTCCGCAGTAAGTGCGTATAGCGGGCCTTCTTGATCTCTTACGTGCTTCTTTCCAGTGCCTCATTCCTATCAGAAAGAAACTGCCCGCCACCCATCCATCGAGGTATGTAGAGTAATAATAAAATTAATTAGGCAATCTCGGCGGCGGCGTCGTCGCGCTAAAACGGCCGCGACAGACGCATCTGATAATGGCGACCAGCCCCGTGTAATTACCAATTAATCAGATAATGGTGACATGACGTAAGTAAGCCAGGCACAGAGGAAGTGGCGAATAAAAAGGGACGAGAGCGGCAGGACGTATACAAAAACCGCGCGATTAAATTGTCAACCGCGATGGCGATTATATGAGAGACGGCGAGCTATATCCCGCCGCTATGATAGACACAAGCCGCGTACGCGGTGATCCTTACAATCGAATCTATCAATCATTACTTCAGTCTTTACTCAACCAAGTATTAGGTACTCAGGTGCCAAGTAGTACTTAAGTATTGGATGCGTTCTATAGTCGAATATAGTTCATCGACTCAGCTGAGTAACACTCGAGTAGAGGGGAAAACATGGGGAAAATAAAATATTTCGTAAATTATTCGAAAACCAATTACTAATCTTCTATTTTACATCTAAAATTAATATGAAGATTTACAGGGAATATTTATACCCATTTTATTGTTGTTTTTCTATAAAATATCAATTAAATTGTTCATTTTAAAATCATAGCCGGTAATTTAAAAAATCGCCAATTTGTTGTCGCCACGTTTTGGCAGTTGGATTTTAACTTCATGAATTTGTGAGAGTGGCCACCCTTCACTAGACTCCAATTGATTGTGAGCGAAGGGTGGTTCTCATCATGAAGGTTGCTCCGTTAATGAAAGTCGTGGATGTCGAAGTAGAAGAGTTTAATCAGAAGGTTGAAGATAGTTGAGTTGAAGTCGCCAGTCCTTAACGCCTTGTGTGCTGATTCGCCGTTGTGTAGTAGTGTGGGCGCGAGGTGAAGTCGTGGTAGTGTGTTTGCAGTGTGTAGTCGAGGAGCGAGGCTTGACGCTTGATGTCGCGGATAACGTAGGTACTGCTTGATAATGATGTGTAGAGGTGTGTAGGTGTACTTGACCACCAAGGGAATGATCGAAGAGATGTGTAATGTACTACGTTTTATACCGTTTAGCGGTGACGTAAATAGCTAGGAGAGGGAAGCGACATGTGTATCGATTAGAAGAAATGGCATGAGTCATCGGCTTGCCTGGGCATAATTTGCCAAATTTAGTTGGAAATTAACCGCAGCTGACTCGTGTATGTCTGAGCGAGTCTGCAGTTTTCTATTCTGTGAAATTAACTTTTTTGTTGTGGGTATGTGGAGCGATGGGCTCCTACAAATTCTTTCAACGTGCGTGAATCATCTATCCTGTATTCACGTGACGCCCTCATATCGGCTTCTGCGTTTTATTTGGGTGTACTGGGTTACTGGGGTATTGTATTTGGTGGGTTATGTTGGTGTGTATTTGGGTTACTGGGGTACTTAAGTGTATATTAAGGAAATACTTTTCGATTTCGAACAAAAATCGTCTTTCGTCATGACCTGTAAATTATATGTTGTCTTTTAGCACGAGATGGTGGTTAGAACACCGCCACATCAGATATCAGTCGGATCAAAAGAAATGCCAAACAAACCTGCTAGCCAGCCGCGCGCGAAAAATGGATTCAGAGCGCCGATTTTGACGTTTCGAAAAACCTGTGTTGCCAGCTTTTTACTACATTACCATAGACACAGAACGAAGTCGCAGATTTTGTTACGTATGTTAAATCTGACAGAAACGCGATAGCTATTATGAAGGCACTAATCCTACTTATTTTTAAAGCAACTTAATTTTAACTCAATAGAAACGCAATTGGACCCAATAGTAGCTTTAAATCGCTTTAATAGCAGCATCAAGTCGTCAGGGTTCAACTGCTCCTGAAAGTTGAGAGTAACGCTTATTATAGAGCGATTTCTCGTATCGCGCGTAATGGTCGACGATCTCTATTTTCTAACTCGAAAGGATCATTCTCGAAAGGGAAAGGGAATGCAAAAAGAAGGCTCGCGGCTCGCGGATCGGGCATCTGATGTCCGCTTATCGCCGCGCGGGGATGTCCGCTCGTTCGGATGCGTCGCGCGCTCGTCACGCACATTATGCGAAATGTCCGTGATGAGAGCGCGCCGCATGAATAAAACAAGGGCCGAGGGGCGCTCGCGCCGTCGCACGCCACACGACTGCGCTCGCTTTGCTTCACACGCCAGAGCAAAAAAGTGTCTCGAGGCTCGACCCAATCGATCGGCCGCTCTATTTCAAATTCCAAATATTCAGCAACGCGTACCATTGACGACTGTTTCAGTTTATGGACATGTTTTTTTAGTGTTGTACATAGGGCCGCCGACAAATATATTCGATCCGTAATGTCGCTTCATGTTATTAATTCAAAGCTTTGGTATCAATACGACCTACCGATTATCAAACCTCGTACAACTCTGTGCAAGAGTTGTGCAAGTAGATGTGCAACACTAAGCCCAGCTCCTATGAGAAATCCTTAAAAGCCCGCAAGTTAATGTCATTGGAGAGCCGTAGAGTCTTGATCGATGCCGTATTCTTGCATGGGTTGGTAAATAATTCCATCGATGCGAACGCAATTTTGGAGCGCATTGAATTTTATGTTCCTCCCCGCCCTGTTCGATCGCATCGACTATTTCATCTCCCTGTGGTGAAAACCAACGGATCTCAAAATGCATTTCTATACAGATCGTGTCATAGATATAATACAGACTTTTTAAGTGTGGACATATTACACTCATCAAAAACCTCTAATAAGAACTAAATAAAAAAAATTCTAGAGTCTGTCTAGATGATCACAAAACATTTATACATATTATATTTCATTTAATTTAGTTCAAGGACATAATTTTATGTCAAGTATCTCATTATAATACCTATATATCATACCTAAAATTAAATATAAATATATTTATATACATACATAATATATTTTTATCTATTTTGTCTCTTCCTTTCACCTCAATTCCCATCCTTATTCCCCCCATTCTCAAGCGGAAACAATATAAAATTATATTGCGTTCATTTTGTATAGGTACTTTAAATTCGGAATCACATTAATGGATTTTTGTCACTTTTAAATAGGTTTTTATTGCATTGAATGTAGTTCTGTTTGGTTCCAGAATAAAATAAAATAAAAATAAAAATAAAATAAGATTATGGCGATTTTATTTAAATCAAAATGATTTCCTTTTACTAAATCATAAAAACGTACATTTTATAAACTAACTAAGCTATTCTAACTAATCCTCACTTTTGCGACTTTCTCATATTTATTCATAATTATATAATTGTTTTACAAAATGAGATTTCAATATTCTATATACAAAATTTCAATGCGATCATTGCACAGTTATTCTTTTTATGATTGCTAAAGTATTTACACAGTTATAGTACTTTTTGTCGAGCGCGGCGATATTGCAAGAAATTCCAATAAATTGCCGCGGTCTGCCATGAAATTATGCCGCTACTCGAGGGGCTAATATCACTGTATAACAAACTACTAATTTGGTTCATACTATCTTAATTTTTATAAGGCAGCATAATTAGGTGCGTAATTTTCTTCGTGTGTGGTTTCTAAGCATAAATCTATTACGAGCACGCGACGTCGAAGCACATGTCAGCCCTTGCCGATTGACAGGCACGAGATATACGACAAAGAATAAAAGTAACGCCGCCGATGTCGCCCTTCTATAAATAGGGCCGAAGGCTTATTATGCAACGGCGCGCATTGAAGATATTTAAGTTGCACAATATCTTTGTACTTTATTTGTAGTTTCGGCCAGTTCTTGAGGTGGTTTTCGTCGATCCAGTCTCACCGAAGTGTATGCAGACTTTCTTCACGCCTGACTTCGTAGCGCTACCACCCAACCTGCTCGCTATTTCTTGATATGTATATTATAACCTTCATAAAGGGTATTTGCTTTGCTTCTCATCCCAGGCATAGTCTCTCCATATACTGTGTTCCAGGTGACCAATAGATACGTTTTAATAATATATTGTGAGCTATTTTTCCAGTAAGTACCTACTTTAAATTTCACAGCACGTCAAAACACGTTTCGTGCAAAAAAAAAATCAGAAACTAATGAACATTTCAAAACGGCTTCTTTAAACTCTCCTGATTAGAGGCTACAACAAACCCACGCATCATCTGATTGGTTGAAATCAAACAGATGAGATATAATTTAGCCAATATTCCAGAATTAATTACCGAAATTTTAACAGGTTTTTCACAATCGATGATATTGTTATAGGAACCGAATTTATTTCTTAATTCTTAAAAATATTAAAATATGATATAAAACACAATAAATGATTTATAAGAAATAAAGGTTACCACAAATCATAATACGTTTACTAGACATAGTACCACAAGCGTTATCCGCGGCGACTGGGCTGCCATTGAACGAAATTCGCAGAAGCAAGCGGGAAAACTCGTCGTCAAATGGTCGCCACTTCGCCGACGTAGATATTCAAACGTTCGAGAAATTTCACAACCCTTATCCGCGTAACGCTAACTATAGGCGCTTGCCGTAACGAATCCCTCTTCTCACTTCCCTTGCAACGACTTGCCACTCGAAAGCGAGCTAACTGTTTGAAATAGGGAGCTAATGAGCCCTTGCTGAGTTGTCCAAGAAGACCCATTATGTTCAGGGTTGGTCACACTCACGGGTCAATACCCATCCGGCGGCCTCCACCCATGAAGTGCGAGCCCGGGTAGGACTCTGGCCTTAGGGCTAGTTTCCCCCAGGAATCAACCTTCTGGCGCTCCTGGACGGTCTGCGCACCGTGCGGTATTAGCCAATCGATTGTGCACTCTGACTAACAACTTGAGTTGTCGACTACAACGGGCGAGCCCGATACCACAGGAAGTTCTAACGATTAGTCGTTCTATCAACCGTGCAGTAAGCGTAGAAGACTTTGGACATAACAAATCCGACGTCTAGCTACTCCACAACCCGTTAGAGACCAACGCCTTACCGCGAGTAGCCAGGTATGTTACCTGGCGGGCGGCACTCGCGCCCTAACTACCAATTGTGACCAGATTTCTCCGGTCTCTCGATTGGTTCCGAGTTCGAGGTCGCTTGCGCGGTCCTCTCCCTTACGAAGCGGTGAAACGGAGTATACCGAATCTATCGCGGACCAAGGCGTCCTTTGCCCGGCTGTTTACCCAGGATCGGATGGCCAATGGTCATTTCAAGAGCAGTCGCCGTAAGGTATGCAACCACCCCCGCTCTATAGGAAACAATACAGTTCCCAGACTCCCCCGACTGTTAGTCGGAGAGTGCAGGGCGACAGAACGACTAATCGTTAAAACGTCCTGTGGTGACGGGCTCGCCCGTTGTAGTTGACACCGCAAGATGTTAGTCGGAGAGTAATAAATTTATGCTATTGTTGTTTTTCTTTTTTTTTCTTCGGTAAATTTTGTAATATTTTGTAAATTTTTATTTTGTTTTGTAAATACCTTTTATTTGTCTAATAAATGGGTTCTCGGGGCGGTACGGGGGGGGGTGGTTTACCCTATTTCACCCCCTGCGCGTTTTACCCTTCTGGTACGCGCAGGGTTGTCGAAGCACGACATCCCGGGCAGACAAGACGACCCTCGTCGTTATAACTGCCCGGGCGGTGGGCGGGGTTTGCTGCCCTCACCTATCGCCTTGAAACTCTTAACCTGTTAGTCGGAGAGCACAATCGATTGGCTTGCGCCGCTAGGTGCGCAGACCGTCCAGGAGCGCCAGAGGCTTGATTCCCAGGGGAGACTGGTTGACCCAGTGTCCTACCCAGGTTCGCACCCCGTGCGTGGAGGCCGTCGGATGGGTGTTGACCCGTGAGTGTGACCGACCCTGAACACATGGGTCATCGTGGCCACCTCATCATGAGCCCGTTAGCTCCCGGGTGGTTGCTACAGAGCGGGGGTGGTTGCGGACCTTACGGCGACTGCTCTTGAAACGACCATCGGCTACCCGATCCTGGGCAAAGGATGCCGTGGTCCGTGATAGATTCGGTATACACCGTTTCACCGCTTCGTAAGGGAGAGGTCCGCGCAATCGACCTCAAATCGAGAGCCTGGAGTAATCTGGTCACAATTGGAAGTAAGGGCGTGAGTGTAAGCCCGCTGGGTAGCATTCCTGGCTATCTCACGGTTAAGGCGTTGGTCTCTTACGGGCTTGTGTCGGAGCTTGATGGTGGACTGTTTTAGTCCAAGTCTTCTGCGCTCACTTCAGGGAGACAGAACGACTAATCGTTAAAACTTCCAGAGGTGACGGGCTCACCCGCTGTAGTTGACAACTCTAGTTGTTTGAAATAGTGTACTGTGGTATAAACTTGTTCAAAGGCTGACAATATTTGAATAAAACAATGTTTGTTTCGAATCGATTCCGACAAATTTACGAAGTAAGCCGCAGCGCCAGAGCATCGTGTCCGAAAGCTCCGGCGAAACGGGGTCTCTGTGTCGCTCCCCGCAGGATTTTTTCTCCCTTTTCGCCATACGCATGCGTGCACGCCTCGCTCCCAGCACACACGACACACTGAGCCGCCGCGAAACTAGTTTCCCATTCCTCCTCCTTATCGACTCTTAATTTGCGCAATATGTCGAAAATATTCTCCGTGGTGCGGCGTCGGGGAAATTTACATGTTAATACGTTCTCGCTCGCGGAATGTAAGAATAGAATTTATTATCTTTATGGTTAATCATGTAGCTATAAAGATATATGCAGAAACCTACAGGGGATCGCAAACCAGTATTGGAAATTATAGCGCTAACTTGGCCACACATTCGGGACATTAAAACGATAAAAAGCAAGGAATTTCCTCTAGGTTGGCATAATGAGTGAGTCGATGATACATTAATCTTTAATTTTCAAATAAAACATATTAAAAGTCTCTAAAGAAAACGCATAAAGGCTGATTTACATTGATTTACATTGATTCACTTACTACCTTCAAATTCAAGACTAGTCAGTGCTGACACGGTACCGCTATCGAGATTGATTATAATTATAAGTCAGTGCAGAACTGTCACGTCTGTTCAGACTTTAATATTCCTGCTATATACAGGTTGAGTGTTTAATTAGTGACATTACTGAATTGGGTGAATCAGTACGAGCAAATAAGCGACTTTCGATATATTTTTTTAGAAACAACTAAATTTGGAAAAGTTAAAAATTTTGACTGATAAATAAAAGTTTGACAAGCGTTGGGCGCTGCACCATATATCAATAGGTAAAGTTTCGCATATAAACATAATTCACTATATTTTACCTACCGCTAGATAGCGCAAGGCACTCAACTTTTTAAGCTATTGCATAGCTTTTATCGCGGGCCTAGGCCAGCGCGGCGACCGAATGAAGAAATTTCTTAACGAAAATTAATGATTTTAAACTGATAATTACGTCTAAACGAGTACTGCTTACGATTCGAAAAAAAATACATGTTAAACAAGAACATTTTCCTAATATTCTTAGCTTTGAATATTTTAGATTTTGTTTATATTACATAGTGTAATTAATTTGTGAAATTAGGTCTAACCGAACACAAAAACGACTACTACGCAAATACTATCTGGCGTATTATTATGAAACCTGCACTATTTTAAAGATAACATAATTATCTATCTTTTTATCTACGATTTTTTTCGAATAATCCGTTTTTTTTGCTTTATCGAATAAAAAATTCGTGCGCGGCGCTCTATCGGAAGACGTTTAAATTATTCCGAATCATTTTCTACCGCAGCCGCAAATGATTCGGAATAATTTCAACGTTTTTCGATAGAGCGCAGTTATCTGATATCAGAAAAAATAAAATAAATAAATAATTATTATTGCATAAGTTGTTAAAAATGCTATGCAATAGCTTTACCGCGGCAGTCCCCGAGTGCCACACGTATTTTTTTTTAGTACTTTTTTTCAAAACATAAAAGTGTTCAAATAAGAAAAAAAAATATTTTTACTTATTAAAAGTTGCTTATTTGCTCGTACTAATTCACTCACTTCAAGGATGCCACTAATTAAAAACTCGCCATGTATTTTGAAGTCAGTTGGCTCCTTCCGCCACCCACGCCAACGGTACTGACCTGTCTAAACGCCGAGATCAGTAGTTGGTCAGTCGCCGGTACTTGGGGAGTTAATGGGCCCTTGCTGAGTTGGCCACGAAGACCCATTCTGTTCAGGGTTGGTCACACTCACGGGTCAACACCTATCCGACGGCTTCCACGCATGAAGTACGAGTCTGGGTAGGACTCTGGCCTTATGGTCAGTTTCCCGTAGAAATCAACCTTCTGGCGATCCTGGACGGTCTGCGCACCGTGCGGCGTAATCCAATCAACTGTGCACTCTAACTAACAGTCGGGGGAGTCTGGAAGCAGTACTGTTTCCTATAGAGCGGGGGTGGTTGCGGACCTTACGGCGACTGCTCTTGAAACGACCAGCGGCTATCCGATCCTGGGTGAACAGCCGGGCAAAGGACGCTGTGGTCCGCGATAGATTCGGTAAACACCATTTCACCGCTTCGTAAGGGAGAGGACCGCGCAAGCGACCTCGAACTCATAACCAATCGAGAGACTGGAGTAATCTGGTCACAATTGGAAATAAGGGCGTGAGTGTAAGCCCGCCGGGTAACACTCCTGGCTATCTCGCGGTTAAGGCGTTGGCCTCATACGGGCTTGTGGCGGAGCTAGATGGTGGACTGTTTTGTCCAAGTCTTCTGCGCTCACTCCAGGGAGATAGAACGACTAATCGTTAAAACTTCCTGAGGTGACGGGCTCGCCCGCTGTAGTCGACAACCCTAGTGGCCGGCACTGCGTTGTAGGGTGACGTCGCGTCGTGTCGAAAATTGTAACTAGTGAAAATGACGTTTCTGTTTCCATACCTCATCTTCTGACATCTCCGTCAACTCTACTAAAAGCAAATAGGAAAATTTTCTCAACAAATAATTCACTCATTTTTCCACACTAACTATAATAACGTGCGTACACCTTGAAAAAATAACCACGACTGACTGACTTTATCTAAACAGTACAAGTCAGCTCCCGGAGCCAGCACTGACGCCTGCAGCTAACTCAATGTAAATCAGCCTT
This sequence comes from Micropterix aruncella, assembly GCA_944548615.1. Taxonomy (NCBI): domain Eukaryota; kingdom Metazoa; phylum Arthropoda; class Insecta; order Lepidoptera; family Micropterigidae; genus Micropterix; species Micropterix aruncella. The sequence continues at coordinate 11,741,218 of OX155959.1, read as the reverse complement.
AATGATACATCTGCCCACATATTTTTCTATTGCTAGATGGCGCAGCGCGCCCAACGCTTGTCAAACATCTATATATCATGTTTTTTTTAAATGTATCAAATGTTGTTTATTTGCTCGTACTGATTCACCCACTTCAAGGATGTCACTAATTAAAAACTCAGCTAGGGATGCTCGAGACGTGGCAAAAAATCGTCAAGAATGGAAGCGAATCGTGAATGGAGTACGAGATCCAGCGGCACCGATAGCTGGAATTGCAACCTGAGTATTGAAGAGTATTGGCTGCGAGGGCAACCCCTTCCCCAATCGCCGGCTACGGAATAAATAATAAAATAATAAATAATAAATAAAAACTCAACATGTATAAAGGCGTACATTACAATGTGAAACCATATGGGATACTGGGAATATTGAATTTGTATGGCCTGTTTTTATGGCGACTCTATACGACTTTCATGGAAATAAAAATTACATCATCAAACATAGGTCAATCCACTCGCATGATGCTATAAACAGCAACAATTACGTGCAACCCTTTTGTCCAAGAACAGCAAAATTCCAGCTGACCTTTTTTTTTAAATACAAAGGTCTTGTTTTTAAAATAAAATTCCCGAAAAATTTAAATGCATCGTATCCCACGGACTATGTAACATAAAAAATATCAGCCAAAGTAGATAATGTAGTTCGTCAATGACGCTAAGTATTTTATTTGTCGAAAAATCGAGCAGAAATTTAAAATATCGTCTAAATGAGAGCTAATGGGTCCTTGCTTAGTTGACCACGAAGACCCATTTTGTTCAGGGTTGGTTACACTCACGGGTCAACACCCATCCGGCGGTCTCCACGCATAAAGCGCGAGCCCGGGTAGGACTCTGGCCTTACCGGTTAATTAAAACTCACCTGTATTCTCTTTGCAATAACTCACACCATTTGAAAAAAAGACAAGAATGACCTTTCCAATTTAGGGGTTATATTAGGTAAATATAATAGTCAATTCGCTGACATAAATCCAGTATTGAGCAAGCACATACAAAATAAAATATTTACTTTATAACAGGTCCCGGCCTAGTTAGAAAGTCTTTGCCACTTAACTATGCGATGTACTCATTTTCTGTAATTGACTCGATGTTAAAAATATTTCATGCATAGTACACACCTCTATATATTAGCTAATAGCTGCGCCCCGCCGTTTCACCCGCGTGGTATTTCGGATAATTCACACTATATCTTTATAAATTATAGCCTATGTCTTATTCTGATGTGTAAACTATATTATTGTAAAGTTTCATCAAAATCCATTCAGTAGTTTTTGCGTGAAAGAGTAACAAACATCCATACATACATTCTTACAAACTTTCGCGTTTATAATAGTATACTAGCTGCGCCCGGCGGTTTCACCTGCGTGGTAATGGAAAATTGTGATAATGATGATAAAAAACTATATATCTTTATAAATTATAGCCTATGTGTTATTCTGTTGTGTAATCTATATTATTGTAAAATTTCATCAAAATCCATTCAGTAGTTTTTGCGTGAAAGAGTAAGAAACATCTATACATACATTCTTACAAACTTTCGCGTTTATATAGTAGTAGGATTAGCTATAAGCTAACCTATTATGGGTTAGCTCTAAAATATTGCCTGAAGGCAATAAGCTCGCATTTTCTTACGAATAAAGCGTATTATTATTATTATTATTATTATTACCTAAGTTCTGAAATTATATACTCATATAATATATTTGCATCACTAAATTAATAAATAAAATATTTTTCGTGAATTTTGTTAAAATTATGCACCGTTTCCAATAAAAAAATATTGTCGAAGATTCCTAGTCAGTCGTATCGGAAGTAGAACAAAGCCTCACTTTCAAAATCGAAGTCTCATTATAGCCTATTAAAAGTCTATAAAATATTTAAATGGTGACTTTACATATCCGCGGAATCTAAAAACATTCAGATAAAGATCAAATTTCGGTTCGTCGGTGAACTATCTGAATGAAATTTTGCACGTCATCTCTGGTGTGACGATAAAATCTGATAAAAATAATCCGATAATATTATGACATTCACATGATAATATATTACAAGGAGGGTAACGGTAAATAACAGATAAATGGCCACAAAGGCGACGCATATGACGATAAATTTGGCTTAATGACAAACGCCTCGTTGTGTGGGAAAATAACTATATTTGAACGGAGAAGGCATGAGTAAACACGAACTACGATACCGCGAATGATATCAATCGCAGGATGTAGGTCTATTAAAAACACTCAGTGGAGACACTGGAAAAATGTTTTATGCATCAGACGAAACACAGAGATAATTATGATGATCACAGTAAACCGAGTTAGAACAGTAAGCGCACTATCGGGTGGTAAGGGATAGGATGCGAGGGAAGTGAGCAGAGATACGGCAAACGCTTGTGGTTAGCGTTATGCGGATGGGGTTGTCTAATTTCTCCAATCTTTGAATATCTGCGTTGGCGGAGTGGCGGCCATATGTCGATGCGCTTGTTTCTGCGAATTTCGTTCAACGGCACCGCGGTCGCCCATCCCTTAGGTTACGCGACGGTAAAGGAGAAGGGGGGGCACATAGGTAGGGATGGGGGGGCATAGTGGGGAGAGGGAGGCATAGTGGGGTATACAATATGCTCTGATAGCGCATAATCTGCGGACCAATAGCGCATTTGTGGAGTCTGAAACATACCTCCAGTACCAAAAAGTGGCGACAAGGTACAGGTCTATAATTACAGACCTATTGCAGTACTCGGCATTTCCTAACCTTACTGAGACGATTTCCCATCGAGAAATGTATACCCTAACTCTATCTGAATTACCGCCAACGTCAGGTAGTGGCCGCGCAAGAGACCGCGAATCCGTGACCAGAAAGTAGAAATTCATCGACATCTGGTATTAAAGGCGTAAGGCTGGTTGCAATTCCCGCTGGTTGCAATTCTACTTGAAAAATTGGGATACTACGGAATTAGCAATAAGGGACTGCAACTCATGGAATCTTACTTGCAACAACGCACTCATATTACGCAAGTCGAAAACAGCAAGAGCGCGCCACAAAATATCCACAAAGGTGTTCCTCAAGGATCAATACTTGTACCTTTTCTCTTCCTCGTCTATATTTATGACTTTCGAGAGTGTCTGAAATTCGTGGATGATTAAATCATTTTATTCGCCGATGATACTTCACTTCCTGTTAGCGATAAAAATAAAGACACTTTGGCCCATAGAATAAAAGCAACAATAGACAGGCATAGTAATATGGTTCCAAGTAAATAACTTGTCACTTAATGTAAATAAATCAAACGCAATAATATGCTTCTCTTTGCGGCCGTCCGATTCAATGAAATGGACGTATACGTTGGGCCTGACAAACTGAAAATGTCCCCACTGTAATACCACTGCAAACCCCGGGTGTGTATAAAGTCGAATGCAGCTGCGGTCTAGCCTACGTTGGACAAACGAAACGGCCCATAGCCACGCGACTGACAGAACACATCAAAGCTGTTAAAAACGTTCAGCGAGAAAAATCGGCGATCTGCGAACATATATTGGATAGCGGAAGTAACCACTGGATGCAGTTTCAAAATCCCATTTGTGCGATATCCCGCCTCGTAACTATGCCGTCTGACGGGGATATCAATTGGGTTACTGGTGGATCATTCGGTTGCTTGTGCAAAGTTTAGTTGTCAGTGGAAGCGTTTGAAAACTTATGATGAGTATTGAGAGGTGATTTATCGATATGGCGATCGCTAATCAAAACCCACGTACCTTGACGGTCATGTAGCTGCAGCAGTGGGATGCGCGCTGCTGTGTCCGCGTTTGCGTAGCGCGCACGGCACGATCGAGGGATTCGTGCGGCGTGTTCGGCGCGGCACGTGCGCTGCTCCAAGTGTATGTCGCGGGCGACGCGCTGTTTCCTGTGGGGTGCAGTCGTAACACTCCCGTAGAATCGCTTGTGCCTTTTACAACGAATCCGAGTCCGCGATTCCGAGACAACAAACGAGGTTTTTGTCTAAGTCGGCGAGGCCGTGCCAGCGGTCGAAAATCGTTGCTACCGTTCGAATTGACAGACTGACCAGCCGCCCGTTCGAAAGCGGGCGATGTTGCCAACTGTCAGGTTTTTGTGAGTTGACAGCTCTCACCAATCGATAATTGAATTATGCAAAATATAATATTAAAATGAATTCGAATTTATCAATAACAATATCGAACATACCCCCCAGCAGAGAAAGGGTCCAGCCCTTGATTGACGCAAAAAGGCGCTGAGATATTGATACAGAAGGGTAAATAAGGGAAAAAAGGTAGAAGTAAGTAAAAGAAATAAAAGAAATGAAAATAGATAAAAGTAAATTAAGTAATGTGGGGCGAAGGCGTGGTTAAACCGAAGGGTCAGATCGGGGTACGACCACGACCTTAACCATGGGACGAGTCAAAATACCTAGCTGTGTCCTAAGCCGTACAACTCGGACAATACCGTCTTTGCCCGGGCAAAGCTCGATGATACGGCCCAAAGACCATTGTAGTGGGGGGGCATTATCGTCCTTTATTAAAGCTATGTCGTCCAACTGAGGCGTTGGTACTGATTTCAGCCACTTTGCTCTTTGTTGTAGAGTATTGAGGTATTCAGCATGCCAACGACGCCAAAACTGACCAATGAGTGAACGCAGCATCCGGTATCGAGACAGCAGATGCAAAGATACCTCTGGCTGTGGTTTCTCTAGAACCGCCACGAAGGGCTCCCCAATGAGCAAATGTCCCGGCGTAAGGACATCCGTCTCGGCAGGGGAGGAGGAGAGAACGCATAGAGGTCGTGAATTTAGAACGGCCTCCACTCCGGCGAAGAGCGTTGATATTTCAGAAAAGGTCAGATGCGCATCGCCGACCACTCTCTTGAGAAGTGATTTGGCAGATTTGATCGCAGCCTCTGCCAGTCCGTTGAAATGTGGTCCTGTAGGAGGCGTGTTATGAAAGGTGACGGTTTTTTTAGCCAAAGCGTCACTTATATTGTGTTGGACACTCGGATCCATGAAGTATTTAGTGACGTCGTCTAGGTATCGACGAGCACCAATGTAATTTGTACCGCAGTCAGAATAGACGTCGGTACAAAACCCTCTTCGAGAGGTGAATCGAAAAAATGCCGACAGAAAGTCGTCAGTTGTAAGGCTAGGAACAACTTCCAAATGAACGGCCTTTGTGGCGAGGCAGATGAAAACACACAGGTACGCCTTGTATAACTTGGCATTTCGGTGTGGGCCAGATTTAAGAAGGAACGGCCCTCCGAAATCTGTTGATACCCTTATAAAGGGTCGTACTTGTTCCACCCGACACTGTGGTAAGTCTCCCATCGGCGGTGATTTAGGAGCAGCTCCTAGTCGGAAGCAACGTCGACAGAGGGAGAGCTGATGTCTAATCGCGCGACGAGCAGACAAGATCCAGAAGCGTCTCGCTAAAATGGCATGTAAGGTAGAAGGCCCACAATGAAGATGCATTATATGATAATGCTGAATGAGTAACTTTGTAAAATGGTGAGAACGAGGCAACAGAATTGGATGTTTCCTCTCCTCTGGTAAGTTTGAGTATCGGATTCGTCCTCCAACTCTAAGGAGCCCAGAGGCGTCCACATACGGAAATAGTTTGAAAACGCGGTTTGAAGGATTCTTGCCTTTTGCTAATAGCTCGAAATCGACTTCAAATTCGGAGTGTTGAACAAAACGTATACAAGTGTTTAGAGCTGACGCACGCTCTGAAACGGACAACGGTCCGGCAAGCTTAGAGGGAAATCGTAGGTTGCTAATGAAGCGAAGACACCACGCAGTCACATTTATAAGCTTATCGAAAGAGCTATAATTTTCAATCCACGGTGTAGTGACCGTGGAGGAGGTGCACGCAGTCATGGACATTCGACGAATGCCTGCCAGTTTGTCGGATGAGAGCGGAACAATATTTTTCGGCCAGTCGGCATCAGGTTTTGACAGCCATAACGGTGACCACCACAAGTCGTGATCAAGTAGCTCTTCGGGCGAAATGCCCCTGGATGCACAGTCCACCGGGTTAAGCTTGGTAGGAACGTACCTCCATACCTCTGGGTCGACCAGAGAAATGATTTGCGAAACACGATTTGACTCGAATACCTGTAATAGGTGCGGAGGGGTTTTCAGCCAAGAAAGAGCGACCGTAGAGTCCGACCAACAAGTTAGTTCCAGATGACCTACTTGAGAGGTCAGGGAAGCTCGAATATGAGAAGCGGTTCTAGCTAGAAGCAACGCCGCACACAATTCAAGTTTGGGAATAGTCAGTTTAGTTTTGATTGGGGCAACCTTAGTTTTCCCTATTAGAAGGTGAATAGAAATTAACCCATCGTGATGAATCACCCGGAGATAAACGGCGCAAGCATATCCAGACGAGGATGCATCACAAAAACCGTGAAGTGAGTATCCTTCCGAGTTTGGAGTTAAAATAAAGCGATTGATTTTGACCGAACACAAACTGGGTAAGCCCTGCAAGAATGAGTCCCATTCACGGACAATATGTTCTGGAGGAGGTTCATCCCACTCAGCACCTAGAAGCCAGAGTTGTTGCAGAAGAAGTTTAGCCCGAAAGACGACTGGAGAGAGCCAGCCACAGGGGTCGAAAATACGCGCCACTGTTGATAGAATGGAACGCTTCGTACAAGGGCCTGAACTCACATTTTGAAATGCGTAAGAAAAGGTATCATCCTTGGGGCTCCACTGAACCCCAAGAACTTTGAGAAACAACTGATCATCTGAAGTATCAAAGTCAAGAGGGACTTCACAATGATCATAAGGGAGGTCATACAGCAACTCTGGAGAATTTGAGGACCATTTCCTTAAATCAAACCCACCGAGGGACAATAACGAAATTATATCGGATTTCAGTGTCTGAGCAGCTTCGATGGTGTCAGAACCCGTTAAAATATCGTCGACGAAAATGTCGTGAAGAATAGCGTGCGACGCCTGTGGGAATCGCTCTTCGTTCTCGTACGCGAGTTGATGTAAGCAACGCATAGCAAGGAACGGCGAACAGGTCTCACCATAGGTAACAGTATTCAGGAAATACTCCTGAATCGGAAGATCTGGGGAATCACGCCAGAGGATCATTTGGAAACGGCGATCCTCAGGATGAACTAGAATCCGTCTGAACATCATTTTGATGTCAGTGGTGAAAACATACCGGTGAGTTCGGAATTGGAGTAGGATATCACGAATATCCTGTTGCAACTTTGGACCTGCCGCAAGGCACTGATTTAACGAAGCGCCTGAGGTAGTTGGCATGGATGCATCGAAGACGGTCCGAATTTTGGGTTTACCGTACTTGTACTTGATGATCCCGTGGTGCGGTATATAATACATTTCCTGATCGTCAGGAGGAGGCTGAGGGACCAGGGTCATGTCACCGAGCTCACGGTATTCCTGCATGAACTGAACGTACAGTTCCTTCAGGAGTGGATCTCTTTCAAATTTCCTCTCAATCGCTATGAAACGCTTGAGAGCTTGGTACCTCGAATCACCGAGCGCGGGCCTGTCCTTAATAAACGGAAGTCGTACGACGAATCTTCCATCGTCATGTCGAGTATGCGCGTCGACAAAACACTTCTCGACCAGGACGTCGGATTGGTCAGGCACGGCCTGAGGAGGCTCTTCTATTTTCCAGAATAGCTCCAGAGTTTTCTCCAAGCTAGGCGTCTGGGCGAGAAATGACGACATGTGCAGGACATTACGGTCTTTTGTGTTTGCGATATTGGCACGGCCAATAAGGAAATACCCAAAAATTGATGAAAAGGCAGAAGGCAGATTTGGACCTAACTTGATGACTTCGCCAGTAACAATGTCTGGATATAAGTCTGCCCCCACAAGTATGTCCACCTCGCGTGGCTTGTGGAGTTGGTCGTCAGCCAGTGGGAGGTTGAAACCGGACAGAATGTCTGCTGGTAATGGAACTGATGGTAGTTTATTAGATATTTTGTCCAATAACAGTGCCTCCGTGGACAAGACTGGGCTGGAATAGTGAATAGGTTTTATAAACAGTTGGACAATTCGACCCGGATGAGATACGTGCCCCCCAGCGATGCCGCGTATGTTTATATTCGACGAGTGGTAGTGAAGTCCTAAAGATTTCGCACAACGTGACGTGATAAAGGAACTTTGGCTGCCTGGATCAATGAGAACGCGTACCTTCTGATACGATCCACTCGAATCCATAACCATGGCCATAGCGGTCCCAAGCAGCACCGTAGACTTGACACCGGATCGGAACTCGCAAGTATCAGCATGAGCGGCATTAGTAACAGTCACGTGATCTTCGTCCGAGGGACGATCACGTGACCGCGCTGCGTTTGTGTTGGGAGAAGATTGCCCACCGAAACGATTGACAGGGGAGTTCATAAACTGCGGAGAAGAGGGTCCAACTCCACCGTCACGATGTAGTAAAGTATGGTGTTTGGCCGATCCGCAAAGTTTGCAACAAAAGGTTGAGTTGCATCGATTCAACTGATGCGGCTTTAAACAATTTACGCATAGTTTTTTTGCACGAATAAAGTTTAATTTTTTGTCATGAGACAAGTTTGAGAATCTTGGACACTTGTAAATATAGTGCTGAGGGTCAGAGCAATGAGGGCAGCGAGCACGCGAATAAGTCTCAGGGGGGTTAGCCGCACCCTCGACGTGAAATGAAACGCGTTTCGAGCCTGAAGCCTTCATTTGATCCTGCTTGATCTGAGGTTCACCCTTAACTGACTCCAGAGCACGGCACTGGGCATTCAGGAATGAAAGGAATTCATTAAAGGTCGGGATTTCCTTTTCCTCACCGACGCACTCGATTTCGAATCGAGTACGTGTATCCGCATCAATCTTTTTAAGAAAAAGATGTAGAAGCAAAAAAGACCATTCCTCCGTGGGAAAACCTAGGGCTGTTAAAGCCTTAACCGACTCGTTAATTGTAGTAAGAAAATTACGCAATTGTTCTGCCTTTCGTATGACATTCGGTAAATTAAACATATTCTGAAGATACTTATCTGCTATGAGTCGCTTATTTTCATATCGCGATTTTAACAAATTAAGGCATACTTCGTAATTACCATCTGAAAGTTCGAGATGGTTTACTATTCGTAATGGCTCTCCAGAAAGCGTAGACAGCAAATAATAAAGTCGCTGGACGTCTGACAGATTTGAATCACTGTGTACAAGACTCGAAAAAAGACTAAAGAAGCTTGACCATTGGTCGAGTTCTCCGGAAAAATGTGGTAATTTGACTGGTGGCAATCGGACTGTCCCACTGTTTGAATTGGTCGCGCACACTGACGTATTTCGGTTGTCAGCGTTGCGTTGGGATTCGATTAAAATTGCGTATTTTGCTTTAATTGTTTGGATTTTAGCTTGAAACTCCTGAAAGCAAGCATCATGCGCATCCTGGTCAAATCCGTCTGCATCGTCAGCTTCTACCGAGACATGATATTCTAATAAGTCATTCTCTAATGAGTCAATTGTTTCGGCGCCAACTCGAAACTCAAATAAGTGTTGTTTTGATACGTCGATTTCGTGAGAGCTTTTGTATATAAATTCCAAGCGTTTTAGGAGCAATTTATATTTTATAACTCCATGTTTTTGTTTTAGAGCCATGTTCGCGGCGTGAAACACAGCAAGGTATTAAATTCGTAAACAATACGTCAAAACGTATTTGATGTGATCGAAATGTCACACTGCATTCATACGCGAATGGTGGCGAAAAACACAAAGTGTTAAATTCGAAAATGGAATGATTTGAAATGTCGCGGCAACGGCCGTCCGTCACGGACGAAACGGCTTCGTTACGAACGTCACGTCGTATGGGTCAGTTCTACCAACAGTCCGGTTTGACAGAATACATAAATATGAAAAGATAAATATGAAAACCACGCTCTGCTACCAAAATGTGCGATATCCCGCCTCGTAACTATGCCGTCTGACGGGGATATCAATTGGGTTACTGGTGGATCATTCGGTTGCTTGTGCAAAGTTTAGTTGACAGTGGAAGCGTTTGAAAACTTATGATGAGTATTGAGAGGTGATTTATCGATATGGCGATCGCTAATCAAAACCCACGTACCTTGACGGTCATGTAGCTGCAGCAGTGGGATGCGCGCTGCTGTGTCCGCGTTTGCGTAGCGCGCACGGCACGATCGAGGGATTCGTGCGGCGTGTTCGGCGCGGCACGTGCGCTGCTCCAAGTGTATGTCGCGGGCGACGCGCTGTTTCCTGTGGGGTGCAGTCGTAACACTCCCGTAGAATCGCTTGTGCCTTTTACAACGAATCCGAGTCCGCGATTCCGAGACAACAAACGAGGTTTTTGTCTAAGTCGGCGAGGCCGTGCCAGCGGTCGAAAATCGTTGCTACCGTTCGAATTGACAGACTGACCAGCCGCCCGTTCGAAAGCGGGCGATGTTGCCAACTGTCAGGTTTTTGTGAGTTGACAGCTCTCACCAATCGATAATTGAATTATGCAAAATATAATATTAAAATGAATTCGAATTTATCAATAACAATATCGAACACCATTGTTCTATCGAAGGAACAATTCTACTTTCCTCGCATGATCCGGGAAGCCATTGAAATAAGAAGAACTCCGAACTTCAATAGAGATGACGGCTACAAACTCTCTTCTACGTGGAACCCTCTTCTTAAAATGTTCCCGCCGCCGAACGCCGAACGCAAAGACGTAAAACAGGATACAGTGAGTGTTGTGTGCAAGACGGATTTTAAAAATTCCCGCGCTCCGAGCCCGGCCCTCACCACCGTTATAACCTACGCAGTGGCGGCAGCGGTTTGCGGCCTACCCGCAAAACAACGGACTGACAGCTCTTCAGTTTACCCTTGACAACGGCGGCTGCAACGTCACCGAAACGTCGGGTCCTACAAATTTCACGCGGTAAATTCGTTTTCTATCCTATTTATAATGAAAATGTCCCTTCCAATAAATTCCTCGGATAAAAAAAAGATTAAAAATTACAATGATCTGGTCACTTAAATGATCTCAGTGAAAAATTGTGCAGTGCTATATTCGCCATTAGAAAGATAAGAAATGTATGCGGTTTTGAATAAAAGTACACCATTTAGCTGAATAAAAGTACACAATTTTTTTAGTACATCTGTATATTTAAGTGAGCTATTTAGGGGAGCTAATGAACCCATGATGAGGTGGCCACGATGACCCATGTGTTTAGGGTCGGTCACACTCACGGGTCAACACCCATCCGATGGCCTCCACGCATGGGGTGCGAACCTGGGTAGGACACTGGGTCAACCAGTCTCCCCTGGGAATCAAACCTCTGGCGCTTCTGGACGGTCTGCGCACCGAGTGGCGCAAGCCAATCGACTGTGCTCTCCGACTAACAGTCGGGGGAGTCTGGGAACTGTATTGTTTCCTATAGAGCGGGGGTGGTTGTCTACCTTACGGCGACTGCTCTTGAAATGACCATTGGCCATCCGATCCCGGTTCAGAGTCGGGCAAAGGACGCCTTGGTCCGCGATAGATTCGGTTCACACCGTTTCACCGCTTCGTAAGGGAGAGGACCGCGCAAGCGACCTCGAACTCGGAACCAATCGAGAGACCGGAGAAATCTGGTCACAATTGGAAGCAAGGGCGCGAGGGTCGGCCCGCCAGGTAACACTGGCTATCTCGCGGTAAGGCGTTGGCTTCTTGCGGGTTGTGACGTAGCTGGACGTTGGATTTGTTCTGTACAAAGTCTTCTACGTTCACTGCAGGGCGATAGAACGAGAAAATCGTTAAAACGTCCTGTGGTGACGGGCTCGCCCGTTGTAGTTGACACCGCAAGTTGTATATTTAAGTCAAATGAGATTTTTTAGAGTTATGACGGATTGCTTATTGTCAACGAACGCTTGTAATAGTCAAAAAACAAGGTCATACGCCACTCTAGGGTTTCATATTAACTCCACTTAATTATTATTGCAAAATCTTTTTAAACTCTGACCAAATATTGAATTCCTCATTTAATAAATGAATATAAAAGTTTCACCTTGTCTTACTGCGAATACAATATGTTTTTCGACTTAACGATTACCACTGATCACAAAGCCACTCTTCGCTAGTTTGGCCAATAGTTTTCAGAATTTTACAATACGTATTGTCTGTGTAAACGAAGTTTTAAGTAAAAATGGACACCAGACACTGTACCTTTAACGCCAAACTCAATGCTTGCCACTGTTAACAAGTACCAGTTCATAGATTATGCTTCTATTTTTTGCTCATAGGTCATAAACTCCCTGCTATTGTAAGCAAAGCATAACGACCAGCACGATTTCGCTTAACTTGCAATTACACGAGGGTCAACGGCTAAAAATCACTCGGTTGGCAAGACGATTTTACATTCAAATTAAAAATGAATTACGAAAAAAACAACAATATAATAATATTTCGTCTTGAGCGAAGTTGCCTATGCTAGATCGCCAACGCAAAATTTCTCAATTACAAGTAAAGTAACTCAGTCGACATGAAATCGCACACAACATTGGAAATGAAAGGATGCACTGAGAAAAGTAATTCTTCTTCTTATCGAAGTGCCTCTCCATTACTGGAGGTAGGCCGTTAGCTCTGAATACTTTTGTCGGTCTTGCGCCATCCGGAATAGCTGTTCCGTACTGGTGATCCCGGTCCACTCTCTGACATTGCACAACCACGAATTTTTCCTCCTTCCACGGCTTCGTTTACCCTCAATTTTGCCCATCAATATCAATTGGAGCAGCTGATATCTGTAATGCCGCAGCACGTGCCCCAGATATTCAATCATGCGCTTTTTGACAGTGTGCAACTATTTTCGGGTCGTACCAGCTGAAGCACTTTTTCGTTGCTAACTTTATGGGTCCAGCTTATACGGAGCATTCGACGGTAGCACCACATCTCAAAAGCTTCGAGCCGCCGTCTGGTGTCTTTTTTTACGGTCCACGCTTCGCTGTCGTACATAACCACTGGCCAGATGTAGCAATGCAGGATTCGAGTTGTAAGTCTTAGATTGATTTTCCGGCAACACAAGACTTTTCTCATTTTATTGAATGATGCACGGGCGATTTCTATCTCCGGGTCTTAACTTCTCGATAGGAGTCCCATATTTCATTCACCCATGCACCGAGATATTTGTACTGCCGGACGCGCTCAAGAACTTTACCTGCCGTTGCTTAATGCAAAAAAAACCGTAACTATGCACTTCTCCTCAAAATATAAATCGTCTGCTTAATATAACTCTAGACAACAGTACTCTAGAATTAAGCAAATCGACAAAGTTCCGAGGTATCATGATCGATCATCATCTTAGCTGGAACATCCATATTAATGAACTGTGTAGTGCGCTTTCTTCGGCAATATATGCGATAAAAAAGATTAAAAATTCTTAGCTGGTGAAATCGCTGCAATATCTGCGTATCATGCCTGTTTCCATTCTAAAATGACTTACGGTATACTGATATGGGGGAATGCCACAGACAGTTCTAGGGTTTTCATTTTACAGACAAGTGCACTAAGAGCAATTGCAGGAGTATCCCGTGACACGCACTGCGAACCATATTTTCTTAAGTACAAAATACTGACTTTTACGTCTCAATATATTTTACAATGTCTACTATATGCTAAATCAAATATTAACGAACAAGAGGTAAACAGGAATATGCACTCCCACAATACACGCAGACGTGATGACGTTATCCTGCCTAAAGTACGCCTTACGCAGACACAAAAGTCCTTTGGATACTTGAGCTATAAGCTCTTTAACCAGCTACCACTCTCCACAAGAAATATGGAAACAAAGGCGTTTAAAAGATTTATTAAACAAAAGCTGCAATCCACACATGCTTTCTATAAGCTGGGTGATTTTTTTGAGCATGCCAATTCTTTCAAATGGGAATAGCATTAATATGTAACTTTCAGGTACCTCATTTTAGTTCTTATTGTTTAATAATAATATTATGAATTTAATATTTAATATGTAGATTACAATGTGTAATGTAACATGCCTGATCATATACATACGTTGTTTTTTCCAATTTTGTTTTGATACTTGCTATTGTGTGATTATTTTTTGTATAAAGTGCTTGATGACTATTAATATTCTTATAATAATTATCTATTTTATATGTATACTCATGTACATAGATTCAGCTCTATTTTTTTTAATTCCTTTTGTCTGCCATGTAAAGCCGACTTTAGTCAACGCTATTGTGAATTAATATTTATGCTTTAATCGTTTTATATCTACATATATACTGACGAATTCTAATATGCGATAATTAGCTTTAATTTATTATTGATGCTTTTATTGTATATTCTGAATGAATAAATTGAATACTGAATACTGAATATAGTAGTATGTAAATCAGGATCTCTGGTAATAACTATGACTTTGGTCTTTGAAATATTGATTGACAAGCCAGCTTTATCACTACACTCATTAACTTTGTCAACCAACCTTTGTAGGTCTTCCTGAGTAGAGGCAATAAGAACTGTGTCACCAGAGTAGCGCAAATTATTGATACGTTTTCCGTTCATTTTCACCCCCACATCAAGATTCTCCAGGGCCTCGGCCATAATCGCCTCAGAGTACACGTTGAATAGTAATGGGGACAGAACGCAACCCTGACGTACCCCGCGGCAAATGTCGAACTCCTCCGTATATTTCTGTTCCACTCTGTTGCCTTTTGGTTTCCATACAAGAGAAAAATAATACATCCTTCTAAAAATAATAAACTCCATAACCAATAGTGATGATAGTATTGATTTTTCAACCAGAGACTCCTAACAATTAAATCAAATTTAGAGTCTAAATTACGAAACATAGATTGTCAATTTACTATATGTTTTAATTTCGTAAATACAATATCAAATATAACGAAATTCATTTCTGTAAATTCTAATTCTATAAATTGTCATGAGATTTCGCCACAATTCGACATATTTGCAAGTACCTACGATTTTAAACACCCTCTTTCAAAATCCATTAAAATATAACGATTAGTTAACTGTTTACAGCAATAATTTGATATGACCGTTTCAGAATTTGTCTCGACAATGGAAAAACCCGAGAATCGCGGTGTCATAAAATATTTTTATACGAAGAACTAACGGAGAGTTGGATGAAGTTCACTGAGACTGTAAAGCCGCGCATAAAATGTTTATTTCTTCAAAACAGATAATATGCACTAAAGTTGAATCGTCGTATGGCTCGTGCTTGAATTCGGGACACAATAAAAATGAGGCCATTATTGGTAAATATCAATAGAACCTTAATGTCGTATTTGAAAACTTTCGAGCATGAAATTGCTAGATGTAGGAATATCAAAGGAAATCAATTTGCTGAATATCGATTGCTGTACGTCAAATATGCGATTCATTGTTATATTAACATCAGACATGGTATTATATACACACAATTGTAAGGTACATCGTCTCTGCCATTTGTAGTATGCTATAAGAGAGATTGCTATTGAAGGTAGGCTGTAAAAAAAATTTTTAGTCAATAAGCCTTTTGGATGTTTGTAAGTGCAATAAATATTGTATTCATTCATTCATTCAAAGTTAACATCAGGTACAGGCCACGGAAGCGACTTCGGGACCCGTAACTAGTCGGGAGGACGGAGGAATCCAGCCATAACTGGTAGCGAGGGTGCGAGGCTGCCCACTGGTTTAACCACCCGGTGCCACGCGGCACAGTATACCAGACAGTAGCTTCTATTAGAACAACATTGAAATCGAAGCGAGTACGTCACCAGTCGTAAGGGCTCGGATATGGTAGCAAGATGTCCGCTCTCAACCCCAAACGTTCCAAAAAAACGCCAGCCTTTACCTGCGCGTAACGCTAACCAAAGGCGTTCGTCAAGACGTACCCCTCTGCCCACATTCCTCGCACCCTCTTCCCGCAATGCCCTGTAGCTCGAGGTGAAGCTATTGTTTGGTATACTGTGCACTCGGTAAGGCGTTGTTCTCTCGCGAGCCAGTAGCCGGAGCTAGATAGTGGAACGTCTACGTCTCCGTCTCTACGTTCCACTTCAGGTTGAAAGAAAGATTATTATCTTTATACCTTTCTGGAGCGACGGGTTCGCCAGCTGTAGTTGACAACACTCTCCTGCCACATTAGGTTGCTAATGGCTCTCGCGCAGTTATGGCCGCCTCGTGTTTGGGTCGACCCTACTCAGGATTCAGCACCCATCCTGTAACCTTCACGTAGAAGTTCGAGACCGGTAAGGACTCTTGATCCCCCTGTAACTGAGTATGCGGGTGAGACAGTTTCCCCCGGGTGATGTTCTTCGGGCGCAATTGGGCGATTTGAGCATCGTGCGGCGTCAGCCTATCGACGGTGCACTCCAGTTAACGGCCGGGGGAGGGGGAGGGTCTGGAAACGACATATGGTTTAATATGCGGGAGTGGACGCTCTTGAAGCGACTGGTAGGCTACCCGCTCCCGCGTGAACAGACGAGCAAAGAATGCCACGGTCCATGATAAATTCGATCTGAATTACCGCTTACATTGTCAGACTCGTAACCAGTCGGAAGGATGGAGAAATCTGGCTATAACTGGTAGCGAGGGCGCGAGGCTGTCAGCTGGATTTACCCGGAGCCACGCGGTAAGGAGTTTCTCTCGCGGGCCAGTTGGCTTAGCCAGATGGTAGACTGTATTCGTCCCAAAGCCTTTACGACCACTACATGCTGAAAGAACGATTATATATCGTTATACCTACCTGGAGTGACGGGTTCGCCGATTGTAGATGACAACACCCCACTGCCACCTATCCTTGATCTATTGGGGCCGAATGTGGCTATACAGCCGTAAGTTTTGTAGCGTGGTCCAACTCCTAGATAAACTCCCAGAAATCTAGCCGATTTTAAAGTGAATGAAGCATCACCACTATCCAACAAGATCCCAAAGCATGCTACGTTCGGTAAGTCATGCATTATCCAAGTCGGAGAAGCTAGCTTATATCGCCGGTCCAGCGGTCTAAAACAAACTCAGCGAGGACATTAGAGAGGCCCAATGACTTGACGTGTTTAAGAGTCGCCTTAAAAAGTACCTCACAGATATGGCGTTTTACTCACTGTAGGATATTACTCGAGTGAAGAGTAAAATTCTCGATGACTAAAGTGTTAATGATTTATCCTCGTAATGTGTAAATTATCTCTTTGCATTTCTCTTGTAATTTCTTGCGTTTTCTTTTTTATTTTTATTTCTATTTCCTTGTGTATTGTAACATTTCCTAACATTTCAATTACGTTAGAAAAATTGTTTGCTTGTACGACTTATACCAATAAACTGCCATTATAGCAATACAATGAATCTGAATCTAACAAACAGTCTCTTCGACTCTTCGAAGCGACTGTTTGAAGCGACCTCGAGCGGCCCTGGACGGGTGTGCAGAGTTTGTGCAACCGAACTAATGCCTCTGGTGTAAAACTCTCACGGACAGGAATCACTGAATGCTTGAAGGCATTTTCACTGTCGGATTTCACCAGTAAAGTCATTCAAATTCCGATAGAAGTCGAAACGATAATGGACATAAATGTATGGTCACATTGAAAATATTTATTTATCTAGTATATTGATGACTACTAAAACTTACCTAAATTATAAGTCGTTTTGGAGTTCGGAATCATCTTTAATATGGCTAAATACACGACAACCCAAATGACACTTATTTATTTAAAATATATTACTTGCAGTGAATATCCATAAAAGATAGTATGATGTACGGTCACTGAACACACTAGCTGGATAGCCGACCTTAGCATATTACATTCGTTAGTAAACAGAACGGCAATAAAATCATGAGATACATTACAGGGTTCAAGCAATATGTCTCATTACTTCCCTGCAATATACATACTTAGGAATGTATAGTTTGTACTCACATAACGTATGTACATTATCGTTTCGAGTATTCTGAGACGATTTTCGTTTAAACAGTTATTAAAAATACAATGCCTGGATGTGTTAGGTGCTCTAGGGGTAACAGGTAATTAGCCATATTTAATAGGATATAACTCCGCAGATCTCCTAATTGATATCAGTCGTTCTAGTAATAAATCATCTAAATAAAGAAATATTTCTATTGGTATATGATTTAGAGCTATTGGAAAAGTGGGTCTAAATGCCCGTATCTTTTGTTGGAGCAAGGTTTGGCCATTACGGTGGGCAACTCCTGCAACTGCAACTTTGCGACCGCTTGCTGGAAAGTGTAAACTTGGTAAAATTTATGAAGAGCGTTTTCGTAGGAGCATTGCCCGACTCGTGTAATCTAATTATGTCGTCTTGGTCAGTGGCATCGAAAAGAAACGGTGCTCTGCCCAGAACTTATCATTAGCCATTATTAGAAACATTGACTACGCCCATTCCCAGCTTAATGTGTCAATTTGGAAATGAAGCGATTTCTTTCGGATAATAAATTTGTGTGCTGACCTGTATTCGTACATAATAACAGTACTTATTCAGATTACTCGCAGATTTTATTATGCTTCTGGGGCCCAGAAGCATAATCGTTTCATACAATATAAATGTTATAGCGTTAGTTTTTTTGTTTTGTTCACAAGACGAATACAAATAAGCGTTATTCAGCCCTATGATGTATCGGCACCGTACTATTCGCTTAGATCACATGATAGCTAACTTAAAAAATTACATGTTAGCAAGGGTTTGAGTGGTAATAAATATATTTCGTCTGTTAAACAAATATATTTGAGTTTCTAAAAAAAATTATTTTACTGAAATTGCACCTCAGAAAAAACTATACTATATGAAAAATAAATTAATAATAATATTTAAGGTTCAAAAAGATACCTTTTAGTTAATTTATAACTCATTTTACCTACATTATTTTATTTTTACCAAATTATGCCTAACTTATATCTTATGACTAATCTATAACGTATATAAGATTTTTTTTAAAAATACAGACCAAATTCAGAAACCGAGCAGATCAAGAGCATTCTTACCCTACGTTAAGGGCGTGACAGATCGAATAAGTAAATTGCTAAATAAATTCGATATAAAAACGATCTTCTAGCTGACCCAAAATATAGCTCGATCTTTAAAGCCTGTAAAAGATGTAATACCACTGCGAACATCGGGTGTGTATAACGACGAATGCAGCTGTGGTTTAGCATACGTTGGACAAACGAAACGGCCCATAGCCACTCGACTGATGGAACACATCCAAGCTGTTAAAAACGTTCAGCGAGAAAAAACGGCGATCTGCGAATATACAGGTAAGTTTTTATTAATCGGCATTCTTCAAAGAGGTGAATCAGTATAAACAACTAGCAACTTTAAAAATTAAAAAAAAATATTATTATTATTTTTTTTTTTTAATTTGAACATTTGAAGAACTTGGCTGTTTAATAATAGTTTGACAAGCGTTTGAGCGCGCTGCGCCATCTATCGGTAGGTAAAACATCACTAATAAACAACATTAGCGATATTTTACCTACCGCTAGATAGTGCATCGTGCTCAGCGCTTTTTATACTATTTTTCAGAAAAATAGAATCAAAAGAAAAACACCAAAACATTTTTTTTCACAAATTTTAATTAAAAGTTGCTTATTTTTTCGTACTGATTCACCCTGTTCAAGGAAGCCGGTTACTAAAAACTCACCTGTATATTAGATAACGGACTTATGTAACCACTGGCTGCAGTTTCAAAATCAAATTGTGCTACCCAAAGAACAATTTTGCTTCCCTCGCATGATCTGGGAAGCCATTGAAATTAGAAGAACCCCGAACATCAATAGAGATGACGGTTACAAACTCTCTTTTACGTGGAACTCTTTTCCTATAATGTTCCCATTTATCTTATTTATAATGTCAAACACACGCGATAGTCGTCGATTCCATTAAACAGCCATATCGATAATCTTCGCCTAATAGAAAACACTCGAAAAAGAGGAATATTAGCAGGCGACCCGCTGGAGTCTGTTTCAGTTATCTGCGTAAAGTAATAATAAGACATAATAGTCATCGGTTGTACTGTATTTATGGATAATAATCAGTCGCTGTCGGCTCGCACTTCCGTACGATTGCTGCATTCCCGATCGCAGACGCGTTAACTGCCAGGAATGCACGCAATTGTGGAGACGAACCAGCTGATCCTGCGCAGATACGTGTTAATTAAGCAAGGCGCGGAATGATTACAATGACACGGATTGCTGATTAAGGGATGTGTTTTCCGAGAGAGAGGAGAGCGGCGTAGATATCCTGGTAAGGAGCCGCCGCGCGACGTATACGCCTTATGTGGTACTTCTTGTTACGAAGTTAATGTCCTGTTTAACTTCAAACATAAAACCAATAAGCAGAAACTCCCATACACAACTGTTTAGTACACTAAGGAGACATGCCTTTTCTGTAGCATTTCGTGGACCGAACGATGCATTTCCGAGTTGTTGACTACTACGGGCGGACCCGCCACCCCCAGGAAGGTATAGCGATATTAGATAATTCTTTCAATAGTGGACTAAACGCAGACTTAGGGACGACACAGTCCACACTGATAAAAATATAACGCTGTAATACACGGAAATACCCATGTCTCAACAGGGATTACGTATATAACATCGACTATGGTTCATACGTATGAATTAACATAACGCGTAACGGTGTTGGCGTGACGGTATTTACCATATCACGGGCATATTGTGGAACAATTCCAATAATGCTGATGCTGACCGCTTCCAGAATTGCAAATATCGTCGATTGACGACAATCGTGTATCGTATCGTCGCTTCAGAATCCGGGACTGGTCAGTCTATTGTCCAAAGTCAAGCCTAAGTATCCAATCGTGCTCAGCTCGTCTAGAGCTGGCAAAAAATCGTCAAGAATGGAAGCGAATCGTGAATGGAGTACGAGATCCAGCCGCACCGACAGCAGCGTATTAGCTGCGAGGGCGACCCCCTCCCCAATCGCCGGCTGCGGAATGAATAAATAAATAATAAAAACTGTCCTTACATGTGTGGACTGTAAGGGATGGTCCAGCTGTTTGAGCCTTGCTGGTTTTGGAAAATGTCATGTAGGTAATGAAAATAGAACTGTAAACATCCGAAAGCACAAAACATTTGCAGAGGTCGCAGTGCATCTGGGCTCCGAAGACTAGACTATAATACATCCTATCAAGTCTAATCTAAACTAGTACACTCCTACGAATGTCGAACTATTTGATTGCAGCCGCATATAGTAAATATTCGCGGAATAGCGGAACGCTCAGATCAAACACCTTGTAAAATGGTAACGAGCGCGTAATGATGCCGTTTGATATAATTACCGACGACTCCCGTACATTAAAAAATGATTGAGGAATGTTTTGCCAACCGAGTACGCGCCGGCGCGTCCGCGTCGCACACTATATCTAAAATCGTTCTGGAATATTGGAAAAATATTAGATAATTTTGCGTTACATATCCTTATGAAAAGGCCCATGCAGATTATGATTTCAGAGCTTTCATACGATGCTTTTCTCCGATTTCGTTATATTCATATAATTAGATTGGCGAAACCAGCCATAGTTCCTTTCTTAGTATTCTCTTTCAATTTCAAACGGAAAATCGAATATCGAAGAGGTGGAAAATCCTTGACTTCTCAGTCAGTACGAGGTAGATCAGTACGAGCAGATAAGCAAGTTTTAATAAAAAAATAAGAAAAAAACAAAAAAACATATATTTTATTTTTAAATTTGAAAATTTTTGTTTTTTAAAAAATAGTATAAAACGCGTTGAGCGCACTGCGACATCCAGCGGTAGGTAAAATATCGCGAATAGACAATATTCGCGATATTGTACCTACCACTAGGTGGCGCAGTGCGAAGTATGTCAAACTTTTATTTCATGGTTAAATTGTTCAAATCTACAAAAACAATAAATAAAAACTTTTTTTTCACAAACAAAATATTGAAAGTTGCTTACTTGCTCGTACTGATACCCACTACAAGTATGTGACTAATAAAAATCTCACGGTGCATACACTAAAGAGCGGTGTATCCGGGTCACCAACATAACCCTAATATCTCGGAAACTAAGAATGATAGCTTATTCAAATAAAATGTATTTTATAGACTATTTAATACTCCTCAAATACAATTAATAAATCTTCATAGTTGCTGTAAAGTAATGCCATCAAAAAGTTTAAAACAAAATAAATGATTTTTTGAAATTCAAACCACGACTTCTCTACATATGTTTTTGCTTTTGTTTCTCTTTGTCATAAAATAAAAAAAGAGGTATTCAATATTCATTAATAATACGGTAATAGCACTCCTGGTGTTCAATATTCATTAATAATATGGTAATTATTAAATATGTTATCATCCATAGTTCCCGAGTCGGTAACCAGGATTTATTGTTCCCGAGTGTATTTTTCTGTTTAGCATCCTTTAAAAGCCTTTTAAGGCTTCCTTGAGAGCTTGTGCACTAAGAAAAATGTAATGATGTATTGTGAAAAATGTAATGTTTTAACAAGGATTACGTATATAACTCGGACTGTGATTCATACGTATGAAATAACATGACGGGTAACGGTGGTAGCCTGACGATAGTTACCGTTTTGTAATGTTAAAACGTAATGTTATTTCATTATGTCGCGACATTGGCATCTCGCTTTTTTATTTTTTTAAATATATTTTTTACCCACAAGCCATATTACCCGCCTTGTTGCCTATTGGCACCATCTTCTAGGTGCCCCATTTGCTTCTAACGTGACAGCATGTAGTTAGTATACGTACGGTTATATTCTGACACATGAATCATGTTAAACATAGAGTATACTGTTAAATACGTATTAACCGTAAAGAATATGTTGATACATATAATCGAGTAATGGAGTTTCAACAAAAGTCCTTGTAATTCAACAAAATTACGATTGAAACATCGCTATCTATACTAATATTATAAAGTAACTAGCTGCGCCCCGCGGTTTCACCCGCGTGGTAATGGAAAATTGTGATAATGATGATAGAAAACTATATATCTTTATAAATAATAGCCTATGTGTTATTCTGATGTGTAAGCTATATTATTGTAAAGTTTCATCAAAATCCATTCAATAGTTTTTGCGTGAAAGAGTAACAAACATCCATACATACATTCTTACAAACTTTCGCGTTTATAATAGTAGAAGGATGTTTGTAAGTTTGTATATAGGCGGTAATCTCCAAAACTACTTGCGCGATTTCAAAAATTCTTTCACTAATGGAAAACTCCATTATTGTGAGTGCTATAGGCTATATTTTATTTTGATAAATATTTGTATTCCATATAAAATCACGATATTTGTAAATCAAGTCGGAAAAAATGAGCTGGTGAGTTTATCGGCGTGCGCTGAAGAAACGGTTTGATACATGTAAAAACCATATATGACAAAAACATATATGACATCGGTCTCAAAGAGATCTATAAAAACGACGACAGCATATATCCAACTTTTATATTTAAGATACAATAAATGCTTTTATGTCTTTAAAAAGTAAGAAAAAATAGTAGAAAGTGTTTTTTGAAGACATTAGCAATAAAAATAAAAATCGTTAAAAAGATAAATTAATCCACAATCATGAGTAACGCGTGGCGAGGAACAAGACGCGTACTGAAATAGGTAGCGTGCATCCGAGGGAGGGGGGGTGTCTTGCATTATATATCTAAAGGTAGCGTCTAAAAGAGTAAATAAACGCCACCAAACTTAAATTAACAAATTGATTTGAAACTTTACGCGAAGCGAAGCCGCGGGCAACAGCTAGTTGTATAAAACCGTAATAACAGAATGGTAATGTAAGAATCAATCCAATATTTTTTTCAATGTGGATAGCGTGCAATGACATTAATAAATCAAATCAAATCAAATCAAATCGCATTTATTGTCTTCAAAAACTTTTACATAGTTGTTTAGACACTTTATATAGCCGCTTAATGTTAAAATAACTTTATAATGTATACAAAATATTTCAATAGAGACTGACCACACAATTGAGTTATATTAGATATTTATAACTACAGATAGTCATGAAATTTTAATATTAAAATCAAAATGGTCCTATAAATAGGAAATATAATTGATTATGGGATTAGAAATAATAGTAATTCTTAAGTAGTACAATTAGAAATAATAGTAATAATATCATAATCAATAAAATGGTACAAATGTCAAGTTAAATAAAAAAAATCGACATGGAAATTGTCAGTAATCTAATTATAATTCGTTAATATTATATAATTCTCTCGCAATAAGGTAGCCTTTTCATTTCGATTTAAATTGGGTTATTTTTCCGTTTCTACATATAATTTTGATATTCTCAGGCAGTTTATTGTAACACGCCATTCCAACGTAATTTGGATCCCTTTTGAATAATTCCAGAGGGGTAATGCTAAATTGTGCCTACAATTTATATTATTGTGCCTAGACTTGTGCCTAGAAATTGTGCCTAGACTAGGTAATTTTATATTAATAAATATTAATGACCGTTTCTTCCTTTTCTCACATATAACTTTATTTATTTTATTTAATCGAATTTTATATGATATTTATTGCCGATTAAATAATGGAATGGCATTTTATTTATTATATTATCTTTTAATATTTTATTATTATTATTATTATTTTATTTTATTCTGAAGACCACATTTTAGGGCAATTTAGTGTCATTAGCTTTTTACTAAAACTTGTATATTTGTAAGCAACCAAGCAATCAAGCAAACTTGATTGTAATATTGGAGTCCTGTCCACCCTAGAACGGGCTAGTCCCAGTTGGGTGACAGAAACAAATAAGCAAAAGGTTAAGGTTTTGCCATTCGGTTCCTGTTATTTTTATAAGCTAATCAATGTTTCATAGTAATTAATTCTTAAATAAATAAATAAAATAAATAAATAAATAAATATTAAACTATATTATACTACAATAATATCAATATTATACTATCACCAAGACACAATTCGCACCTTGACAACATTCCGACAAGCTTGTACCAGAGCTCACTGTGAGCTGCGGGCGTCACCGACCATCCCATTTCGGACAAACGAACTTTTTGTGTTTTATTCAAATGCTCTCGAGGTCCGGTCAACGACCAGGTCGCCTCTGCGACGGTGACGTCGGCGCGACTCGTGAAGGTACCCTTTTTTCCTCTCATTTGGCTTCCGTCTAGTCGCGATCCGATATCAAACCTATGAGTTACAGTATGCCGCGATGTGGTCCGGTTTTCGAGAACTTACCTAATACGTCACTGCGACGAATATACTTCAAAACGACGTATTTGCCTATACGTCGAAGTTTCGAGCTATTGCAAATACGACTAAAATGTGCTTACATATCCGTACAAGTGATGAAAACCACATGGGGATAAGAATCGATATATTAGCTAGATATGCCCTCAGATACAAATAAGTTAACTTCATACCCTTTGCTTGTAAATCATGTAACACAATTGAATAGTATGCAAGAGAATAGCGCGCCAATATTCTTTGAGGCAGCTCTCACACCGGAAACGGTCGGCTGTCTGCTAGCGGACTGCGACCAAACTACTACTGGCCGGGTATCACTTATCTATCGTATCATATATCGATGGGGATAAGATGTCCTGCATTTAATCATATATAATTGACCGTGTTGACGATTTTTCACGACTTTTTAAACGATAAGGTAAATTTACATACTTTATCATAGTTTGAATGCCATTAGAGGACTGAAATGACAGCATCACTTTAAAACATTCAGAGCAGGTGTTATTTAAATAAGCAAAAACATCTCGAAATCTACTCATGAAATAATTTAAAAAAAAACAGAAATTTAAATAGGTAAAGAATTTCATAATCTTTGTCGTCACAAATTATTATTTTTTTAAGTCAATTATTAGCAAAAATTACAGAATTAAGAATTTAAAATACAGCTTTGAATTTACTTTTTACTCGATTAATAAAATTCATTTACAGGAAGTGATCGAGAAAAGAACACATAAAAAAATCTAATGTATACGTTTCAATTCAATTTATAATTATATATAGTAATATTTGCAAGCTGTGGTTTTCTTCCTTTAAAGACAGAAAAATACAATAAAATATTTTTTTGAGAACAAATGTACTTTACTGTAATTCCCCTTACATCATTAGCAAACATTTCGAGACTCAAAATTCGTAGACAAATGGATAAATTTTAATTTTTTTTCATTTTTTTCAATTTATTTTCAAACAATCCTAACAGATTGTAAAAACGTAATATCTAGATTAAATTAAAGTCTATTTGTCCATTTTTACAATATCCAAATTGCCAGGTACCTACATACAGTTCAAAGGTCTTCATTATTGCTTTTTTGATATGTCGATATGCAACATTTTAATACTGGCGATACTCAAACATCATTATTAGGATGTACTTACTAAAACCACAAATTAAAATAATCAAGGAAATATAAAATCAGAAAAAAGTCAAAATAATTCAAAAATGCTACTATTTTTTTTTTTAAAAGGGCCAAAAATTAAAAAAAATCACTTAAACAACAAACTTTTTGATGGAATAAAAAGCTCATTCTAATAAGAATTCTTTTAATATTTTTTTTAATAAGCTTTCCACTTGAATTGTTTTTAAACTTTCCGGTAGCCTGTTAAAGTAATATGTCTCGGAATATTTTGTGTCTTATCTTGCTGTGTTTTGTTTAGTAGGAACATGGTATACAAAAATTAATTTATTTGTCGTATTTTTGGTATGTGTATGTGAAAACTTTTTATAATTTGTTTCTTTTTCTAATACTTAAAATTCTTAAAATCATTCTAATTCTTGAAAAACTCAGTTAGTAACTTAAAGAGATACAGTGAAGTAAGTAAAGTGAGGATTCTTAACCTTTTAAAAATGGGTCGACACGACTCATCCCTTTTCACCGTTGCAATTTTTCGCACTGCTCTCTTTTGGAGTATAAAAATGGGTTCCCTATGAGAAGCATAACAATTTCCCCAGGTTGTAATGGCATAACTTAGGATAGCTGAAATAAACATGTCTTGTTTGCAATTCGTCGTTAGTGCATGTGTTCAAGGCAGCCGCGGATACAAAAAAAACTCATAGTGGGGGCGCTAAAAGACATCTTGAGCTATGGGTGTAATAACAAATCATCAAGTCACATACAAAGGCTATCAAGGTACCTATGCAAGTACAAATACTAGACTGATGAATACATTGCGTATAGATGGATACTTAAAAGCGTCAACTACACAACGGGCGAACCTATCACCCCAGGGAGTTTTAACGATATTGATAGGACTGTCTCCCGTGAGGTGAGCGTAGAAAAATTTGGGACGAAACAGTCCACTGTTTAGTTACGCTACTCGCCCGTAAGAAGCCAACGCCTTACCGCGAGACACTGGATTTGCTCCGGCGGCCGGCCTCGCGCCGTTACTACCAGTTTAAGCCACATTTCTTCAGCCTCCCGAATGGTTACGGGTTCGAGGTCGCTTGCGCGGTCCTCTCTCTTGCGTAGCGCTGATTCAGTATCTACCGAATCTATCGCGAACCACGGCGTCCATTGCCCGCCTACCGCTTGAGATAGGGTGGCCGAATTGGTCGTAGTAGTAG
Organism: Micropterix aruncella; assembly: GCA_944548615.1. Classification (NCBI taxonomy): domain Eukaryota; kingdom Metazoa; phylum Arthropoda; class Insecta; order Lepidoptera; family Micropterigidae; genus Micropterix; species Micropterix aruncella. Next base: position 11,713,634 of record OX155959.1, on the reverse strand, counting down.
CAAATATGTCAACTTCCGAGAATCCATCGCCATATGAATTATACGCTCTCTATATTAATGAATTCTGAACTAAATTTATTTAGACAAAGGGAACGCGAAATATTCTAGGTGAGCATGTAGATCGAGAGGGAACATTAAATTGATTTGGGCCAATATATCTTGCGCAATTACAGTGTTATTTACAATTATAGCGTTATTTATGCAGGAAAGGATAGGCTTTTGTAGGAAAGGATATTCATGCGTTTAATAAATCTTCTCTGGAATTGTTCAATTCAACTCAAGTATTTATTATACTCCAGATTCCAAACGACCGATGCGAACTTGAGTTGGCTTCTTACGTATGAACTAGATAGCAGATTCAGCGTCCTAAATTATTCAGTAGATTTAAAGCAGTTTAAGCCCTGAATATTAAACCGACAATTGTATACGTCTTACTGACAACCGTATCAGCTATCAGACAATCTGAAGCTTTCTCAATAATTGAGAAAGCTTCAGATTGGATTCTGGAGGTCGATTCGGTCTCTAAGCAGTATAAATTCCCTGAAAGTCTCGGATGCAAGGCCCTCCGTACAGATATAACTCTTTACTCTCTATCTCGGAAGGTGGCCCTTATTGTAGAATTAACTGTTCCATGGGAATCAAATATCCCAAAAGACCACGAGTACAAATTAAATAAATACTATGATCTCGCAAATGCCGTAGCCCGGAACGGCTTCACTGTTCACCTTCACGCGGTGGAAGTTAGCGCTCGTGGCCTGCCAGCTAAATATCTATTTCACCTCTTAAAAGATCTTGGTCTTTCCAGAAAAATAATTAAGTCATTCCTAAAAAATTTCGGAGGGCATCTAAGTTAGTTTGTTATATAAAACAACACAATACTGAAACAAGGGATACTTATTTATAAAAATGTAGGTACATATAGCATGAAACATGGTTATTGGGGATGATACAAACAAGAAAAGGGTGTGAAATATACTATTATATTATTAAGGGAATTAAACTTACATGTGGATGGAACAATTAAAGAATAGATGGTCCAGTTTGCAACTCCCGTGTCCACAATCGCATTGCGGAGACGCGAGAACATTAATACGGTGGAGGTGCGATGGGGTGGAGCAGTGTCCGATCCTCATGCGGCAGATTATCGAAATCTCTTTCCGACTAAATGGCTGGTGGTGGTACCACGGCTTTTAAGGGATTTCGCCCTGGATAAGTGAGACCCTCTTACCCTTTGTATTAGAGGAAGTGCGCCATCGCTGAGTCCAATTTTTAAAAAGTTTATTATCTATCGAGGGGAAGAAGTCGGAGACAGGCAGACGGCAATCGACTTCGGAGCCGAAAGTGCAGGCCGAATTCGCCAGCTCGTCTACCGTCTCGTTTCCCCTAATCCCCGAATGACTAGGGATCCAGCAGAATATCACCCGGAAGTCGGTCGCCACCACGGCATCGTATTTGCGGCGAATTTCATTTTCGATGTCCGTTGACGAGTTATTGAGAGAGGGGAAGCTGAGCTTCAGCAGGAGGCTCATTGAAACGGTGAATAACAAGTCCTTTCATTTGACCCCGTAATGTTCAAATGCATGATGTGGCTGGTGTGGTTGCTATCCTAGCCAGCATTGAAAAATATCTATTTGGAAATAAAAATAAATTTGTATTTGATGTAATAAATCAAAATAAAATTTATCTACTTTATGCATTATTTTAATATTTATTTAAAATGTATAAAGGAATTTGAGATTTTATTATATTTTTAATATTACGACACTGACACCTCACATCCGTCAACAGAAGGTTGTCAGATATTTAGAGATTATGAAATAACGTATCTAGACCATTTGGACCTGCAAAACCAATGAAATGGTTATAAAAACCGTCAAAATCCCCACAAACAAGTAAATATATTAAAAAAGACGACAGCCGTCACAGATAGGTAACTATTATATTTATAATATTTTTTTAACGGTTTTTTTAAATAAAATATTTATGGTTTATGTATTTATCAATAAACATACATGTATATTTTCGGATTATACTCAATCAGACCTTTCATTTGACACTAAACACGATATATCTATGTTAATTTATTGACATTTGGACATTTACACAACTACTTACAGTTGGGGACTGAGCTAAATGTAAGCGGTGGCTGAGGTGCGGGGACTGGCGTTCGGTTTCCCCACCACAGACATAAGTGCTGTGACATCACTCGCTCGGTGCTACTCGCCAGTAATAGGTATAGGTGTGTACGCTAACGAAAGAACGCGTGTTCTATGAACGCCGGTCCCCGCACCTCAGCCACCGTTTACATTTAGCTCAGTCCCCAAGAGTACTTGATATTTAGACAGTTACCTATGACACTCGGGATCACATAACGACTTTAACAATACCACATACTTCTACATCGATTAAACGTTTAGATGTTATAGTGGAATAAAGAAACGGAAAACATACATAGATGAACCCTGAACACATTACACTCCTTTTTTGCACACGCACGAACAAAAAATGATTTTTGTTACAATCCATATTTATTTTCTAGCTTTTGATAAATAATCGATTGTATAATAAAAACCTTTACCTACTATTTTGTATAATAAAAATATTATTATATAATATATTGTATAATAAAAACTTTTACCTACTGTTACTACTATTTTGCCTTCATTTTATTTTTTGTTATAAAAAGAATTAATAAAAAAAGTGTTACGACTGAAACCAAATTAGGTGTTTCGGTCAGCGCCTAACAAGTAGCACTTTGCGAGTCCTTCGCTGCGAATAGTAGTCTGGTTTAACGTCAAATTATCGAGCACATTTACATGTACGGCTGTCACTCGCGGTTCCCGTCACGAATGACATAAGTTGAAGGGATTATGAGACCACTTATGTACCTTTAGATTTAAACAGTCAAGTTTGACAAAGACGGTGTCTGTAATCTCGGTCATTAACCTCGAATATTTAAGTTTCATCTACACTGAGTAAAATAAACGATCGATTCTTACATTATATTCGCCGGAAAAGTATTAGGGTGACAAAACCGTTTTTTAAGTAAGGCAAATTTGCCATTTTTGTTCCCACTGACTGGATTCTGCCATTTTCGTTCCAACTGTTTCGTATGCACTTCCCTTCAACATTAAACCCTCCCACATGCTGAAAGTCGCACCTCTGCATCACCAATTGTTAATCATAAATGCAATTAAGTTTTAATAAGCGTTAAATATGGAGCTGCGTATGTTTTATGGCCGCACGCGCGTGCGCGCCGTTCACCGCCCCTCGACCTTCGGTCCTCATTCCTCAGCCAAGTAACGTAATAAATATTGGTTGTATTTTTTAATAAATATAAAGACTTAAAACGCCCGAATGCTATCCCTAAACCAAGGCACAAAAGACTTACTAAGAAAGACCAAATTTTGAGACGCAATGATGACCTCTGGCGGTCGTCTGCATACCTCGCTGTTTTATATCGATTTGGAGTCCCGTAGGAGATGGAGGTAGGTCATAATTCGGACCGTGTGGCTTTTATCGCCGAATCGAATGGAGGAGGCTGCCGCGGCCGCATTCCACGCACCGCCCGTTTCACTCTTGTTTAATGACAGCGCGTCGCCATTGTGAATTGCGCCCTGACGCGCCGCAAAATTATCCATATCAAAACGGCGCGGCGGCAGCACTTTGCGAAAGCTACGCGCCACAGTATTCCACGAGTCGTAAGTGACGACGAGCTGGAAGCATGCAGGCCGATCAATTTGTACACGAAAAAGACCTAACCCTTGCAAAAATCATTTACAGTGCCCGGTCATTACATAAGGACCACCATGCAATGTTAGTACTAATTAGCAATTTTCAATATTTCTAAACTGTTAAACTGCAATACTTTATGAGGTCCACAGTGGAAGGGAGCTAATAGGCCCTGTTGCAGTTAGGCCACTAAAATCCATGTGTTTAGGGTCAACAGGCTGACGGGTCAACACCCATCCGGTGGTCTCCACGCAGAAGTGCGAGCCCGGGTAGGGCTCTGGCCTGCGGGACAGTTTCCCCTAGGAGTCAACCTTCGGACGCTCCTGGACAGTTTGCACACAGTGCGGCGTCAGCCAATCGATTGTGCATTCTGGCCGACAGCCGGGGGAGTCTGGAAACAGTACTGTTTCCTATAGAGCGAGGGTAGTTGTTCACCTTACGGCAACTGCTCTTGAAACGACCAATCGGCTACCCGATTCCGCGTGCCGGGCAAAGGATGCCGGTCCTTGATAGAATCAGTAGACACCGTATCTCCGATACGTAAGGGAGAGGACCGCGCAAGCGAACTCGAACTTCTAACCAGTCGGGAAACCGGAGTAATCTGGTTGCAACTGGAAGTGTCGGCCCGCTGTCTGATTAACCTGGTTATCTCGCGGTAAGGTGTTGGCTTCTTACGGGCGTGTGGCGTACCTAGACAAGGACTGTTTTCGTCCAAAGTCTTCTACAATCACCTCAAAGGAGATAGAACGATCTAATATCGTTAAAACTTCCTAACTACAACGGGTCCGGCCGTTGTAGTTGACAGCTCTAGTTGAGGACCACAATGTTAATTTTAATGAATAAATATACGAAGATCATTTTTCACTAATTTAACATTCAGTGTGAAGCCCCATAATTAGTGTGGGCCGCGTCATTATGTCAGTTAATATATTTACTCCAAAATAATATATTATGATATTTTTTTATATATTTGATAATGTTACGGAATCAATTTGAATTAACAAATATGTTTATGTACTTATCTATAAATTATATTGATACAAGTAGGTACTTATTTCATTATAAGTATATAAAATTAATTAAATTAACAAATCTCTACTTGAATATCAACGTGACTCAAGCTTATTAATCAGACATTATATCGAATGTTAAATTCGAGAAAAAATATCTCTATACGTACATATATTAAAATAAACAATGTAAATATTAGTTTAAAAGTCTAAGAATATGAAAATATGCCAATTAGTACTGAAATTGCGTGGATGTCCTAATGTTAAGGCCAACCACTATAGTTCTATTTTTTAATATGTTGTTAGGACCTACTATGTACAGGTTTGTCAGTAATGACAAATCAAGTTTGCAGCTTTGAAAGACTGTGTGAGCGTGCGATGCTCAAAAAGAAGCGAAATTCATGCGTTTTTTCCGTTTTTGCTCAACATCTACTAAGTTTCACCAATATCTACTACACGTCCTTCAGAAAAAGGGCTCCTTACTTTTTAAACGTAGATTAAACTTGCAACTTAGGACTAAAAACTAAGCACAGGATATCCACAAGTTTTAGATTAATAGATCTTTGAAAATTGGCAACATTTTCCAAAAATTAAAAATTTTCACAACAATCAAAAACCCATTTTTTTGTGAGATTCGAGGAACCACTTGGTGATTTGAGTATTGACACACTAGTAAGAATGCCAAACACTGACAATAAGTTAAGAAAATATTACCTTTTCGGTAGGACAGTTTAGAAGTTTAGAAGAGCAAAAGACGAAACAAGCGCCAAATTGTCACTTTTTTGTATTACGCTGCTGGCACAGGTCTTTCGAAGCTACAAACTGGATCTCTTAGTTTTGACGCAGGTCCTAACACCGTATCAAAAAATAGAACTACATGAACTTTTACAAGGTCGGATGTATTACTTGACTGGATTAATGATTGCATCAAAAGGAAGAGAACTCGCAAGGAATCGATAAATAGTTTAATAATTATAACAGATTCAATTGAAGATGTCTCTGAGTTTTCCAAGAGCTCAGCATCCGAGTTAAATTCGCCACCATATCTCCCTTTCTCGATGCATCTTACTAAATTTCAGGATATGCCCTAAATAGACTTGTGTAATATAATTACCCACTTCCTGAAAACATGATGCCGATGACAAATGGGCTACTGATGGTGGGGAGATTTTATAAAACTCTTATAGCAAAACGTCTAATAAAACGAAAACCCGTGAACTAAAATATATTGATGGAAGGAAGGTCGCGATAAAATATATATGGAGGTGAAGCGACTGTAGAAAACGTCTTTGCGGGAGCAACGAGCGTGTGCCTCGAGGTAAGGCGTTGGACTCTTACGGGCTGTTAGCGTAGTTTGACAGTGGATCGTGTTGTACATCAAGTCTTTACGTTCACTGCATGGGAGACAGAATGGCACTATGCTATTAAAAATCCCTGGTGTGGCGGGTTCGCCCGTAGTAATTGATATCCTTTAATGACACATATGTATACGTATCTATTATACATTGTATACATATGTATTGATACATTACTGTATTGAAACTGTATTTATAGACTATACAAGTACGAGTATGTATTGATTTCGAATAAAGAACAACAATAAGTTCATTACAATTTATTGCGGTTTTCATTTCTGGACCACAAAGAAAGGAAGCCACGAAACTGCTTGTTTCCTGAATGTCACCCTCATAGAAGGCATTCAGTAGTTTCAGGACACAGTGGTAATTTTAACCTCGTTGCACTGTAGCATACGTAAACAGACGTACGGTCACCAATAAAGAGTTACTGTGGGCGTTTTAATCATGTCTGCCATCATCCCCCGTCGGGGTGCATTATTATTACTCAGCGGCTCCTATAAGAACTACACCGCGACCTTGTGAGTTGGGACGTGTGCTCATCGGACACTTCAACACACTTTGTTGCCGCACGGTCGACAACTCGTGGCGAACCACCGCGGCACCAACTAATAATGCCACGATGTCGCTGATTGTAATTAACTGTCTAACTAACGTTCGCATAGTACACTTAATACGAAAACTACAAAACCTCAAGAAACAAAGAATTACCAAATAGTTCACTAATTTAATATAACAGGGAAATGTCTCTAAGAAATAATCAAAAAACTTTAATGAGCGCCACCGCGTTTTGTAGATGAAACGTGGAATCTAAAGGTTTAGGTCTAAAGGTAGATTCCCACAAATTAAGGACACATATCAGATCTGTAGAATCTGCATTCTTTATTGAGGGTTCCTTCCTCGAGATAACGACATAAAGTCTGACTCGCGCTAACAACCATTATCTTGAAGTGATGGACGAAGTATAAAATTAGTTAAGATTAAAGTGACGGCGAAATTGTCACTGTGAGAGAAATTGTCACCCTTGATTTGAAAGAGCGATCGGTGACTAAGTTTCTAACAAAGAAAAAGAAGAATCTGAAAGAGATCCATGAATGCTAAGTGGCGGTTTACGAGGAGTCTACCTTCAAAACATACAATGAAATTTTAGAGTAAGCAAGTTAAGTGGGGTAAATGCAATTCTCACACTGGGCATCCGCAATAGATGCGTCTTCAGAAATGTGCAATCAAGTCGAAGATTTAATTATGGCCAGACAGAAGATTTTATAAATTAGATAAAAACGAATTTACCACGTGAAGTGTAAACCACCCGACGTTTGAAGATTTCTGAATGAAGACTTCCTGAATAGCTGAAGAAATGTATTTCTCGGCAGGAATAGTTTGGGATATAATACAGGAATATTTAAAGTTTGACCTCACTTCGCATCAATACGTGGCTCAAAACTTTTGACTAATCTGCATATCATATTTGCATCTGCAACGTGCCGAAAAAAGAACACAATGGATATTGGTAAAGTTACCAATCATGGAAAGCTCTCTTAGTAATCGTGGAAGACAAAACGAGCTTTTTAGTTGACCCACATACATAAATATCAAAACAGAGTCAATAATTAATTTCTGCCCACAGAGACACTAATTTGCCAATACAGATCAGGGCAATCCCCCACGCACCAAATAAAATCCATAAAGAGAATCAAATAGAATTAATGCTTTACAAACAATTACGTTCCTTTCCGGTAAAGTGGGTTATGAGGGTGATTTAGTATTTAGGTAAACTATAAATTGTCCCTACAGAGGCATAAATTAGAGTAGTTTGAAGTAAAAGTACCGTAAGAAAGCTATGACAAGGCTACAGCTAAGCGATTTATAGGTAGAATAAAATTTATGATCATTTATCATGTCAGTATCCGAGGAGATAGCTTAACGAACGTGGATTCTGGAAAGGCTATTGTCTTATCTACTCTAGAGAATTACTGATAATGGCGTTGTTGGTAAGGGTGTAAACGGTGAGAGAATCATTAATATCGTATGTAGATGATTAATACTTGTATACAATAATGACGATTTGAATGCTTTACAAATAAGGCCACTGATCTAACACTAGAGACAGAGCTCGCAACTTAAAAAATGTAAAAAGAATCATCTGCAAATAAAACCATGTGTGACTTAACCGCGTAACCACTTAACCTATGGGTTATTATTGAAAAAGTAGGTCAAAAATCGTTGTTTTTTTTCATTACATTTCTTAATAACGATACTTGTTTAAAATATACAGGACAAAATACATAGCGGTGTATATCTTAATACATGGACAAGAAAAAGACTGATTAACCGCCCTACCTTTGTGTTATTATTCAAAAAGTAGGTAAAAAATCGATAACTTTTTTAATTAGATTTCTCAACGTAATATAAACAATTCTTGTTTACAAGAATGTTTTTTACCCAAGAGACCAATTTATTACCTTTTTTTTGTATTTAGAAATGTAGGAACAATTTGACGTATCACGTAAGCTTTGTGGGTCCCTGTTTTTTTTTTTTTCATTATTGTTTGTTTAGTACTCCAGCGCACTCGAACGTACGTAATACCGGTTGTTGTATTCGGGCGATAATATATCGGCCGTATCACGTACGTTCATATAGGTAGGGCGGTTAATTGGTATGTGTCTGGCAGACCGTTAATATAAACAAGAAATAAAAGAGGACCTAAAACTAATCCCTGCGGAACACCTATTATTACTAGCGATCCCGACGACTGCACTCCACTTATATCAACTTTTTGTATTTGTATTTCGTAAATATGATGCAATTAAATCCAATGTGTTATCTTTGTCATCCCTTTATCCAAGATTGTCAATTATTACCCCCTTGTCTGGAGACATTGGGGTTTTGGAAACCTTTCGTTCAGCATACTTCTTAGTTCCATTAACGTTGTCCGCATTACTTAACTTTCTTAGCGCGGTGAGGCCGTGCCAACCGACAAACAACAATACAAATAAACCAAATTAAAATTCCGGGGTGTCAGCAGGCGCCAGCGTATTGGAGTACTCCAATCAACGTTGCCATTGATTTGCGTCGGCAATGTAGAACTAGATGATTTACAGCAGGGCAACAATGCGAGCAATGCTATCCATTGTCGGTCAACACCAGTCAATAGTTGCTAGAGAAAACACAAGATGTGCCATATCGTACAATAATACCTTGACTACACTACGGTGGTCCGTATTCCGTTTCTCACAGGATTGGTTCTAAACCCGTCAGACACCAAAAATGCCTATTGGCACTTTCGTATATTGATAGAATCGCGCGTAACCGTTTCGGCCGCCCCCCATATATATTATATAAATATATAATATACATGACTAACAATATTAATTACTAGGTAACAAAAGGGAACTCATAAAAAAACGATATTGTTAGTATTTATTAACCAAATCGACCGAAAAGTTGCGTCGTAGTTTTTACCTGGCGAACGATTGTTGAACGAAGATTTGAATATATATATATATATATATATATATATATATATATATATATATATATATATATATATATATATATATATATATATATATATATATATATATATATATATATATATATATATATATATATATATATATATATATATATATATATATATATATATATATATATATATATATATATATATATATATATATATATATATATATATATATATATATATATATATATATATATATATATATATATATATATATATATATATATATATATATATATATAAATATATATATATATATATATATATATATATACTGGGAAAACCTTCCAGCTATGTAAGTGGCTTTTATTATTTTTATTTTTTCATCAAAGTGTCATCCTTTAAACGAATTCTTTAAAAAAAAAAAAAAGATTTTACAAAAAACCAATCAAATATTAATAATATTATACAATTTTATCTTATGTTTTGAACTCTTGTAAATATCATATAGCCTTAAGTATAAACTTCTCGACCAGAAATTACGATTTATATCTTATTTCATGGGAACGAGCAAATGAAGTATTTTATTTTTATTTTCATTTAATAGCTGGCTGATAGCGAGCCCAGCAATCGTATATCGTCCCTTTAAAGAGTGGATATATTCGAATTTCAAATCGAATTTTCGAAATGTCATTCCGCATTTAAGAGACGATTGATTGTGATTTTTTTCATTGTTTTTGCTTAAATTTGTCTTTAATAAAGACATTTTATTTTGGTTTGCAAAAGGATACGCTTTGTTTTTGAGATGTGGATGAAGGGTGATCGTTCGCTAGCGATAAAGGGATCCCATTAAACCTACAGTGTACCGTCGAAAGTGGTACTCATCCAAGAATACATCTCGTTTAAACAATAAGCATTTCCCAGTCCAGTCCGGGAAAACCTTCCAGCTATGTAAGTGGCTTTTATTATTTTTATTTTTTCATCAAAGTGTCATCCTTTAAACAAATTCTTTAAAAAAAAAGATTTTACAAAAAACCAATCAAATATATATATATATATATATATATATATATATATATATATATATATATATATATATATATATATATATATATATATATATATATATATATATATATATATATATATATATATATATATATATATATATATATATATATATATATATATATATATATATATATATATATATATATATATATACCTATATATATATGTATATGTTATATAAGTACCTACATTAAAGACCAAGGATACAAATTGCACATTCAAAAATAAAACAAAACTCTAGTATAAAGTTGGTACAAATAGTATAAACATTACCAGAATAAAAAATAAAAAAACGTTTTTCTACAAAAAAAATATTACCCTTATGTTCGTCTTCTTTGGCTGTAAAAATAGTGACTTCCTACAACTTCATCGATTAGTGTAGTATGTAGCACATTTAATCTTCTAGTTGTCAGTGCTTTTGACATGCCTTAAGCAACTGCTTTCAAAGACTCCATGACTGTCATTTAATCTTCTCTACATTTTTCTTCCAAATAAGATATCACTTTTTACATATTTAACACCTTAAAGAGTAAAATTACACACTTCAATATACCTTTCCAATATACACACTTTCTTTCCAATATTCCTTTCCAATATACACACTTTTTTATAGTGTGTATATTGTATAAACCCTACAGGGCCCATCATTGATTTTTCATACCAATGATAGGCAACGGTCGGCCGCGTGTTGCGGAGCAATGCGATTGTGTAACGCAACACGCATTATCGCCAGGTACTTAATTGCCGAAAGAGTAACAAACACTTCACTCTCGGGTCAAAGGAATGAAAAATGAAGAACGAAGAATGACCCCCTGTACCTTTAAGTTCGAGCGACGTTTGTATTGTCTCAAGTGATGGAGTTGATGATTATGATATATGGGAAGCAATAGAATTAAATAGAACACGAAAGGCCAAACGGGCATAGAGTTTTGATGTGTGGTCTGCGCGATGTGGTATTGTCTTAGTTAACAAGCTAAATATAATTCCAATATGAATGACATGTCCTAGATACGCTGAATAAATGTGTTAATATTTATATGATTTGACTTAGTCATTGAGAGTGGAGCAGAGTTTTGATAACGGTTAAGATAGGTCTGCTAAGAATTGGCACTATGTAAACCCGAATAACCGAGTGACACAGTGGTTAGGTCACCTGACCTTACATAAAAAGGTTCTGGGTTCGATCCCGGCTGCACTGAGAAAAATATTGGATTTCTTCCTACAATGTCGTTTTGTTATTACGGTTTTATACAGAATAATGATGTTTCAATCGTAAGTTTATTGAATTGCAAGAAATTTGGTTGAAACTCCATTAATCGATTAAAAGATTACTCGATTAAAACTCCATTACCTACTCAAAAAATCGGTTGTCGCCCCAAGACTTTCCTGTCAAGAAGCCAGGAACTTAATTAATTTGAATATTAATATCATAAATCCTGCCACTACCCCCCCACCCCCAACCTAGCGCCACCCTTTAACCCTCGAAAATCAAAATCCAAATCCAAATCGACTTCGACTTTTTCGACTTTTCCGACTTTTTCGACGTTTTCGCCTTGTTCGACTTTTTCGACTTTTTTGACTGTTTCGACTTTTTTGATTTTTTCGACTTTTTGGGCTTTTATACATTTTGAACGTCTGGGTACATCAGCCATGTCATGGTGAACCTTAAAGCTGCTATCATAATTGAGTGCTTACACAAAATTTTGGGTCTGCTGTTGACCGTTGAGGAGTTCCCTCTTCGGAAGCCAACCCAGGGTAGATCAGCCATGTCATGGTAGAATATGGAAGGTGCTATCATAAATGAATGCGTATACAAAATTTTGGGTCTCTGCTGTTGACCGTTGAGGATTTCCCTCGTCGGGAGGACGAGGGAACTCCTCCCTCGAAGGTGGACGGATTTCAACCATAATCTTTTCAGCTCATGCCATGACCAAATGATGCCTGCATGCCAAATTTCAGCTCAATCGGATGAAGCGTTTCGGCGCTATCGTTGGAGAATACACACAGACGCACAGACAGACACACAGAAGCGCGTCCACAATCAAACAAAAAATTGACCGTCACTGGTGGGTTGTGTCAATATATCGCTCCGCTATTATCAAAATAATCTAAGTTTAAAGTGATTTTTTCCCCGGACGAACCATCAAATTGAAAAGGAGAAGTCGCCGATTCTACCGATTTATGTGAGATTAAAATGGACTTTTCCGTATGTAGTGGTAGTATATATATGTAGTAGTAAACGGAGTGGGGGCTTGTTTCCAGCCCTTGATGTCACCTGGATCTATAAGATCTTTTGTAACTTTGTGGTTTAGTCAGTGGTTAGCTAGTAGCCCAGTACTTCTTACCAGTCCAAGCAGATCACTGACCTTCAAGTTGGGCAGATCGCTGGGTTCGAGAAAGGCTCGTCCCAGTAAACTGTGTCTTTTTGAGGCGAGGCCTGGGCAGCGACCGTACGTAAATAAAATATTTTTTTTCGTTGTTAAAAACAGTGCTAAAATACTCGGTAATTCTTATATTACCGTAGTACGCTTAATCCGCCTGTAATTCTTATATTCGGCTGAAATACTCAGTAATTCTTGCATTCGGCTGTAATACTCAGTAAATCTTATATTACCCTACGCTTAAAATAAAATATTGGGGGAAATACGGCATTTTCGGGACCGACAAACAGCTCCATTTTTCGATTAATTTGGTTTAGCACTCAGGGTAAACCAGGTGTATTTTGAGTAGGTATAAGTCTCGAGTTTCAATTTTCGGACTCTCGATCTTCAGAGTCTCGTATGGACCTGAGTCTCAGCGTCTCTTATCATCTCGAGTGTGTGTCGAGACGAGAATCAACCTCAATCTCATCTCGAATTTTGCAGCCGATACAAGACGAAACGAGACTCGAGTCTAGTCGCGTCTCGTGCCCATAACTACTGGCGTTACGTAGATTATTACGTCTATCTAAAGTTTCTTAATGGTCTCCAGCTGTAGGAGGACCCTCCGTGACGAATGAATCCTCACCGGGCAAGCAATGTTTATAATGCCCAGTTCAATTAGGTCTAATTCCGCCTCGGAGCAGCGACTTTTATGTCTTTCTGCCGACAAGCTCCCGCCGAATGGCCATTGGTTTTAATTCTCTCTCACAGCGATTTGCGGTTATTCTTAGTAAGTTGTGTTAGCAACATTGTATTGTACTCGTACCTTAGAAGGAAAATTATATTTGATTGTATATTTTCTTCGCCTTTTCCTTTTTTCGGTTCCCTCTCCTGACCTGGCTTGGATTGGAAAATGCTTATGTTTAAACGAGATGTATGTATGGATGTGCACAACTTTTCACTGTGCTATATAGGTTTAACCCGTTGGACGCCAACAATGCCTTTGTTGGCGTCCGACGGGTAGGCATTTTGCGTCGTTTCACAGATCCGCGCGTAGCCGTTTCGGCCAGCCCTCATATTATTATACAAATGAACAAGAGGGAATTAATGAAAAATCGACATTGTTAGTATTTATTTACAAAATCGACCAAAAAGTTGAGGCGCATTTTTTTGCGCGCAAAGGCTGGCTTTCGCTCGGTTAAAGGGAGCCTTTGTCACAAGTGAGCGATCACCCTTTATCCATCCATCTCAAAACCAAGCTCATCCTGCAAAATAAAATCTCTCCAATAGAGTTGAATTTAAGGCGACATGAGACCTCAGAAAAATATCCGAAAACACGCGAAGAAATAGGCGGAGTCAATTTTGTAGGTTTTGACCAATAAAAATCAAGCGTTGACAAAACGTCGGGCATGATTCCACGTCCGCTCGCGTCGGCGACCAGGCGCATACTAAACTTTCTATCGCTGCACTAGCACAGAATAACTTTCGCAGTGGTGGTATAAGGGTATTAATGGAAAAGCATTTTTAGCGTAACTCTTAGAGTGCTCCACGTTCAAATCACTAGGTTTGGACAGAGGAAAATTGTGCGTGCATCTTAAAGACGCACGGTGAGAAAGTGATAAAAACATTTTATATTTTTTAAATATTGATGCCATTTTTACTTTACCGGCCTACCAAACGACGAGGAGGTAAAGATTAAAACTTTTTTTCGAGATGAAGACAGATATATACGTTTTGACATCCCCCGAGACGATTAGGACCATTTCCAGACTGAAGTCTGCAAGTGTGTCTGTCTGTCTCTGTGTGTGTGTGTGTATTCTCAATGATAGCGCCCAATCGCTTCATCCGATTGAGCTGAAATTTGGCAAGCAGGCATCATTTCGTGGTGATAAAAGTTGAAAGTTGCAGTTGAAATCAATCCACCAGAGGGCGCCCTAGTCATGCTTCAATCTCGAAATATTAGACTTAGAGACTTGAAATTTGGTACACAGATGCCTTGTTGGAATATCTCTAATACACGTGACACAAATAATATAAGTTCGCCATATTTAATAAAATACTACATCATTTCTGAAAAAATATGACTTTAATACCACGAGGGGCGATGCGTTGCCCCTTTCCGGGTGGGCGGAGAGGGGAGTTTTGGCGCGGGTGGGGGGGGGGGTCTACTTGCCGGGAAAGTCTCGAGGCGACACAACCGATTTTTTTATATATATGAAGTGTATGAAAGTTTTTCTATTATCCATTGTGCAGTTTAGGTCATTTATTTCAGTATTTTTTATAATACACATTATATTTTATAGGTAGCAACATAAATTGTTACGTATCCATTAAAATTAATACAATCAATCATAAAAGACAATACGATCATAAAGATTTTTGTTTGCAATTAACTTTCAATAGGACATTTCCTCGAGGAATCATCAACGTGTAGTTAGCACCTACTTTACAAATAATTGTTTATCTACTTTGGAATATATTTAAAGGATTTAGTTTCTTTTATATGCGCACTAAATCTGTTTGTAAATGGACGGGATGGCCCAAAAATATACTGGCTGCTCTGATTACGTCAATGCGTCATCACAGCACGAAAATGGGTCCCTGTGGTTTGTTGTGTTGATCCATGCACATTTTCGTTCAGAAAATTCTTTAGGGTTCTTAAATATGAACCATTATAAAGATTCATGGAAGTGGTAGAATTCTCAATGAGCAGAATAAGTCATCGACTTCATACAGCTTTATCTTCTAGAGACGTTAAACATTTATCTTCTAGGCGCCTGATTTGTCTTGTCTTGTCGTTCAAATATGTAACACATAGGCTATCAAGAACTTATTAAGGATCGCTGATTAGTCGATAAAAGTTTAGCTAGTATTTCACTATTTCCAAAGCTATTGACGATCGAATCGTGTATCGATCCCGACGACTTCTTGAGAGTGTGGCTCGTGGTGACAGTTGCATATCGCTATCTCACGATGGAAGCCATGCGATGACCCAGACGACGAGTTATGACTCTAGGAGAAGCGCGCCGAGGGATGCTTTTAGACACAATCTTGCAGATTTTCGCATCGATTTTCGATAAATAGTAACCCTCGTCGAGGGAGGGTAAATCTTTTATATACAATTGATTACGATAGAAAAACAAATAAATAATTCAGTGTATGATAAAGATGTCGATAATGTCGAAGGCTTCCGTTATCTATATTACTAGCTGACCCGTGCCCATTTCGTTGGACGGTAAAAATTATACTTGTGATGAAATTATGAGTGTGGTTTGGTTAGTACTGAGTGCTATGATTTATTTCCTGACTGCCAAAAGAAGGGTTATATTTTTACTGTATATGTATGTATGTATTTGAACGCCAATTTGACTATATTACCGTTATTTGTGAGTGTCTTCTTGTGAGTGTCTTATTTGTGAGTGTCTTATCTCTTTAACCATTTATGCAGTAAAAGTGAAATTATTTCAGTAAATGGGAAAAGTCTTTTGTTTTAAACACTTGAGACGATAAATTTACTTATTTTGATAATAATTCATAATTGTTGATAATATGACCAATAAACATGACCTAACGATTTAAATTATTTTTTTAATTTGAAAAACTACTTTTTGTGACTTAAATATAAAAGTCAGACATATGCTGTCCCTGGCTTTTTTGTAGGCATTATCAAGCTCTACAATTTTTCTCTAGAACTTAATCATATATCTCTCATCGATAAGGCAGCGTTAGTTAGAAACATTTTTTCCGTTTTTTCCGACTTACTTTGGAAATCCGACTACCACGAAAGTCTTTTCATTTTTCGGATTAATATATAGCTTATGACACTCACAAATAACGTGGCTTTCTATTGGTAAATAATTAAATAATAAAGAATTTTCAAAATCGTTTCTGTAGATCCAGAGATTACTTCCTACAACGTCACAAACTTTACCTCTTTATAATATTAGTATAGATAAATAAAAATGAAGTTCTGTTCGTTGGTAACCGCATATAAGGTTGAACGGCTGAACTGATTTGGTTAATTATTCTTTTAAATTGATCATAAGGTCCTAACGAACAGGAAAATTGGAAAAGTTGCATGGAAAATTGGAAAATTCGGGATAGAAACTAAAAGTGTTTTTTTTCTACTCACTATTCGAACGATGGATATCCGTAATTCTTTTTTTTTTAAATAAAAACGACATATTAGGTTGATTCTTCTTTTGTTTTAATCGCTATGTTCTCGGGATGAAAATATTTCAATCGAATATATTTAATTGAAAATAAAAACTGAATGATATTGAGAAAAATCCGTCTTTTCTATTTGCCGAGAAAGTCTTGGGGTGACACCCAATTTTTTTTTTCTATTTCTTAATGGCTACCCTCAATTAAAATCAACGTATTTTATTTTCACCCGAAGTTAAAGTATCGAAACCGTTGACCTTTGTAACTCATCTTTGATTAGCAGGATAGTAAAATAATCATTGAGATTTGGAGGATGGTCCATGAACTCGTCATTTTCCTAGAAAGCTGCGTATGAAGTCGTATTATTGTGGTTAAGGCTATGCGACGTTTTGGGAGTTAGGTTATCGGAGCTAGGTTTACGGAGTTAGGTTATCATTTTTTACAAACGAACAGCTACAAATGTACTAATCTTCTCCGGTATTATTCTACATCCCCCCCCCCCCCACCTTCCACCAGCACCGCCCACCCAACGGTGACAGTCATCCAGATAGATAGACTGATTGAGACTGGCGATGCTGCGGGCGAACCCGCCATATCAAGAGGTTCTAACGATCGTTATTACCCTTTCATGCTGAAATGAGTTACTGTAGGTACTGTTTATAGTTACTATAAGATTTTATATTAAGTGTTCGTGTTTCATAATTGATGAAACACATTAATTTAAGGTTATTCGATCCGGACCAAGACGATTTAGTTCAACCATATTAGGTATTTAGACCTTTGACGACAGATGCGAAAAAGGTCCCGAAGTCCTAATGACAAAAACGCCAGCTTACATTTCGCCTACTAAGGATGAGGCACGAATAATGCGACCGTTTTTTTCAAAAAACAACTTTTTTAATTTCAAATTCAAAAAACACTTTTTATATTTCTTTGTCAAAAACATTTATTTTAGACTATGTAGCGTTGATTTAGTCAATTGTGGATAATAATGTCACGACAATGTCCTCCTTTTTCTTTGGTGGCAAAATGGACACTTTTTACGTCATTTTTCATCACTTTTCCAGTCAAGTGTTTTCTTATTGACTTTTAGCCCTTTGCACTCGAGCGAGGCGCTACGGCGCCCGGGAAGTTCATTGCGTCCACTACTATTTTCGTAGTATTTAAGTAGTATTTTTATACTTTTTCCGTGGTATAAAAATGGTAATTTTAACATGATGTTTAGAAAAATTCAGTTGGGTCATCCCCATTCTAAGATGGGGTTACAAGTTTAGTCTAGCATCAGTTCAGTCCGCGACCTTGTTCCGCGAACTGACTTGATGGACTGATGGAAATTATTAAAATGTATGAAAATCCATCAGTCAACGCGATAAACGATCAGTCTCCCGTCAGTCTGACCAAGGTCAGGGACTGATCTGATACTAGACTGAACGTGTCTAAGATTTTTAAGGTATTTCAGTAGTATTTTAGTAATTCTTTTTAGTATTTTATTAGTATTTTCATACTA
Organism: Micropterix aruncella; assembly: GCA_944548615.1. Classification (NCBI taxonomy): domain Eukaryota; kingdom Metazoa; phylum Arthropoda; class Insecta; order Lepidoptera; family Micropterigidae; genus Micropterix; species Micropterix aruncella. The sequence continues at coordinate 11,694,972 of OX155959.1, read as the reverse complement.
TATTTTAAGTATTTTTGTGGTATTTTTCCAATGTGATGTAGTATTTTCTTAGATGCAAAAAAGGCATCGAGTGGAAAGAGTTAGTTGACGGAGGTTTTGTGGCTTGTTTTTGTACACCAAATATTTCAAATGATCCAAATCCTCCATTTTTAAGATAAGTCGGCCGGGGAACAATAGCTTTAAATAATCGATGGTAAAACGGCAGGTATGTGGTGGAGCGCCATCCTGCTGGAACCAGTAGTGTTGTATGCTATTTCTACGTATCTGTGGCTTCACATATTTACGAATCATTGCAACATACAACTCTTTATTGACCGTTTCGTTGGCCCCTTTGTCGTTCTCATAAAAATACGGCCCAATGATACGTTGTGCACTAACGCCGCACCAAACAGTCACTTTTTGTTGATAATGTGGTTGCTCCTGTATCTCTTGTGGGTTTGAAGTTTCATAAATGCGGCAATTTTACAGTGTTTTTATTGGGCGCCTTTCGAACACCATTTACTCAACAGTAATTACTTTGAGTTTACAGAATTGATTATTTTTTATATAAAACTCAACAATTTGAGCGCGTTGAATTGGCGTGTACTGCTCCATAGCAATATGTCACAGACTAAAGTTTAACTTCAACGTCAGAATAAGAAGATCTGACAACCAGTGTAAAAGTTGTGGTGTTGCCCGATGGTCGCATTATTCGTGCCTCACACTATTTACGCCTTGGTACAGTACCCTGAAAATGTCAAATGTTTGAGGGTGCCTGCGCCGCAGGGTTAAGCTAAATATGGCGAATGGTGCGTCAGCCGGTGGGGTTATTAATATAAATTGAAATTGATTGGCCGCTTGCTTTTCGTTCGAAGTGGAGGGCGATGGGTGCGCCAAGTGCGCGGTGAGCGCCTGCATAAATCATTGGCGAAAAAACAAGAGTAAAATACTAGGTGTGCACCTCTCTTGGGCGATTGAGAAAATTGCCTTAACGGACCGTAATAATAATTTAAATGTCGCTGTTGAATATGCGGATGGCGCCGAAAACCTGCACAAGCTTAATTAAGATGACTTAATAAAAGATGTATTATTTTGGATACGTGGGAATTTGATGTAAGCTGGACAAGTGTAATAGGAGAATGACGTCCATAACGAAGAATTGCCAACGCCTGGAGGAGGAGAATACGAGGTGTTCCAACTTTGTTGGGGTCCATTTGGACGAAAGATTGAATTAGTATAACCACGGGGGGTTAACCCCCCACGGGGGGTTAAAGACAAGCTCAACCGTGTTATGTAATTCCACACGAGAATTTGACATATCTGTTACTTGATACTGATTTAGTTGATTATGTTTAAAATAAATTAATAATATTATATTAAATAATTAGATTTACAATTTTATATGTGCATAGTAAGAAACCTTTTTAACCTACTTAATTTACTGATCAATATATTTGTTTATTTATTTATAGATTTAATATTTTTTTTATTTATATATTTAGATATTTTCTTATGTATAACTATAATTAATTTTAGTTATATATTTAACTTATTTTTTTCAAGAATGAATGAGCGATCGGAATGAATGAAAAAAAAAGTCTTAATAAATGACTTAAATAATAACACTCCAGAATAGATATACAATCTAGTGGGGTGATAAAATCCACACAAATGTCATCTTATTTGTTTCGCAAAAAAAAAGTTGTAAATATTCTGTATCAAACAATTTTGAAACGATTTTTTTCTCTTTGAAGTTATGAGCATTTTCATACCCTTTTTCTTTGTTTACAAGCAGAATCGAATCCAACTTCTATCAATAACTAGATGAGATAACACGGAGCTCTCGATAATTCCATACGCTGATTCCAATTTACATTACATTTGTAGTTGTTTTTACCCTACAATTTACATTATATTCGTAGATATAACAATTTAAATGACAGCACAATTCGCGAGCAAAAATAACGTTGCCGACTATGTTGGTTGATTAACTGATTTTGCAAAATTTGATTGCAAAATTCACGTTGATTAACTGCTTTTTGCAAAACTCAGATCCTCGATTTAAGGTGATGCGGTTTGACTGTTTTGTTAATAGATGGCGCCACTGAGTTTTAGCGCCAGGTTTTAACAATATTTTTTGATTTTAGGCATAATGATTTTTTATTTTAGGCCTAAATGATTTTTAATATTTTATACCTAAATGTGGGAGCACCTTAAAGGTGCTCCCTCACTGGGAGCATTCGCCTGTAATGTAACGATACAGATTCGAGCATTACATCAGTGAGGGTGGAGATCCGAGCATTACAGTGCGCAACCTATAATGATACAATCTGTAATATTTTGATATAACTTGTAACATCAATGCGTTTTTACTTTTTTTACGATATATTTTTTTACTTAAATAACGATGTCGAATTAATATTGCCGCGCTCAGTAGGTACAACGAATGCTTCGTCTGACATTGTAGAATCAACTAAATGCTGAAAATCTATGTTACATTACAGGCGAATGCTTGTCAGTCAGGGAGGCAGTATTGTAACATAATGCTCAAAATCGAATCTAAAATGTTACATACGAACATTACAGGCGAATGCTATGGTGAGAGAGCACATTTATGCCTTATAGTCGAAGTCTGAAGCAGCTGTCCAAGTGTGCAAAACGACCATTTAACTACCCCAACTTCAGATTTAAATTACTGTTTCAACAGTTAATTCAGGCGAATACTAAAATACATAGATTTTAATCGTCCGTCAAGCGAATACTAAAATACATCGAGTCCGAAAAATATTTTTTTCTGTTTGTTTCAATGTGATTAAAACACATAAGGAAAATCTATCGTAATCGTATTACCTCGCGAATATTCAAAATATTCACCATGTATTCTCAACAGGGCAGCCCTGCGCTGAACTAAATAATTTGGGTGGTTTGCTACCATATGCCACCCTAACCCAGACACCCGCCCCGCCGCGTGCGCGTTGGATGAAATGTAGCCATCTCGCTTGCACTCGTAAAATATCGACGGAGCAGTGACCGAGATAGAGCGCAGACAGAGAGCATGTGTTAGGGTAGCATGCTATCCAAACCTCCCGCTTTCGGCAGCCCTCCGCTCAGCGCAGGGGTGCCGAAACCGTGCGCAGCGAAATCTCATAAACATATCTTCTTTGCGATAAGATTAAAAGTATCGCTTTGTTATGTTCAGTATAATGAAAGGAATTATTGCAGTATAGGTAACTTTCTCAGAAATCGAAAAAACAAAGAAATACTACTAGGTTAGATCATTGTAATGCTAAATGTGAAAGAAAAAAGCTTCGGACGCGTAAATTTTCAAAACCAAATTTACATACAAAAAAAAAAATATATTTTTTTTTACCTCAGTTTTTAAGGTTGTTTTAAAAAAACCTAACCGAACCTAACCTAACCTACCGCAAATAGGTGTTTATGTATTATTTTTTAAAAAAACTACCGAAATGTATGGCTTTGGCGCTTTTTTGAATGCCTATATCTCGCTTATTTATTGAGACCGTTATTGCAGATTCGGAATCAGCGTGGTGAATATAGTCTGGTGACGTTAAAAAATCAACAATCTAGAAGAGGTACCTATACTGCAATAATACATAATGAAATTAGAAACGTCTTTATCCATACCACGCTGTTCAAAAAGTAACCTAACTTCGGTTAACAAATCATGCATGTGCATCTCCAACTACGCATCTCAATACACCGAGGCACACTTCATGTGCTTCATTTGTTTGCGGAAAAAATATATAGTTTATTACTTATTGAACAAACTACGTACTACTGTGGTTTCCAGTTTTAGGTATAGGTCTTTAAATTTTTCCCTCTTCGCGCCGCGGCAGCGTGCACTGCATGTGATAACATTCTCAGCACCCAATTTCTGTGACGTAACATCTTATTAGACCCGGAATTTCCTTGTCGGGCCAGCAATATTTCACACTGATTACACGCTCCCATCGGACGAAATCCGGATAAAAAACAACGGCGTCTATTGCCGGATAAACATTATAATTAACCCCGAGGCAACACCGATGCCCCGTGCATAGCGCAGACAGAGATAGCGAGGTGTCGCAATGACGAAATTTGAGAGATCAATGACTGACAATGAAAACGCAAATAATACGCATTAAACTGTTGTAAATTACACGAATTTGTGTTGGAATCACTGCTGAGTAGCAGAAGGCAAAGGAATTATTGAAAAAAAATTGACCAATAGAACCTTGGCCGATTGCGTATGGATTGTGGTTAAGAAATGCGTCTCGAAAAAAAACATGATTTGAAAAGTAGTATAAATAAAGTTGATCGCGTTGCGCCATATAGCGGTAGGAATATTGTTTATTCGCGAATATTGTTTATTCGTGATATTTTATCTATTGCTAGATAACGCAACCCGCTTAACGCTTGTCAAACTTTTATTTACTAGTCAAGTTGAAAAAAAAATATGAAAAATTTTTGTATCAGAAGTTGCGTATTTGCTCGTACTGATTCACACACTTCAAGGATGACACCAATTTAAAACTCATTCCCTGTATATCAAAGCTTTCCTATTGTTCAATCAAATGTTTGCATTCTGCGAAACTACGTGATCAAATCTCCTTTTGAAAAACGAGACCAGAAATGCGAAACCTGCTTCCTTCTTTTCAGAAAGGACTTGCCGAACGAGTTCAATGCGGCATCAAGGTGGTCTTACATCTCGAGACACATAAATTAAACTAGAAAATCCGTCCATACAACACGTGACATAAAACTCAAAATAAACCATAAATACCAGCATAGCGTCAGAAATCTGAAATATCTAATAAAGTTGGTCGACCGGAAAGCTATAAACGAGTTTTATATTCGATGATTTCAATACTCTGGTTGTGTGTTTTTGGGAGATATCCGGAAGTGGGATTCTATGTTATCTATTCTAATATTATAAAGAGGTAAAGTTTGTGACGTTGTAGGAAGTAATCTCTGGATCTAATGAACCGATTTTGAAAATTCTTTTACCAATAGAAAGCCACGTTATTTGTGAGTGCCATATGTTCTATATTAATCCGAAAAATGGAAAGACTTTTTCGTGGTAGTCGGATTTGCAAAGTAAATCGGAGAATAAGCGGTCGAACGAAAACGTTTCTAACTAACGCTGCCTTAACCATGAGAGAAATATGATTAAGTTCTAGAGAAAAGTTGTAAAGCTTGAAAATGCCTACAAAAAATTCAGCCACAGCATATGTCTATCTTTGATATTTAAGTCACAAAAAGTAGTATTTTATATTAAAAATTATTTAAATCGTTAGGTCATGTTTATTCGTCATATTATCAACAATTATGAATCCTATAAGTAAATTTATCGTCTCAAGTGTTAAAAAAAACTTTTCCCTTTTACTGCATATAATTTCCCTTTTACTGCATAAATAGTTAAAGAGATAATACGCTCACAAATAAGACACTCACAAGAAGACACTCACAAATAACGGTATTATAGTACTAACCGAACCACACTCATAATTTCATCACAGGTAAAAAGTTTTACCGCCCAACGAAGTGGGCACGGATCAGCTAGTACTATCTAAACCCGGCCACGCTTCGTTGTGGCTCAGTCGGATATGAAAGTAATGGCAAACGCATCGATGTCGAAACGCACCAAGATTTCACCGGTGCGGTAAGACTTTTGTCGCGCCTAATCGAATGCAACGTTGTTTCAAAAGTTCAAGTCAATCGACCGACTACTTACTTTTCGAGTTTTGCGAGGCAACATACGCAGGCCGAATTTTCATACATTAAGATAAACATTATTTTCTGAACACATTCTCAATATATTCACCTTTCTGAGTGCATCTACAAATCCCACAAAATGGTATAATTTGTAATAAAAAAGTTGTAAAATTTCATCGCTGCACAGGCCGTTTCGTTTATTAAAAAATATCTAATTCCGGCGCGTTAGCGTAATAGCAAATGCTATGTTTTATCGACGGTAATATGATGTGATATCGTCACTAAGAGCGCTAACGCCTGAAGTTATCGTTTTTCTCTTGTTCGCTCGCAATTAAATTACCGCCGCTATATTGTCCGCGAGTTATAACGTATGATGTAGCGGCGGCAGTACGAAATTAGACTTTGTACATAATGAGAAAGGTTAGCGCGGCATTTTCGTGTGGGTCCAGAGCCAAATCGGTATAAGACCATCCCCCCAGAAACCATAGCAAGAAGTTTTCCTCGGTAAAAAAGCATGGTCGATCTTTATTTGTTCCCTTAACAAACCAACTATTATTTCTTTAAAGATGCACGCGGCAATTCTTTATTGTGTATTTGTTTCTGATCTGTATTGAGAAATGTCATAATAGACGGGTTATTATCATACGACAATGTCTTACAACCAACCCTACTATGAAGTGTATATATGTATGTGTGCGTGTAAATGTATAAATGTATCTGTATGTGTCTTGTTATTGCATTCGATCGACAGAATTGAAATGCAATTCTGATAATGTTATCCCAATGGAAAATGGTGACCTGATCGGGAATCGAACCCGTAACCTTACCAATGTAGGACCAGGCGACCTAGCTACTATGCCTGTTGGCCATGTTATTGTTAATTCTGCAGAATATTTCAAGAAGTTGAGAGTTGCAGAAATTACAGAAATTCCCTCGGATATAAAAATAAAAATTTGATGCAGCAAGTGAAACACCTGTCCTAAATGAAATTTGATATGCCGGTGGTGAAGGAAATGCATTTTAACACTCTCATCGCGCAGAGATGGCCTTAACGCATGGCCTCAACGCAGCCCAGATTAGACACTTCCTGTTTTTTTATGGGATTATCTCAAGTCTTGATAACTTGAATAAACTAGTTACTCTGCCCCTCAACTTAATGCGAATATTCGCTAATACATAGCCGCCATCTTGTGACTTTGTATCAATTTTTTTTTTTCGAAATCTTAGTGCCGAATTCGAGAAATGCCAGCGGCGGGTTTAACCTGTTAACCGAGCATGAAGTATTAATACGTCAAACGTAAACAGCATCGAGTACGGTTAGGACATATAGAAACGTCCTCGAAATATATGTTCTATTTTTGAACGGCTGGAACTTGTTTTTTCGTTTAAATAATGTGAGAGTCATCGGTACACGTATTGACGAATTTAAGGCCAGGCGCGCACTGCGGTGCGTATTATTTCCGGAGAATTTGTGTACTATAAACGCACATGGAACCACGCGCACTATGGGAAAAAATGGGCTGGATTTAAATTCTGTAGATTGCTAACGAAAAAAAATATATTTTATTGTCTTTTAATTAATTCTAAGCATTGATAAAAAATATATAATAATAAATCACGTCAGGCAGGCGTGAATTAATAACAGAAAGCGCGCCCGTTGTATGTTGCATAATTAAAAAGGAACCTCCTCGTATAACAGGTTAGGGACATTTAGACGATCTATTTTTTAAGGAATAGTATTCCTATTTGTTTACTTTTGTTTAAATAAACATTTTTTTTTATAAATGTATAGTCTTTTATTGAGATTTTAAAAGTGCAAAAACTTAGGGCTCTCCTTTTCATAACTAATTCGACCTTTTTGCCTTGCACTGACGCAATTTCGTAATTTGAGAACCGACGCGTCTAGCCTGCTACATTGGCATCGCACTGTAGATGTATAAAAATAAAAATATTTCAGACTCAAATTTGGCGCAATTAGCCTGATATGCCAAGCGGCTGTATTGGGGATCGACAGAGCTCGTTGTAAATGTGCCTAAAATATACAGATAACGAAGTAGACCGGGCCGTCGCTCTGTCAATACAGATAGTACTAATTTAATCGATAATAATTGTTACTCCAGTATGTACACAAACACATGTACAACCTCAAGCTCTGGGACACGAAAATGTGCAGGTTCTGCCAAGGGGCAGAGGAAACTCCCCTGCACTTCATGTGCGAGTGTGGGCCGCTGATGCGTAAAAGATACACCCACCTGGGTGGCCATTACCTCTAACCTGAGGAGGTAAAACAATCTGGCGCCAAAAGCCTATTGCGGTTCTTAAATGTCACGAGGCTTAGCGCAGAACTATATAAGGTGGCGAACACAATAGATAAGCAATGGCCGCTTTGTTACAAGGCCCATAAAGACTTTAGAAAAGCACCACACAACAAATTAAAAAAACACTTCAGTATGACAAAACATGAAATGACTATCAAGTGTGCTAAAAATAAAGCGAAAGCGGCCGACTGGCATTCATTGTGGTTTCAGGGTCGAACTCCGTAGCTCAAGGAACTTGCGAACATGATAATGTAACTGATTAAGGTGCTTATTAAGGTGCGTCGTTACAGGCATTCAAAAATAAACATAAATATGGTTATACCGTCAGTTATGCAAATCGTTTTCTGAGATATAATATTTTCCTTCGAATGTGCTGGTTTCGCGTGTTTGAGTAACATAGTTTGCGCTGCTTTGAGTAACTTTTAAAGTATTATTGGACGTAATGCTTCATAATCAATAATGTATTCGCTAAGGGGTTATCGCAATCATATGCAAATATTGAATAATCATAACCCGTAACTGTAAAGTGAGGGAATTAAAACCGTAATTCTCAAAAAACACATATTCTTTGATTTGCAAAAATGGTATAAACATATGGCAGGTACCCCTCTTTCACCCTCTTTAACCTCTTTCACGTTCATCCTACTCCTGGATCTATCGTCATAAAGAGTCGCCGAAATCTTAAACACCAGCTGTTAGCCGTAGAGAATAACAGATGCTCCTGCCGTTACATGAATGAATAATTCTAAATCTCTTTATTGCACATAAACACATTTAAGATATAAAGGTCGACTTATTGCTAGATAAATTATCTTCTGGTAAACCGAAATGTTGATGTGACAAGATTATGCAAAATTGGAGTACTATAAGGTACGATCAAATTTGAAATGAAATTCTTGAATTATAGTGAATGTATGCATTTATCATGTATATAAAGCCAAAAATAAATTATTAAATTAATATTTGAATAGGACATAAATTTATTTATTTATTTATTTATTTATTAAAGAAAAGCACATTTTTTTATGGCAGTACATTGTAAGTTTAACAATATAGGCTTAAATGTAAATAATAGCAAAATAGAAAGCACCGCAGACCAATTTTTTTAAAATCAACGCCGCCTAACTAGGCCTAGGCCCGTACTAAGGCAAGCGTACCAAGTAGAGTGGCTTGTGCATACTTTAGAATACTTAATTTAAAAGATATGCTAGGAATCAAATAATATAAATAATTAACTAATAATAATAAACATTGTAATTTGAGTGTAGTGTGATGTAACTGTAGTGTAGTGTAGTGTGATGTAAATGTAGCTGTAGTGTGCTGGAAAAATAACATTCAGTAAATGGTGAAATAATTAAACTGAATAATAATAATATAATGTCGTAATAAATACAATAAAATATAAAAATATTATTAATGAATCGAAATCGAAATAAAGGAAAAAATTATATCTCAATAAATATTTAAAGAATCATATTTAAATAGTCCGAGGATACAATTATATATAAAATGTCCATGTTACAAGTTAAAATATATATTTCAATATAATTCAATTAAGAAAAGAGAAAAACAAGAATAGCGATTTAATAAAATAATAATAATAGTAATTCAATTTATTTAAATTAAATTACATAAGAATATCAAATATTTGGTGGCTAATATCCCGACCTTCATTCAGAAGCCACCTGTGACACCGTTTTTTAAATTGGTCTTTACTGTATACGATTTTTATCGACTCATCCAATTCGTTGTATATCCTGGGGCCTATACTCATAAGATGCCTCTGACCAAAAGATGTTTTCGTTCGACGGACGTCTAACATATCCGCCACGGATCGCCTTGTTCGGTGTGCTTGTTGTGTGGGCGCTCTCTTAATTTGAAATTGAATAAAAACCAGACAAAATTTTAAATAAAGTTGCCTTACTTCAAGTACACTGAACTCTTCAAAAAGTTTTTCTGACGGGTATCTGTATGGTTTACGGGTGATAATTTTAATTATCAGCTTCTGTGCTACCTCTACTTGATGGATAATTGTTTTGGAGCAACCTCCCCACCCAATGATCCCGTAACTCAAAATGCTTTGACACAAGGCGTAATAGGTAGTTTTTAATGTTTTGGGGTCTAGAATATTCCTTAAATCTTTAAATATGTATGCCAGACGTCTGATCCTTGAAGACAATAAGTCTATATGATCAGCCCATCTCAGCTTATTATCTACGACTATGCCCAAGTATTTTAAGGACAGCACTTTTTTTAATGGCTCACAATTGCATTGACGGTTCATGCATTGATGAATAGTTATCGAATTGGCATCTGGTGGTTGTCCTCTCTTATCTATGCTGAAAGTTAAGTACTTAGTTTTTTCGGTATTAAGTGTGAGTAGTGAGTCGTCCAGCCACTCTTTAACAATGTCCATTTCTTTATTGGCCTTTGAGAAAACATGCTGCCAGCTACTGCCGTTAAAGATGATTACCGTATCATCTGCAAATGATATAGCTTTACTGGGCGTCAGGTTGTAGAGGTCATTTATGTATATAAGGAATAAAATAGGCCCCAAAACACTTCCCTGTGGCACGCCGTATGAGAGACTTTTCACGTCGCTGGAAGTATCAGCGATCGAAGTGATTTGCGTCCTTTCGGATATATAGCTTTCAAACCATTTCAAATTTTGATCTTTTACACCTATGGTCAGTAGTCTTTTTAAAAGGATATCGTGAGATACAGTATCGAACGCCTTGGATAAGTCGAGAAAAATAGCAAGACATTTCTCTCCCTTGTCGACAAGCGCTGTTATGGTTTTCGTGGCCTCTGCAATAGCATCAGCCGTACCCATTTCCTGCCTAAAGCCATATTGGTTGGACGATAAAAGACTATTGATATCCAGATATTCTACTAGCCTATTTTTAACAACTTTCTCAATGATTTTAGAGAGAGTACACAGTAGTGAAATGGGCCTATAATTATTTACATCGAGTTTATCGCCGCACTTGAAAACAGGTACGATTTTTGCGCATTTAAGTCTTGTTGGAAATAATCCTAGTTTAAAACTTAGATTTATTATAAATGATATCGGTGAGCTTAAATAATCCTTTCCAATTCTATAAATATCACTAGTTAGACCATCCATACCTGAGGAACGAGACTGTTTTAATGAGTTAATGCTTTTACAAACTTCATTTGGCGATGTTGGAGTTAGGGAAAACACAGTAGTAGGTATCCCTTCAGTAAAGTTTTTGTCCTCACGGCCGATTTTTTTTCGATCTAATATTTTGTGTGCCAGTTTTGAACCTACACTGGCAAAGTGCGTGTTAAATGCATTTACGATTTCTTGCATATTCTCTGGGGCATTGACTACTCGATTTTCAATGACTAACTTATCGATGGTGTGCATGTTATTGGAAATGTTAGCTGCTTCCTTGATTAGCTGCCAAACCTTCTTAGAATCACTGCTATTTTCAGCAATTTTATTTTTGTAGTAGTCTTCTTTGGTTTTCTTTATTAACCGTTTGCATAAATTCCTATAAATTACAAATTTGGTTTTTAAACTTAAGTTATGAGGGTTATTTTTTGATGCTAGGTGTAGTTTATCTCGCCGACGGATGCAAAACAGTAGTCCATCGGAAATCCATGGCTTTAATTTTTTATTTTTGTGTGTTGTCACATGGTATTGGGTGCATGTGTTTTTATCGGCAATCGAGGTTAAAGTTTTGACAAAATACTCAGTAGCAGAGTCTACATTAGTTGCACTGTATAGGTGAGACCAATCAACCTGCCCCAGGTCATAAAGTACCTTTCCTAAATCTGTTTTGTTTTTCTTAAATCCTTTTTTATGAATGGCTGTATCCGTTTTATACTGGGAAAATTTAACCATAATGGGATAGTGATCAGTAATTGCCGTTTCATATATTATTGAGGCCGATTGTAGCTTTGATCGACACATAACATGATCAAGGCAATTGTTTCCTCTTGTAGGTTTATTTACCAGACACTGCAAACCATGAAGAGACAACACTTCTAAGTAATCGTTAATTTGATTATGTTTTTTGCCACATAATGAGATATTAAAATCCCCACAAAGAACTAGGTCATTAGATTTGTTTTTACGCAGTAAATTATCAAGCGTCTCCAAAAAGATCGAAATATTAGAGACAGATGGACTTCTATAAACTCCAATAATGTTGATTGTGTTGTTAAGGTTTATCTGCAGACAGTTGGCCCCTTCTAGTTTCACCTCCGATACTGTAGCATTTTGAATGGTATGATTAACGTAAGCAATAACTCCATCGTTTTGTGTATAATTATTTTTCGTGTAGAATGTTGAATAACCCTTGATATGTTTCTCTACAAAGGAGTTTCCTATCCACGCCTCTGATAGAATAATGATATCTAAATCAGACTGCAGATCTTGAAGCATGAGAATCAAATTATCAAAGTTACAATTAATGCTTCTTATATTTAAGGACAATATTTTTAAGCTACATTTTTCCGACATTATGGATCTACACGTATTTATGTCCGAAGTTACAGTGACATGGTTGGAATCTAAGAAGCTTATAATATCCGTGTTATCCACACGCACGAGTGATATATGTGCCGGAATAATGCATAGAATGTGTGCAAGGTTGGATGTAGGTTATTTTTCAATATAACTTTTGAACCAAGAGAATATAGAATGTAAAAAATGATCATATTTTCGCTACCAACAAAGACATTCAATCTGAGTATAATGTGTAACTCAAGCGTCCTCTTGTTCCTCTTAAACAGTGTTCTGGGGTCGTTGTATCTAGGTAGAAATTTTGAGATAATCATTAAGAAATGTTTATAAAAATATTCGCCGGAGAGTAACAAAATAGAAACAGTAGATAAAAGATAAAATTTTAAATATATTGTAATCATATAATATAAAACAATTAAAATAGCAATAGATTTATTATAAATGTAATTGAATATAAAAGTAATAAATATTATTAGTGGTAACATACGACTGAATATAAAATAATAACAAAAATAATTGGTAAGTATCAGTATAAAATAACTTTGTATAGAAAATAATGGTAGGACTACCCAATATTTTAAAGGAATAATTAGGGTAGGAAAGTATACGAATTTATCGGGATAATTCATCAGTGATAAAATATTTTTTGCGACATTATTTAAATTTAGGTTTACAAATAATATTATGATGGTTATAATGATAAAAAAGATGCCTCACTTTTAATTAAGATTGGTTGCATTCCATCCTCCTTACGCATGAAAATTCTACCACTACTTATCCACACATACTTATATAGTTTTTCTCGGGCGACCATTTTCGCCCTTCCAAAAATATATTTATTTTTCTGTGTGAGATGTTCACTGACATACACAGGAACCGTGCCATTGCCTGAAAGACCGAGATCCGCGGTGTTCAATTTTTTGCTACTATTTTCACATGTTTTATTGTAATTCTTTACTGCCTGCAAAAAACTATTTCTTTTACTAATATTTACAAGTTTTAGAATTATGGGTCGCGGTTTTTTATCCGACTTTCTGGTTGTTGCCCTGGAGATAGACGATACATCCGAAGTAGTGAAGGAACATTTTGTGAGCGTCGCAATTTTTCCAACTATGTTTGTCAGGTTCTCATCATGGCGTTCCGGGATTCCACGTATCTCAATATTGGAGGATCGTTGTTGCTGCTCCTGATAATCCCAACGAGACTGTAGGAGCGATATTTTTTCCAACAGTTCCAGATTAGTTTTCTTTAGTATTGGTATGTTTAAATTTTCGGTTTCTAAATCACCCAACCTTTTATTAATATCATCGTAACGATTGGCTAGGAATTCGGTAGTTTCTAGTATGTCTTTGTTTTGTTTGTTAATTAATTCCATTTTCTTACACAATTTATTCATTTTCTCATCAATATAGGAAACTATCGTGGCTTTAAAGTCCACTAAATGCTTATCAATTAATTCAGTAAGTTCCGTAATATCGATTAGGTCGGATTTTGGTGTCAGTTGAGCCAGTTGAGAAGCCTTTCCAGTTGGAGTTGGATTTGGAGTTACTGCGGGCGAGACATGTAGATTATCTGGACCTGAATTTTTTGCTGGTCTAGGATCTAAAGAACTACAATATTCACAAAGCCATTGGGACAACTTCTTCTCCGTGAGGCCCTGAAAAGTCATTCTTAGCATGTTCACACAGTTATAGTGGAAGTGCTCTCTGCAATGAACACAAGATAATTTTTCTTTTTTAAGAACAGGTTTCGTGCATTTTTTACAATTCATGGTGACGATATTTTCGTAGATGGTGCTAGTAGATTGACAGTGGCAGTAGTAGAGGAAGCAATAAAATACATATATACATACATCTGTAAGGACATGAATAAATAAACTGCCAAAATAAGGTTATATATGTGAACTGTGAGAAAAGATCATGGGAAGACGTGAATTTCGGGCAGAGTTCGGTGTTCTTCTCAAATCTACATTGAAATGGACCTGGGCATTGACAAAAATTACCGAATTCAGGTATTGCCATAATGCTCTGATGAATATTCATCGATCGGATAGGATCGGACGTTTTATTGGTCCACCTTGCGTCTGGATTGTGTCGCAACACGTCACGTCAAATTGCCCGTTGGGATATCGATAAATGGACGGCATGGTCGCGGCGCTATTTTATTGACGGCGTTATCGATCGCCTCTGCCGTTCGTTGACCGCGTTCCGCCGACCCTCGATTGACTGAGCCTCTCTACATGTTTTGCGTTCCGAAGCATCGATAACTGACATCGACTACATCGGACAACTGGGCGCCTTGACGCCCGAATCATCCCAAAACTAGAGTCTAATTTAATATCTTGAGGTGTATTATATCGGCTATCGACCGTCGCACAGTGCCACCAGCTGTAAGGGGGAAAGCATAATTAGCATAGCTCAATTTCTATGAAGACATTCTATGACATTATATTTAGATTACGATTATGTAAATTCGCTCCAATTCTATCAAATCAGTATATTTATTTGTTTAACTTAAACGCATTTATAAAATGTATAGATACATTGATATTAATATTATAAATGCATTACTAATATTAATATCAATTTTATATTGATTTATTTAAATTAAAAAACTGGTTTCCCAAATTCCGCCTTGATGAAGCGACATGCAATGCGTCACTGTTCAAGGTATTTGCGTTATAATAAGCGTGGTATATATACTAAAAATAAAGCTGAAGTTTGTCTTTTTCTTGGGACACGGTGGGTTGGGAGCCGAGTTCGGCCGCCCGACGAGAACCGAGCATTACCGAGAAGAGCCAAACTCTTCAAGCCATATCTAGATCAGGTTGCGTGAAAACCAGTATATATGTTATGAAAACCACACAAAAATATGACTAAAAATATTGTTTATGCCGGAGTACTCTAAATATATAATCCGATTTCATTTAAATTAATCGGCGAGTAAAACAGCTGCGCACAGCTAGTGTGTTATAAAACGTGTTATAATAAGCACGACAATTCATTTGCATTCGTTTTTCAAACTCTTTTGCTTTCTTACCTTTGATTTAATTGATTTTTAATCGTCTCTAATTATAGCTATTTCAAGTTTGATTTTCAAATACTTTTCTTGACAGAATTAATACAATAAAATCATTAACCTCGTAAACTACTGAAGTTATTAGCAAATAACTTACATCGACATTAAATACTTAATTGGCAGCATTCTAAGACAATGAGTATTGCTTTGTAACATTAATTATAACAGAGTTATGAAGTATTACATTTTCAGATTATAAATTTTTTATTTCAAATCATCTCCTTGCTGGAGATGTCGATAAGTAAGGGTCAATATGTATATAACCGTCTTCATCTCGAAAAAGAAATTTAGCGCGCTCACAATACAACGTCGGTTGGTAGACCGGTAAGTAAAATGAAAGTATGAAAGTAAATAAATTGCAAATTATTTGAATATTGATCCCAACTTTACGCCCGTATTAAAACGCTCTTATTCCATTCGAATTATCAATGACCGGATCGAACCGGACGCCGGTGTCTTTTTCGGACCGTCTCTGGTATCGATTTGTTTCTCGCTTTCGGATTCAAGCACAGTATTATCGACCCGAGCGCGCTCCACTTTCGTCGCGATCGACAAGAAAAAAACAGACCTTCGCTAACAAGGTTAAAAATGTCCATTGCTGTACACTGTACACGCTTCACTCGGGGATAGTGATCAAAGGCGTGGCATCTTGAATGTAAAAAAAATGTACCTTACCTTAATTTAAAATAATGGCTATTCGTCAAGGTACGATTGGCGAGCAGCGTGAAGAAATTTGTTTCGTCTGTCTTTGCAAGATAGACGTTCAATATTCTTCTAGGATGATTTCATTTTCTTTCTTTGCCCAGAGATTAAATGGATTAATTACGTCTCAAAGGATTAAAGTTCCATTTGATGTTCATTGGAAATAGAAGCTTGTTTTTTTTTGTTTGTTTGTTTTTACCCTTCTTTGTGCAATTTCACAACAGGCTGGTTTATTATCATGGGACAATCTCTTACAACCAACCTTACTATAAAGTGTTTATGTGAGCGAGTAGCACGCGTGTTACAATGTTTTATTATTGCATTCGATAGACAGAACTGAAATACAATTCCGTTAAATTTATATCACAACAGAAAATGGTGACCCAAACGGGAATCGAACTCCGCAACTCAGCAACCGAACCACTATACCACCGCACCGTGAAGCTACACTCTTTCTATTAGAAGTTTTCATAGGATTATTTTGGCAAAAGGAGTGGACTATGACTGCAAAGCAATGTCTTTTCCTCAGGGTAATGACTTTTGCTCATTCTTCAAGCATGGATGTAAAGTACAAGCAGATACAGGTATATGTAGGCGTACCTTAAGTTTTCATGATTAATCCTGTGCTCATTGCATCCTCAAATCGAACGTTTTGTGATTCTGGGGAGAAATATTTAGATTCATCTGATCCTTCGTGGATTTTCTCTGATTCAATATTTCTCTCCCTCTCTCTAATCTCTTTTCCTTCAGATGGCTTGAACATTTCGGTAGTTTATCTCGGCAGCGACAGACACAAAAAAATCGATTGTTATAAGCGGACACTAATTCAGAATACAAGGCACGCTCGTTTTCAAAGCTTTCCCTACCGCGCCATTGCGATTCCAGCAGCGTATCGCTTTCCATGTCATCCTCGTGCAAGTTGACTCTCGATCCTCTGATACATAAACCATCGTTAGTGGCGCTCGGTTGGTTGTTCCGGTGTTGGAATTACGAATCATACGCCCAGTTGTCTCTTGAAGGTGGGGGGCCGGTTCGTGACCAGGGCTTTACCTAACTAGATACACGCAACGAAACCCACTCCAGTAGAAGTAATTAACCAGTCAGTGTTTTGGCATATGCCATACATACTTTAATTAATCCAATTGTCGGATTATACTAAAATACACTTTTCATAGGCTATGTAGGTAATCGTAACACTATATAACATACCGGATTTAACTGAATATCTTGGATTATATGTAAATTAAAGCAAAACAAGGATCTATCATTAGTAAAACATATGCTATTAGTAAAATTATTTTTATCTGGAAAATCGACTGCACAGAACACCGATTTATTACACATGTCATTAGTTGTCGGAGAGCATCACTAAAGTTTCTCAATTCTGTCATTTTAAGGAATTTTAAATTTCAAATCATTTTTTTCAAGGTACATTACTCTGTACCTCCAACTGAACAAGAAAAACGTATAAAAATAAAGAGAACTTGTTGGTATTTAGGCTTTGGTTTCCAAGCATTTCTAATTCAACTATGACATGTGATCTTTTTTCTCAGTAACGAGATTTATTATTTCTGGCAATAACGAAGTCCTAAATAAAAAACTATTTTTTTTTTCAAATAAAAATTTTGCTTTCTTTTGTTTTAAGTTTGATGCCCAGTGGCAACCTCTTGAAAAAAAAGAATTGAAGGTCCCAACTGGCAACTGTTGCTGTTATAATCTTCTCCAAAGAGTGTTTCCATCAGGTCCACATCGCTGTTTATGTGCTACGTTCATATAAATTTGACGAATGATGAATGATAAAACAATCACCTTTATATTTTTCCAACGAACTTGAGAAGAATAGATATTTTGCTATACCCAGCTGTGGTTTAAATATCTTATTTTACGGTGCCCAAATTCAAAATCAATCATAAGTATTGTTTTAATAAATAAGTACAATCAATACCATCAATACATAAGGTGTATTCCATGTCAATTCAGGCAGGGGTTTACCTTCATAGTCTCAGAAGTTTTTCAATTAAACATGTCAAAATACAGGAAAAAATAAGATATTATGTAAGATTTTTTTTGTTTCGCCCAAAAAACTTCCTGCCATAGATAGAACTAGATATAGCATACAACGAGCTAGATAGAGCATCAAAAATGGTAAAATATATCAAAATTTTACATTCTTTCTGAAAAATATTGACTTAAAGTGGAAGTTCTCGTTTTTAAAAAAGTAAGCACATACACAGTAGTATAGATCAATAGTGAAAAAATTTTTTTTTGAAATTGGTGTTTTCATTTTTAAAAAAAAATGTATAAAAACATGTTTTGTTATAAAAGCTGCAGCAAGAGAAGTTAGGCACATATTTCGAAGTCGAGTTCATCCTTCTAAACACAAAAATATCAATAATGAAATTAAAAAAACCGCAACGAAAATCGCCAATCCAGAGATGGAGCATTTTAATTTTTTTATCGAAATTTACAAGTGAGAAAATGGTTCCGGAATTGAAAAACTTCTGAGACTATGAAGGTAAGATTTTTTTCTCTACCTGCCTGAATCGATATGGAATGCACCATAACTATGTTAATACTGTAATTTCGTTACTGCATTTCATATGAAAAGGCGGTGGCGCTCATAATATATATATTTTTTTGTTTTTTCTCTCTTTTAATGACCTCTTTGTTCCAAGACATTTACTAACCAGACAGTTACCATCGAACGAAAGTGTTTTGTTCCATTTCATTTCTTTAAAAAATTCTGAATGTATTGAAATCGATAAAAATATAAGGATAAATAAAAAATACGTGTGGCACTCGGGGACTGCCGCGGTAAAGCTATTGCATAGCAATTTTAACAACTTATGCAATTATAATTATTTATTTATTTTATTTATTTAATTTTTTCTGATATCAGATAACTGCGCTCTTTACATTTACATTTAATATTTACGCGGTGACAGGCGAGGGTTGAAAACCCCGCCCACCACCCGGGCAGTTCTAACGACGTGGGTCGTTTTATCTGCCCAGGATGTCATGCAACGACAACCTCACGCGTGCCTATCGGAAAACGTTGAAATTATTTCGAATCATTTGCGGCTGCGGAAGCAAATGATTCGTAATAATTTAAACGTCTTCCGATAGAGCGCCGCGCACGAATTTTTTATTCGATAAAGCAAAAAAAAACGGATTATTCGAAAAAAATCGTAGATAAAAAGATAGATAATTAAATTATCTTTAAAATGGTGCAGGTTTCATAATAATACGCCGGATAGTATTTGTGTAGTAGTCGTTTTTGTGTTCGGTTAGACCTAATTTCACAAATTAATTACACTATGTAATATAAACAAAATCTAAAATATTCAAAGCTAAGAATATTAGGAAAACGTTCTTGTTTAATATATATTTTTTTCGAATCGTAAGCAGTACTCGTTTAGACGTAATTATCAGTTTAAAATCATTAATTTTCGTTAAGAAATTTCTTCATTCGGTCGCGGTGACCTGGGCCCGCGATAAAAGCTATGCAATAGCTTAAAAGTATTTATTTCCAATACAACCATACAATTGTGTAGGAATGACAGTAGTTAATCTTAACCTAGTTACTCAATTTAGACCAGAGATGATATACAATATATAGCTTTAAACTTACCAATTTACAAAAACATAGACTATATAATAACAGTTTACAACAAAACAATTAACGGTAAATAATATGTATTAGATTAAATTGGTAGATACCATGCTATGTATTTTCAAAATATTTTAAGAAGTCGTTATGAGCATACATGTTGATTTTAAGCACATAGACTCGGATGGATCTCTTGAAAATATCGATGTTTTTTAGAATAGATAGATACCTACCTAACATATTTCATAAAGTAAAAACTATCTTATACCTATTTAAATTCAATCATTAGCCTAATTAAAAGAGACGAGCCCATAATAACTGAAAAGAGCCCATTCGATTATTAATCGAATGCCGGATATCCTCAAGTATGTGGTTTATGTAAATGCGGCGCGGCGCGGCGCACGCATGCGCGATGAGGCGTCCCATTCTAACGGCCCATTACACTTTAAATGGCCCCTTATTGTTGGCGCATGGCACTTGTCGCTCGTGACACGCTCCTTAGCGTCGTAACTATATATACGAAGCAGGATAAGATTTCTAAATCAGGAGCACTTTTCAGTCGCTTTTGCGCGATGAGCAAAGTGGCAACTGAGCTGTCGACAACAATGGGCGAACCTCAGGAAGTTTTAAGGATATTAGATCGTTCTCACTCTCGTGAGGTGAGCGCAGAAGACTTAGGACGAAAACAGTCCACCGTCTAGTTACGCCACACGCCCGTAAGAAGACAACGCCTTACCGGGGGATAACCAGGTTAATCACCCAGCGGGCCGACACTCGCGCCCTTACTACCAGTTGCAACCTGATTACTCCGGTCCCCGACTACTCCGGTCCCCGACGTCATCTTCCTTAAGTAGCGGTGATACGGTGTCTACCGAATCTATCGCGGACCACGGCATCCTTTGCCCGGCTCTTCACCCGGTATCGGGTAGCCGATTGGTCGTTTTAAAAGCAATTGCCGTAAGGTGAACAACTACCACCGCTCTATATGAGACAGTACTGTTTCCAGACTCCGCCGGCTGTCGGCCTGAATGCACAATCGATTGGCTGACCAGGAGAGCCCAAAGGTTGACTCCTAGGGGAACCTGGCCCGCAGGCCAAAGTCCTACCCAGGTTCGCACTCTGCGTGAAGTCCGCTGGATAGGAATCGACCCGTGAGTTTGACCGACCCTGAACATGTGGATCTTAATGGCCAAACAGCAACAGGATCCATTAGCTCCCTGAGCAAAATGGCAGTGTCCACAAAAGGCTACGTAAATGGCGACATGTTAGATATCATACACCGCGAGTGTATGGTGGACTGGAATGTCAACAACGTATGCGAGCCAGAAATAAACTGAATCAGGCTAAGAGAACAACCTGTATCAGGTGAACGGGGCATTAAGGACCACAACCACTGCGGTAACCAAAGTTCTGATTAATCTAGCCCTGCTGCAAAGAAGCTGAA
This sequence comes from Micropterix aruncella, assembly GCA_944548615.1. NCBI lineage: Eukaryota > Metazoa > Arthropoda > Insecta > Lepidoptera > Micropterigidae > Micropterix > Micropterix aruncella. The sequence continues at coordinate 11,673,631 of OX155959.1, read as the reverse complement.
GCACTTTCGAGGTGTAATCTGCAATGAGCGAACCCGTCTTCCCAGAAGGTTTTAACGGTAGGATATATTCGCTCTTTTAACCTAGAATGAGCGTAGACTTAGGGACAAAACAGTCCACTGTCTAGTCACACCAACTCGCCCATTAGAAGCCAACGCCTTACACGTGGCACTGGGAAGTGACCATTGAGCCACCTCACCCCTGACTACCAGATTTGGCCGGATTTCTCCGTCCACTAGTCTGGTCACAAGTTCCAGCTTGCTTGCGCGGCCTCTACCTGACGTAAGCGGTTATTCAGTTTGAATATTTTGCGGATCGTAGCGCCCTTGGCTTGTCATGGTCCCTCGGGATCGGGTGGCGAACGGATCGACTCAAGGGTTAGAGACGTCAGGTCGACGACTACCGTCCGCTGCCATAGGAAATATACGTCTACAGACCCCCTGGCTATTAGCCGGCTGGGTTTTCAATACCTAGCAAACCGGAAAGTTCCACCCGAGGTATTCTCCCAAATCCGCGATCTTCTGATCCCAACAGCCTCCGACTGCAGTATTGCAGTCGTAGCAGAAGCTTACGGCGGCCCTGACAGGGTAAATCCCTCTTCTAGGAGGCTAACAGATAGGAATTGAACCGAGAAATGGGCAGGCCAGATGACAGAGAGTTTGGCCAACACCACCCTATCTGTACAAAACCATTAGGAACCAAGATTAAAAACAAAGAGCTGAAGCAAGCATAAAACGAATGAGGCAGAGAAGAACGTAAAGCCGGGAAATGGATTTTATGAGGCCTGGAAAATAAAGGACAGCAGGGAAATCGGAAAGCCAACCTGGATGCACTTTAATACCGTGCTGTATGAATATAGTCAGCCTTGACATCCTGACCAAAGAAGATTGGGACCAAAACCGCATATTACCCCCGAAGAGACTCTAAAAGCGAGGAGAGTCTCATCCATACTAGTCTAGGACACCCTCAAACCACTCATTTAATTGTCTTCCATAAATAGTAACACTCGCGTGGCTAACACGTAATATATACCTAAGGAAATTAGGATAAATTCCCAGCCTACGGAACGGTCATCAAACCACTCCTCCACACTGATCCACGGTGTCTTAACGGTTGCGGCTTAAGCCTGATGACCTTTTTGTCTTTTGGGTCGGCTTAACTCAACTCACGGTTCAACTCCCATGCGGTAGCCTCCTCGAGGAGGGACGAACCTGGAAAGGACATTTGTTAACACTGTAACGGTTGTGTCATCGTGGTGGGATCAGATCCAATTCGAGGGACCACCTACCACGGCGATACTGGGCGGTTTGTGCATCGTGCGTTTTTTGTCAATCAACTGCGTACTCCGGCAGATGACCGAGGATAGGGGTCTGAAAACGGTCTGATACGTTTCCCAAGCAGCGGGGTGGTTGTTCACCTAATGTCATCTACCTTGAAACGATCCGTTGGCCACCTGATCCCGTGTGCTATTGGCGAGCGAAGGTCGCCACGATCCGCGATCAATTCGAACTGAATTACCGCTAACAGCAGGTTAGGGGTAATTCAGGCCGCGCAAGCGACTTCAAATCCGTGAATAGTCTGGAGGACGGAGAAATCCGTCAAAATCTAGTAGTGAAGGCGTGAGGCCGGCCCGCTGGATCCACTTCACAGTGCCTCGCGGTAAGCCGTTACTCACGGGTTTGTCGATGGGGTTAGACAGCGGACTGTCCTTATCCGCTAAGTCTCCACGTTTCCTCCATGGGAGATAAAACGACCTAATGTCCTCAAAACTCCCTGGGATGACAAGTTTTCCCGTTGTGTTGACAGCCACAGATGGTCAACGGATATGTCTTGCTGCGATAGTTCGTGCAGAGTGAACGCTACACTAAATACCATTATATCCTCTTAATATTGGCTGCCTTGTTTTTTTTTTCATATATGGAATAATAAATGCATTACTATAAAATCGCTCATCCTAGAAAAACGTATTAGTAAATCTATCCAAACCAAAATGTTATAAGCGTGGGGTACACTTAGTTTCAAATATGTGAGAATTCGATTACGCGAATATCCAAATGGGAGATGATTGTTCAACGATGACTGATGGTGGCGGCTGCCTGCTTTAAGGCGCGCTTGTTAAAATGATTGGTGCTTTCGGCTTTTTGTTTGACGATTTTTCCATACCTAATAAATCGAGATGACAGATTTATTGTATGTTTTCAACGCCAATGACCTTTTGAGATCATTTTATTTTGTTATTTATTAAATTATGCAAAATACAGTGTTAAATAATAGATAGTAAAACATAATAAGTATATTGGATGTTACAGAGATAAAAGTATAAACATAAAAAAATATATGTTTTATTTTATTTTATTACATGAATTTTTATAGCCATCAAAAACATATGGCATTACATGTACTCAGTAAAAGATACGTAGGCCATATTCACATAAAGGAATATTCACACAGTTGCCAAATATTATTAGAAGCGTATTGTTAATTGTAGATTAGTGATAAAATGAGTATACATTATATATTAACATATATTTATCAAGCAATGATAGCATTAGATTATCTAATGCTCTCTATAGGGACAGGAGGCTCTGTAATAGTATGGGGATATTTTTCGGCGAATTGAGTGAATTCTCGGTCAGAATTCATAAGAGACTGAATGCAGATGGTTACATGAAAATATTATGGCGGTATGCCATTCCATCTGGACGGCGTTTGATTGGGAATAACTTTATTCTGCAGTAAGACAACAACCCCGAGGACACAGCAAAAATGATTTTGGAAAAAATGGAGCAAAAAAAAGTTTTAGGTTCCTTGATTTGTTTGTTTGCCTGCTCAAGGTCCCAATCATAATTTAATTGAACCATTTTGGGAATATTTGGACCATAAAAAAATAAAACCGCTCAATTATTAAGAAAGATCTGTAGAAAGAGCTAGAAGAAAACTAGAGCTAGGGCAAAAATATCCAAAGAATGCATTAAAAAAGTAATTGCTAATGTGCGTAAAGGGACCTACACTAAATAAGGTTATTTTATTTTTTTATGTACTTGCTTATAAGTAAATGGATTTAAAATAAATGTAAATGTGTTCACAGCTATTCTATCATACATTGTGGTTACATATCAATCGGTGGATACCGATCATCGTACATGCTGCACAAACGGTTTATAAACGAATTATGCTCATAATTATTGTTGCAACGACTCAAATGAAGTAATGCGAACTGCTAATGTTTTGAGTGACTGCATTTTCAAGTAAAAATAATTATAATTGTAATGCAATTGGAAATACAATAACAATATCGACCAATAAGCCAGCACAAAAATATTATATTACCTAAATTATGGGCATACCTATTTTTATTGCGCATTTTTTTTGAAATACAACTTTATTAACAGATATTATCGTCTATAAAATCTAATGCATTATTAAAGATATCAGTAAGATTGAGCCATAGTTCACGGCGGGGAAGCAATATAAAATATCCTTTATATTTTACGACTCCTACACCCCCCCGGGATAAAAGCAAAGCATCAAGCTAGTAAAACCTATCGAAAGCTAATTAATTGACCCCCACAGCGCCGCCCGACATAAATTCAACCGGTCTCTATCTACGGAGGACTGCAAAAATATTACAAGGTTACAAAAGCTAACCTAAATCAGATGTAGACAAGCAATGTTTGGTGATCACGTCAGGAAATAGACCTCACCTCACCTAACAGGAAAAAGACCTCATCGACAGTCTACGTAGTCTGTTTAGAAATTATCCAATATTGCCATTCTCGTAAACAAGTAAAGCACGGGAAGAGCGATTCGGTGCATGAAGATATATATGTAGGGACCATGTGCATACCTTTTTTTCATGTTTGCTGAAAGCGTTAGTCACTGGCAATCGTCCGATGGTTGAAGAACAGGTTCTGTACACATTGTGTATCTGGCAGACAAGCTATAGGCTCTACCAGAACATGTCTTATCTTGTATACGCTACTGAACATGAACTTCAACTTAACTTAAAATAAAAGTACAGTCCATTATCCTATCTATCGAACTCAATAAGACGCATAATACTTGCCTAGCAACCACATCCGCAAAAAGCTACGTTAATATACAACAATAACTTTCAACGAATTCGTGTTTTCTTCCCTCTCCAAAAAAGCTCTCTCAAGATTTTTTGCGAAGTTGATAATCGGCTATTGTTTGTAATCTTGTCAGCGCCGGATCTCTTATGAATAGTTACGAGTGTCTCTTCTGCCGTGGGTTTTGTTTGGGAAATATCGTAATTTGATACAAATCACGATTTGTATTGAGCCGCGCTACCGCCAGTGATAGCAGTATATCACCGCGACCTTTGATCCGTGTCTGAACAATGGCCAATGATGACCCGCGATAATTATCCGTGCCACGGCCTAATTAAGTCGTTCAATCGCAGGTATGCGTCAAAACGAATTAGGGTGAATATTTAAAAACTTACTGTATATGTCACGTGACGAACCATGCATGTACAATCAAGACTTACCTGTGAACAAAGAGAAAAATTATTAGTACACGAGGGACATTCAGAAAAAGTGATAACGAGCTAGAAACTCTTTGGAACCATATAAAAATACATACTGGCGGGAACAGCTAAGACATCTAAGGGTCGCGAAGAAAACCGATCAATGTCAATATTTTTTGTGAAAATGAGATACTAATGACGTTTTGTGTATTGTTTCCAAAGAAATAAAAGCATGAAACTATTTCAGATACAAAAAAAAATAGTCCACCCTTAAATCAATGGAAGAAAACGTGTGACGGGAAAGACTGATTAACCGCCACGCCCTACTTTTGGGTTATTATTCAAAAAGTAGGTAAAAAATCGTTGTTTTTTTAATAAGATTTCTTAATAATAATACTTGTTTAAAATATAGATACCAGACAATTATTTTACACAAGTGACCCATTTATTAATCTTTTTTGTCAAACGACGTATTACGTACGCATTGTCGGTTTTTTTTTTGTTTTGTTTTTGTACTTGAGCGTACTCGAACTTAAGTGATACGACTTGTTGCGTTCGGGCGATAATATAGCGGCCGTAACACCTACGTTCGTATAGGTAGGGCGGTTAAAGTCCACGCGGTAACAGTGGACCTTGATCAGCCTTTTCCTTCAGGTTCAAAGGTAGAGTATTTCGATGACCTTTCGGTTGACGCAGAGGAGGAATTGTGAAGGGAAATACTGATTGAGGCCAATGACTTTTCCACGTTTTCGCTTTATTCTGAGGTGTAATTTAGGTAAAACTTTTTTTAAAACTAAAATATTCTTATTATTAGGTATATTATTCATATGTTATATTTTTCCCTTTTTTCTAAGGTATAAGATAAGTAAAATGTATTTTTTTTGAAACCCAAAAATATATTTTGTTTACAGATAAAATATCTTATTTTCTCATTAAAACCCTCGCTTAAATGTATTTTTCTAAGTTTGAGTAAGTAAATTTAAAAAATGGAATTGCCAAAAATTTTAAATAGTTGATAATGATCTTTATTTTCCTTGGCCCTTTATCTGTTATTATTTTCTAAGAAACAACAAGTTACTGATTTACTTGTGTTTTTATTTTAAGTCATTTGTTTCCATCTTGTCGAAAATGAAAAAGGGTCAGTAAGGTCTTCTTTGACAAAGAATGAGCTACTTTGCAGTTGTCATAATTCCCGAATAGTTGAATGCTATTTTTTTTGAAAGTGAAAATGTAAAAAGATTTTTTTTATTTATTATCTTTATCTAATGTATTGCAACAGCTGTATATTTCGTGAATAACAATAAAATAAAAAAAAATAAGAAAAGAGACATGATAGTTCCCTGCGGGAGGCCATTTGCAAAACTGTGTAATAACTTATTTGATCTCGATGGCTAACTAAATAAATGTTTATCTATTATCACATCACACTTCCGCTGCGGAAGCAATCTATAATCCAGTCAAAACAGCCGTATTTACCATACATACCATACCTACCGTATTAAGACGGGTTTTCCTTAAGCGTAACGGTAGATTTGGGGTGGACCGCGCAGTACTTTGACCGGACAGATGAAAAATCCGTTGCTCCGAAACATAATACAGTCTCAGAAGCAGTCCGTGACAAGTCTAATGGGTGACGTCAAAAGTAATTAACGCGGTCGTGACATTAGAACCAACGCGCGCTAAACCAAGGGAGGGCAACTTGTTTTCTCGCCATTATTCTACAGGGCGAGTTTTTATTTAGTGACATCCTTGAAATGGCTGAAGGAGTACTAGCAAATAAGCAACTTTAAATATATTTTTTTGGGAAAAACAAAAAAAAACTTTCTTTTTCTCGAAAATTTTTATTTTTCTTCAAATTTGAAAATTTATATATTTTGAAAAATAGTATAAAAAGTCATTGCCTCCAACCTGAGGAGGTAAAACAATCTGGCGACAACAGCCTGTTGCGGTTCTTAAATGACACGAGGCTTAGCGCAGAACTTTAGTAGGTGGCGAACATAATAGATCAGCAATGGTCGCAGTGTTACAAGGATCATAAAGACCTTAGAAAAGCCGCGCACAAACAATAAAAAAATATATATTGTATGTAAAATCTAAGGGTCCGAAAATATTTAAATCCCTAAGGAAGGCATTAAGTGTATTCTGTCCATGTGGCCAAACCAAAACAATGTCATAAAAAACCTATACCACACTAATGGTTATAAATTTTGCGTTAGATTGTGCCATTCTAGTACCCATTGCTGTCCCGCTTGTTTGAAGGTAAAATCCGTCCTTAAAAGAGAACGCTTGCAAGTGAGAAAAAAATCAGCTTTATAGCCTGCCGATGAAATTTGTAGAAGTCATTTAAGGACGAGGCTTTTGATACACACACAAACAAATATATATACTGTACACACACACATACACACAGATGTAAATGTATTTTAACGAGGCAGAAACTTAACGCTGTTTTTACAAGCTTTATTTTACCTTGCAATGTTCGTATGTAAGTTGTCCGTTTCAAAATTTGCAAACCATTTTTCAACCACTTGCTGGTATCCGATTGAGCTGAATTTCGCACACTTATGTAAGTTCGGCGACAATGCAATATAATAGTACTATCAAACTGATTTGATGATGGAGCCGGGATATAGAGATTGGAACTCCCTCATAGACAGTGCTAAGATAGTCGAGTTTGGGCTCGTTTGTTTTATTATCATGAGTACTTTCCATTACACGTGATGACAAGGGTCTGACGAAGGATTTGGAATACTGCTACTGGGACTCCCTGATGGAAAGTGCGACTTTGGGCTCGTTTTTTTGTTGTCATGAGTACTTTCCATTACATATGATGGCGAAGGTCTAAAGATGTAGTCGGGAGATTGCCACTGGAACTCCCTGATGGAAAGTAAAGCTTGTTTAAAAAAAGTACTTTTTATTTATTTGATTATATTAGGACCAACCGCGTGATATTAAGTTCATATATGAATATTCACCACAATAACCATCGCTTCGACGTGGTCTTTTCTGCATAGTAAAAATATCGCCGCTCTCGACAAACTTGTTGCCGGTTCGCTGCGCCCGGGGAGAAGGGCGATTTTTGGCGATCCGATACTAGGAACAGGCGCCTCTATTGTCGTGGGCAGCAGCTAGTCGATAGTTGCCCGGAGCGTCAGCGGCACATAATCACGGTGTCCGAGTCCATCATCGTAAAGAAAAATGAAGAAGGACCTTTTCAAACAATTTGGACCGTGTGCGCATTGTTAGCGTCGTATCCAGTCGAGGAGATTAAGCAGTTAGGCACATATATAACTTTAACATTAAATAAAAAAGTTATCATCAAGAAACATTGGTAACAGGTGATCATGCACGGAGGAAAATAATTGCAATGTTGAAACGAAAATTGCTAGATTAATTTCGCTTCACTTGTAAATTTGTAGATATATTGCTTCATGTTTACGTAAGAAAGCCAGGTATCGCTTGTTTCAAAAACATTATTGCATTCCCAATAAATAGAGAACAACATGATGGTCCTTTTGCCAAGTGGCAATATCTTACGACCTTGCCATCAGGGTTATAGTGACTAAATGTTTATGTAAGTAATTTAATATATGACAAGTGTGATTTTTGTAAAGTAGTGGTAATAATAAATTATTATGGTTACATAATAAACAAAATAATGAAAATAGGACAGAAATTAATAACACATGACAAATCAATATCGAAGGGAGAAATGGTATATAAGAGCAAGCTAGGAGATAGGTGGGAGGAGGGGGGGGAGGGCTTGTACATTAAGTAAATTCAATAAAGTAAAATATATAAAGTAAAGTCAAATTTTCGAATAGATGTAACGCCATTATATGTAATTATTGCCTATGCGAGCGCGCTTGCTCTTTTCCCATCACTCCGAAAAATTGTCGTCGGCCCTATTCAATCGCCCGAAGCCTCCTGAACCTTCGTACGCAGCTCAGTGACACTGTGTAGTTTAGACTGACAAATAAATAGGTACGTCTACATTAAGATCATGCGTGCGTAATCGACCAATCTTGTTTCCCTTTATCAATGGCATCCGACCAATATAATATGTGATACGAGACCGGTGCCAGTGGGGGGGAGGTGGGGGCAAAAAATGCACGCGGGCATCGAGTTGCGAGCGCGGCGTCCCGCGCGCCCGCTCCGCACAACAGCGCGCTCTCTGCGATAAAGGAAGAAAAAATGTATTAACGGCAACTTACGGCGGCGCGCGGGGTTCGTTCAACTGACTGCCGAAATCTCCCATCACATACGCTTGCGCGTTAATTGACATTTCCAATTTAATTCCCATGATTAACAATGGCAAATGAGGCAAATTAGCCTCGACACTCCGCCGCACTGTGGTCTATTTGTCAATTAGGTGGGAAATATTATTATTATTAATAATTTTATATTATTATTATATTATATTATTATAATTTTAATATTATATTATTATAATTTTATATTATTATTAATAATAACAAGTAAATATATTAAAAAGAATAAAAAACACCACTGCCGTTACAGAAAGTGAACTATTGTATTTATAATTATTTTTATTACAGTTTTTTAATGAAATATTTGTGGTATTTAATGAATATTTCATACAGATCCATGTATATTTCCGCTAAACACAATATATTTATGTTAATTTAGACAACTACTTACTTGATATTTAGAAAGTTACCCTATGACACGCGGAATGAAATACCAATTCGAACAATACCACCCACTTTTAAATCCGTTCAAGCATTTAGAAGTTATGGTAGAATAAAGTGAGTCTTGGATGATTGTAAAGAAGGCGAGTTTCGTATATTTGCTGAGAAATCATTCCAGAGTATTGCACCATGGACACAGGAAGAGTAGGGGTAGAACTAAGTATTATGACAGAGATTTTGTATACAGTATTATGACAATATACAGAGGCCGACCGAAGTACAGACCGTGGAAAATTAATAGTTCGACAAGCTCATGTGGATAGGATGGTGTTGATTGGTAAAATATTCTTTTCATGAGGAAAATTACTAGAGATATAACCGACTACTGGTGCACAGCGATTATTGGGGTTTTCCCGATTAATCGGAATCGTCAAATAATGCCCCGATTATTAACAATCAAGAAAAAAACAGAAGAAACAGGGTAAGAAAACACTGATATTTTTTTCAAAAACAATATCTCGAACATGCTGCTATAATAGGAAATTCTAAATTTCACTGAACTTAATACGAGAGCTGGAAAAGGTTTAAAATTTGTGATACCTCGGGTAACAACGACATTCGCACAAAGGCAGGCTTGGTACATTGCACTCCGAATCCACAATAAACTAGAAGAACATAAAATATTACGTAAAAATATAGATACATGATAAAATATTAGATTTAATTAATTAATGGCTATTGTAGTTGAGGCGTTCTGAAACGGAGAGAGAACTGACAATTGTAGTTTCATTTGTTTAAAATATTATATCCATGAAAATTTTTAACATATCTATTATTAGTATTATTATTAGTGTTTAATATTTATTATGTAGTAAATATATTTTCTATTTTTTAAATCTCAACATGTTATTACTTTATTACTAATAAATTTAATTTTTATATGCCAGCTCGCAATCTAAAATAACTCGTAAATTCCACATCTAGGTACATGTGTAAATCTAGTTAGATGTGCGACGTCCCTCGGGGTGCATGGGATTGGGATGAATCAATTTGTTGCTTTATTTTAATATAAAAGTCATGTTTTTCCATGTTTATTCATAGTTGAAATATAAGATATGAAATATGAATTTGAAATAAATTAATATGAAAATATACTGTAGACGATAGCATCTGGAGTGCTTGCGAAAAAAATATTCGGGTGCAAAGAATCTGGAGTTTTTTTTCGAATATTACAATGGACATCGCTAAAGTATAGTCTTCAATCTTCTAGTCAGTCTTCGGAGAAGCTTCTACACACGGAAATATTGTCAACACACGGAATGTCAAGAAAATTGCATATACATATTTCTCCTACTGTTTAACTCAGTATAATCTGAGAGACATCAGTAGCAGCAGGATTTTACCAGAGTAATTTAGGATATAGGCTGTCTCCTGATAACTTACAAATGGCATGGCATGACATGGTATTTGAATAAAAATCTTCCTACCTTCCAAATTGTTAATATTACCTACATGTCTTAAGCAAGTACCAAAAATACTTGAATAAATTAAAGTTTCATTTAAAAAAAAGCTTCATTATACTTGTATAAAGTTTCATTATAAAGCTTCAGCATCATTATCTTCGCGACAAGCGCACTGTGGCGAATATGGCACTGTTGCACGGAATATAGAATAATATTGACGATTCTTATGCACGTGTAACGCGTATGCGTGCGTATGTGAATTCCTGCGTATGTATACGTGGCACCCTCTCTGCGTACGGGAATTCCTCCTCTTTTCCATAGTCTCAGGTGTAACACCAATCATAGTAGAACCTCAGTCTTTAACCGCATATTAGATACCTAGGTACTCTAAAACGTTATTCGTTAAATCAATTTAAAATACACTTTGCGGATATTATATTTGTATGAAGTTATAATAATATGTATCATTATCTAAATTATCTCAATAAATTTCAATATTTTTAAACTTTTATATAATGTTTTCTATTTGGTGTTTGTGGTTATTCATTGAATTATATTAATAATGGAAAACAAATTGGTTACTATTTTTACAAGAATGTATTTTAGCGGATGAAATAACAAGATTATCAACTTTTCGTCATAATTACTTTTATCGTCTTAACGTTCCTCATCACTATTACCATTGATTTTATAGTGTAATAGATAACGCCATTCCATACTGCAAAATGGAAGTCGCAATTTAATACAAAAAACGGCAGGTAGATGGCCATCGTAGTTTTCAAACTCGATTTAATGCGCTTCCATCTTCAATAAACCAATATTTGGCCGATAGATGGCGTTCAAACATATTATCGGACGCGTCCGTAAGCCGCGGCTTACGAACGTGTGCCTAGTCGTCCGCGACTGACGTCCTATAATGTGCACCGCTCAATAGAAATTCATTACACAGATCGCGTGCATAAGCCACAGGCATAAGCCGCGGCTGACGGACGCGTCCAATAATGTGTTTGCCCCTTTGTTTGCCCCTAAGCGTGTGCCGTTAGAGTATTAATATTTATATGATCAGTGAGTATTAATAATAAAATAGAGCGCGAGCGCGCGAGTGTGAACAGTAGACACGGGTGGACACGGGTGTGAACAATGCATCGACCGCCCGGCTAAGGCCCGCAGTCGTTCGCGAGCGCTTGTGAAGTGATATAGTTGGGAATTTGTAGAGCATTTTTATTGTTTTTAAGAAGAAAGATGGTTAAATGTGCAATCGATCATTGTAAAAATGATACTAGAAAACACACAAAACACAAATCTAGTGTCACATATCATCGATAAGCAATTTTGAATTACTTTTCAACCAAATAAAAGTTATCCATTACGGGGGTGAAGCGAGGAGCGCGACGTAAGCGGATGAGGAACACACTGCCCCACCCTTCGTCTTGCTTGACCGCAATCGGTCGCAATTGGTGTTCACTAATCGAGAATCGAGATATTTTAAAAGCAAAATCGATAATCGATAATATTTTTTTATAAAAATTGACAAATCACTTTTTTTAATTATAGGTAGTAATGGTAAAAAAATCTTATGTTAATATAAGTATAGAGTATATATGGAATATGATAAATAATCCATAATAAGGCCAATAAGGGATTCCTTTTTGACCACTCACATAGGTTTATCCAATTGCTTCAGATGGAGCGTAGATGTTTTTAGGGCGTACCTTTATATGCTGATATTATGCATGTATGAGTGTCTGAACGTAGAGAACGAACGTCTTGACGGGTTTTGACGTAAGTATGAGGTGTCGTTGGATTCGACGTGATACGGTGGTGCGAATACGTTATATTAAAAACCGACCAAAAAATAATTTTAATAATATTATTATTATTAACTTAGAAACTTACCTTACTTTTAGGTTTCCAAAAGACAAAACAAATATGATGAAGTAGATTGATGCTGTAAAGAAGACCAATTGGGAACCAAACTTTTGGAGTAGAATCTGTTCAGTACATTTTCCGGATTCAAACATGTATGAAACCAAAAATGGAATCCGTAGATTAACAAACGACGCTGTACCTTCGCTTTTTCTACAACAATCTCCATTTTCCGGTCAACAGTCGGAGGTTGCAGGGCTTTCCAATTCAGGACTGGTACACGACACTCCAAGGAAACGAAAGTTTAAAACAGAAATTATCCGTTTAAAAGACATTGCAAAACGCCGACGTATGCGGGGCAAGGCACTACACGCTGCTAATCGGCGTTTGAAAAAGAAAGTTGACAATTTATCTAAGGTATTAAAAGAACTGAAGCAAAAAAGACTGATCAACCAAGAACAAGTGGATATTCTGGAAGTGTGCCGGCTTTCTACAGCAGCTCTTTTGAAAAGGATGACTCATAAAGGGAGAGAATATCCACCTGAACTGCGTACATTTGCGCTAACCCTCCATTTCTATTCTCCAAAGGCCTACTCTTACGTACGTAGTACCTTTAACACATGTCTACCACATACAAGCAGCATAAGAAAATGGTACCAATGCATAAACGCCACGCCAGGTTTCACTGCAGAAGCTTTTAAAGCACTTGATCAAAAGGTCAAGTCTTCTGACAAGAAAATTCTATGCAATTTGGTAATAGACGAGATGTCGATTCGACAATTAAAGGAATTTGACGGTAATGCAGTCCAAGGATATGTAGATTTTGGTGCTGGGTTTGATGTTACCGGAGTTTCAATGCACCATGCAAACAAGCTCTGGTGTTCCTTTTAGTTGCCATTAACGAGCAGTGGAAAATTCCAGTAGGATATTTTCTGGTAATCGGCGTAACAGGTGAGCAAAGAGCCAATCTAGTAAGGATATGCCTTTCTAATTGCCACGATGTAGGCGTGGTAGTTGTATCTATGACATTTGATGGTTGCCCAGCAAATATAGCCATGGCTCAAGAGCTTGGCTGTTCGTTTAACTACCAACGTCAACTAAAAACCTATTTCGAACATCCTGCAACAAAAGAACCAGTTTTTGTATTTTTTGACCCATGTCACATGGTGAAACTGGTCAGAAATACATTACAAAGTAAAAAGGTTCTTAGAGATAATAACGGCGGCCTAATCAAATGGCAATATTTTGAAGAATTAAACACGCTCCAACTAAATGAAAATTTTCACTAGGGAAATAAATTATCGACACAACACATCAACTTTCAAAATCAAATAATGAAAGTAAAGCTAGCAATACAGCTGTTAAGTGCCAGTGTTGCGAACGCTATTGAATTTTGCGACAAAAAATTACGTATACTTAATTTTGCTCACTCACAACCAACAGTGAATTTCATCAACACAATGAACAATCTGACTGACATTCTTAATTCAAGAAAGTTTCCTGGCATTGACTTTAAAGCACCAATCAATGAGAAAAACGAAACGAAGTATCTAACGTTCATGGATAATGCAAAAACTTATTTGGAACATCTAGTTTTGATGGACAATGAAACACCGATCATGAATACCAGAAATAAAGTAGGTTTCCTTGGATTGTGCGTGTGCATAGACAGCATGAAAGGATTGTACAACGAGCTCGTTAAACAAGAAAAAACATTGGATTTTTTACCAATGTACAAGTTAAGCCAAGACCACTTAGAGATATTTTTTTCAGTAGTACGGTCCCACGGCGGGTTCAACAATAATCCATCGGCCCTGCAATTTATGGCAACTTACAAAAAGCTCTTGGTTCACATGGAGTTAAAAGAGAATTTCAGGGGAAACTGTGCTCCTCTGGAACACATAACTTTGTTAACGTGTTCGTCGTCAACTGAGCATATTAACTTGACAACGAAGGGTTATAGATCAGGATCACAAGTGGATATGGTCGACGAACAATTCATGAGCAATTTGAAGGAGGAAGATCTGAGTTTACCTGCCGGTTTCCATTCAGTATTTTCACAACATGTTGTGGCATACGTTGCCGGGTATGTTGTTAGATATTTACTATCTAGACTAAATTGCACTGATTGCTTGGGAGCATTAGTCGCAAACACACCTAAACAAGCTCATTTATTTATTGTGTTTAAAGACAGAAGTGGACTTATCTATCCATCAAATGATGTAATCCGAATTTGTAATGCCGCAGAATCAGTAGTAAGGGTTAATTTTGACAAAAGTAATAAATCCGATCGCGATCCTATAAATATGGTTACAAAAACGTTAAAATTATTCATCGGATCCGATATTTTCACGATCCTTCATGCCCATTTATTTGAGCAGGAACCGTGCAGTAATCATTTGCTTCATCTGCTAAGGGCCGTTATCCAAAAATATGTCGATATACGGATAAAATATTTAGTTTGTAAGTCAAATGTAAAACAAACCAAGAGGCAACTATACAACAAGCTCACTCTTTTAAAAGGGCAATAACGGATACTTAAGGGTTTGGATCCTCCAAGCGGGCGATCTGAATACAGTCTAGTCGAATACTAGCTGACTGCGCTTAGACCAGATTCTATGATTCTACCTACGTCTGAGGTTTTAGTTATTATTGCTCAATGGAAGCTGTAATTTTTGAGAACAGAATTGTATTTCTGTTATCAAAATTACATCTTCCTGTACCTTTGTATTTTCCACTAAAATAAACCTTAGGCATACATCCAATCATATAAAACTACATTGCTTGTCCTATTTTATCGTGAACACTGAAGATCGAGTAGATATAATTTGTTGATTTGAATAATTTTCGACAAAAAAATAATGGCGGCCTTATAAGAGCCTTAATTAGAATATTATTTTGTAGATATTCTAAAATGTGATTAAAATAAACACGTTTAAAACATCATGAACTATTTTTTTTATTTCTTACCTTTATGGCATATTGGGGTCAAATGGTTACAAACCAATAAACATTTTTATAAATGTATATACATTTCTTATGTTTTAAAAAATAATTTTAAGCTTCTCTTTACTACACTAGATTTTTGTCGCCGCCACTGACAGGGAGTGTTTTTATTCATCTATGAGATGGCAAAATACAGCATCGCCGCACAGCACTCATATCTTCTCTTTCCTGCGCAAGAAATTATGGGAGGCGGAGCGACGTTGGTTGACATCCTTACGAGAAGACGACGTAATTGAGCGTGTATGTCAGTAAACTGTTACAATGTCAACAATTACAATGTACAACAATTTACAATGTCGAGTCGAGTGAGTGCTATCCGTAATCGACTAGTCGATTGGCGAGCGCGTGGTCACTCCCTATTTCTCGCATCTCCATCAATATACGGTATAAACATCTATAGCACACCTGTCTACTTTCGGCTCCAAGCGACCCGTTTGAAGCGCGCGCTAATTGTTGGAAAGCCGTAGCCTGAAATAGCACGCCATCTATTATTTTCTTCATTGAACATGTGATTTGTAGCGTAGAAGGAAATGCAATAGATAGCGCTAATAATTGAATACTAATTTCGTTGAAACTGCTTGAATTATTGGGTTTTTAGAATCAATCGATCCTTTATAATTAAAACTTAATTATCAATGTTAATATAGATATCCAAATAAATTCCTATACTTTTCGACGTCAGCACTACCAGTGCCATCTGCGTAGTGACGGCGAGAAATATGCTGCCATTTTCTTGTATGAGATGGTGCTATCTATTACACTATAAAATCAATGCTATTACTATATGAAACTACGGAAGAGGTTATGTCGTTAATATTATTTATAAATATCTGTGACTTTTTCCTGGCTAAACTGATACAGAAATATTTGTTATAAATAAGACTTGTCTTGGGTTTAGCGGTAAAAAAACTTGCTGAAGGACAAGGGGCAAAAATATAAAGCGCTGGGCCCACCTATCCAATAACAATAATGTATTTACCATGGAAAGATATATTTATCAACAATATTATGACTAATACAACTTACCTCAATTATGAGCCGTTTCGGAGTTTTGAAGTTTGGAATCTTCTTAAATATGGCTAATTACACGAAAACCCCCATGCCAATTATTTATTTGAAATATTTATTTGCAATGAAGATCCATAAGCCATAGCATATTATGATGTACGGTCACTGGGCACAACATGTTGAACAGCTGACCTTAGCATATTACATACGTTAGAAAACAGACACATTACAGAGTTCAAGCAACATATCCCAGTAATACCCCTTCATATACTGCTGGTAAAGACGAGCATTCTTAGCAATATATAGTTTGTACTCACACAGCGTACGTACTTTACCTACTCAAAGTGAATTTAACTACCCAAAGTGAACTCAATCTGCATTCACTTTGATTTGACTGAATTTTGATTTAATTGAATTCAACTACTGTGGGGTGCGGGTGATCGGAGGCGTTACCTATCTGGCGCCTTAGTAACGAATATTCGTTTTTATGCACTACTACGACACGTAGGCTATATGTGACCTCACAAAGTTTTTTTTATTAACTAAGGAACCCTACTACTAATAGAATCCTAATATCAAAGGCTAAGTTTTAACCTAATATGTACAACAAATTCTCATCAAAAACTTTTTAAAACATTTTTTCTCATTTCTTTTATAGTAGAGAACGTCATAATAAGGCGAGGGTCTGTATACAGGCTGAGTTTTCAAAAAGTGACATCCTTGAAAGCGGTGAATCAGTACGACCGAGTAAGCATCGTTTGAGTAAAATTTTAAGAAAAAAAAGTGTTTTTTTTTGTGAATTTCAAAAACTTGACTGATAAATAAAAGTTTAACAGGCGTTGAGCGCGCTGCGCCATCAAGCAATAGGTAAAATATCGCAAATAAACTCTATATGCGATATTTCACCTATTGCTAGATGACGCAACGTGCTTAACCCTTGTTATACTATTTTTCAAAACAACAATTTTTTCAAATTTAAAAAAAAACTTTTATAAAATTTTTTTTGTTTTTCTTAAAGAATTATATCAAAGTAGCTTATTTGCTCGTACTGATTCACCCACTTCAAGGATGTTACTAATTAAAAACTCACCCTATTTATAACTTAATTACACATTTCTTATTTTTTGCGATCTAAAGGTGGCTGCGCGCTGCGCACCCTATCGGCGATTTTCCGCGACTCTCGCGCGGCGGCGCCACCTGTAGCGGCCTACCGCCGTCCCTCTCTCGCTCGCACCCTTCTGCTCTCTCCGTCCCTCGCTCGCCGGCGTGCCCGCCGCGCCGCGCCTCCTTCCCCGCAAGGTTAAGGTTACGTCAGACGTGTTACGTTATAACCGTAGTGCGGCCGCGCGCCAAGTTCAGTGTCGCTACGACCGTCGTGGTGACAGCACGCATCCGAGGTCGTTCGCACCGCTACGAAGGTCCCACCGAGTGCGGTTACGGTGTTTTTCAGTGACACTCTGTGTTTCAGTTTTTTCCGTACGAAAGTTTCTGGACACGAACTGTTTTTGCAAGTGATCGCCGCGGCCGCTCGTCGCACCGGCAAAAAATCGTAAGTACAGTCTTGCGAAAAATTGCAAAAATGATTGAAGGTTTTGCAAGTATGATGCTGCGGATCCAGTCTTCGTCCCCGTGAAATTAATACAAGCTCGCGTACAACATTCTTTAGAAAACATATCTGAAAAAAATATATAACTCTACGCTCGCGATCGTAGCTACGCTAAGTTTTTAAATGGTGGGGGGAAATGTATAGAGTTTCTTTCGAATATATTTTTTTTTAAATAAGAAGAATAATCATCCTACAGCGATTTTGTATTGCAAAAAAAATATTTTTCGACTACTAAAAATATGTTTCCATAGAAAAGGAAATATTTAAGAAAATTACTGGATATATATATGTACTTATTTTGGGGAAAGGGTCATTATATCCAAATTTAAAGTGCCATTTTTCTGCAACGGCTAAAATACATTTATTCATGATTCACAATTTTTACTACTATTCTCATGGCCGAGACAAAATTGTCAATTAAGACCACGTCAATTAGGAGATTGCAAGGCAGATTAGCGATTGCAGTCGCCGCCACACAGGGATTATAATTAGGCGGGACAGACACGTAAATGAGCCTACAGTATATAAAAAAACACCAACAGCGCCGCGTCCCCGAGAAAAACACTTGCTTTGATTTTATAATGTGACCGCTCGTTGATGTCTCTTGTGAATATCCGTTAAACATTACGTTTCATAGGAAATAATTGTAATAAAAAAGGGCTAATATTTAGGAAAAAGTTAAATTTTCTTATCAATGACGAATAAAATTTATTCATTTTTAAATCAGATATTTTTCGTTTTTGTTTAAACACGAAAATTATCGATTCTTGTATAATATTCAATATGCTATCAGAGTCGAGTGCATAAAAATCAGTTATTTAGGCATCAGACTATCAGACGGTTTTAAACATTAATTGTTTTCTATTAATACTGTCCTACTTATAGGCGGTTTGCTTTAAACTGCAACCGTAAAATCGTAGAAGCATCAAACATACTGTATACAAGAAGTATCAAGTATACTGGCAATAATTTGTGTTAAGGTCTATCTCATAATCTTACTGCAGGAAAATCGATTTTATGCAATTTGTTACGAATTGACGATTTTGAAATTATATTTTGTGGCCTTTTTTGTACTTATCAAAAGACACCGAAGTCAAAGTCGATACATCGATAATAAGGAAAAATTACTCTCCTTTTTATACATGTCCGCTCGTTGATATTTTTAAGCGTTGCAAGTCGTAGCACAAATATTTTACCGTGTTTCGTTTATTTCTTCATAAAAATAAATTACGGAGAAATAAACGAACATCATCTGTGAAATAAACGAACATCAATGATTAAAATATGACTATAGTCATAAAACCACTTTTAAACAACTTTTTTACCATATATAGGGTTCAGTAAAAAAATAATTATAAATACACATTCATCGTGGTTAAATCGATAGAAAGAATTGGTATATAAAAAATTACTATTTTCGTAGTCTTCATGACTAATAATATTTTAATACAATATATTTATTTAGTTCCGTCTTAAAGTGATATTTATTTTTAATTTAATTGATATTGATGGATAAGTTCTTAAAATATTTAGGTTAAGGTAGTTTTCATCTCTTAGAAGTCGTTATTTCACGACTGAAAATTGTCAACGACAATCATCGCAAGTGTTTTTTTTTTACAGGACAGACTCTTGAATTTGATCTAACCATTTTGTTAGTAATCAACATATCGCTATTTGACCAACGGGGACTTTTCAAATAATGCGTTATTTAGATTTAAAAATGCTATAATTAGACCACAAAAAACATAAAAGAGAAATGACTAAGTACAGTCTTAAAACAACAAGATAAATGGATTAAGTGAATTAAACGAAAAGAAATCAAATACAAAACCAAAATAATTTTACTTTTCATTGCAGACATCAAATTAATTGCTTCTCTTCGTATCCCACTTTCATTTTTATTTTCAGTATAAATATAAACCTAGCGTCCTTTTTAATGTTTCATATATGTTCTATATCTAATTTCTGGATGCAACAACGACACAATCTAATCTTGTTCCAGGAAAAATGACAAATTCCAAGTAAATATGACTAAGCCCATACATCATATCATACAGTTCAGGCAAACATTAACAAGTCTGCCCTTGGTCCTTTTAGGCAGAAGTAATATATGGCTGACTGAAAAATAATAATATGTATTTCAATAAAAAATCTTTAAAATTTGGAATTCCGACAAAATAGATTACAAGATAGATAGTTTCTTTAATTAATATCTTAAATTTCTTAAACACAGGCTACAAGTAATAATAATTCCTAATACAATGTGATACTATCATACATAGCGTACTTCTTAACCAAAGCAAGGCTGATAATTATTAACTTAATGAAACATGTATTTTAAATCCTATATGATTACGATAGCCGTCCTCCAAGAGTAAATAGCTGTTCGCAATACTTCACTTCATACGTATGAAAATTACAGGCAATTTCTACAAAATTAAGCTTCCCGAGAACTTATTAGACGATCAACCGATAAATTAAGCCTACCTTAGTACAGGCGAGGCCTAGTTAGGATGGCTTTGCATTTAAAAATATGTGTAACATTATAGATTAATAAAGAATTTTGAATTTTTAATTTTTGAATTTGAATTCACGCATTTGCAAACGTTTGAGAGCCGTCTATATTTGGTATTAATAGTAAAGAGGATTGGCGGGATTGTGATTGGACAAGGCTGTATTTTTTTTACAGTGAAATAAAAATATGCTTTTTTGTCATATCGTTTTTGAGCTACATGGATAACTTAAAAAAGTGCTATCTATCGCTCAAAAGTATATATTCTTTGTTTTTATGTAGATTTCATCTTTATATATATTTTCATGAATATTATGAATAATTCAGTGTTTTGAAAAAGGGTCATTAACCCCTCCTATCGTGGGGTAAAAATTTAGTCGTCACTTCTGCCCGGGACAGTTTTGCGCGTGAAGTCGATGGCCTTGAGAAAAACGACCATAACTTTTAAACTACTATACGGATCGTAAAAAGAATAACTGTAAAATGATCGCATTGAAATTTGAAACTTATAATATTATAACCTTATCTCGTCAAACAATTAAGATAATAATGAATAAATATTTAAAAAGTTGGCATTTTACGCAGCGCGGAGCGCCCTAACCAATATTGGTTAGATACAATTTTAGCATTTGTAAGCGTCTAACCAAAAATGGTTAACTCAAATAGGAAGGGTTAAAATGCAATGGACGGGTATTGTTTTAAAATACCTAGTTTTAAAATTTTCGTATAAAAATATACCTTACTTAAAAGATTATATTAGCTAGACATTCTTACACCCAAATACCTCTTATTCGTGTAAAAAGTATTTTTTTCAGGCAGAAGGATTGTTTCAGTTTCGGCCAATCCTCTTTGTCAAAGATTGGATCACAAAAATATCGTTCGTACTAGAAAATGAACGGATTTTGTAAAAATCAAGTATATGTAAATAAAAAACGTTTTAAACTAGCTCTACTTGACTTAAAACCCAGTAGCAGGCAAACATCACTTCCCTTGAGGGTGATATTGGTATTCTTAAAAATTACTATGCTATAAATTGTATGTGGATTATGTAGCCCGAGACCAAAAGTATAATGTGATCAAACATTTATATCGCCATAAGTTTTTATGCGAGCTTCATAACAATCGCTATAGATATAAAATAAAAAATCTAACATTAATCTAAGACTAAAAAAGTAAAAAAACAAGTCTTTTTTATAAAAATAGGTTAAAAACACTTGGAGATTTTTTGCGATGTTCTTATGTTCGCGGAATTTTTTTACTGAATGATACAGAAAAAGTAATATAATTTAGAAGGATTTCCAGTCGCTTTAAAATTTTCATTAGTTGATTTACTTATAAATAACCACTAGTATATGTTATTTTAAGAATAGTAATCTGAAACTTATTATAAACATTTTGGATATTTTTAGTGGGAATTCTTCTTGTATTTCTTATAATATATAAAAGATTGTAAAATAAGCGTTCGTTACACGAAACCTTGTTGTAGAACAATTGTTGTTAAAATATTTGTAATTATAATTTTTATTTTGATTATACGATGTGATGTTTAGGGTGGTGCCCCTGCCTTTCGAAATATTAACAAGTTGATTTTATTATGCCGCTGATTTATGGCGTAGTAATCTTCCGGTGTCGGATCTATTCGACCTTTTAGTGAACTTAGCATTTCAGTGAACTTAGCATTACATCCCCGACATATTATTACGTCCTCGTATGGTCTAACATGACACTAACGTCGGCTAATTTCTCCCCTTCGGCTAAGACCAACCGCGTTTGGACGATTCGCTCATACCACCACCATACCATACCTGAACGTGATCGTTCGTATCTCGCATCGTATCGTATGTATGTTCGCGGTATCGCGGCATGAGCACCTTCTAGAAGGAACAATCGTCGCTGGCAGCCATTGATCATCTCGACGGGCCCTTCATTGAATGCGACCGCGAATCCCACCTGCGACCCGGCACTTCGCCCGGGACGCCCGTAAATAACACCGGAGACGTGCGCATCGCATCGCATAGCATTCTAGTAGTCCGTGAGCTCACTGCACTGATGCTGGACCGAAACACGGATGCTCGAGCGAAACCGAAGGCTCAATAGTTTTGGATGCTAGGTTATTATTTATTAAAACTGCACTACGTTGGGTTTTCGTGGCCAAACAAAATAAATCTTTTATTATTACGCACACGAAACCTACTAGACACTCCTGAGTGATTAATTTGAATGTACCTAGCATGAAGTCGACTTTCGGACAGCGACACTACTCTTTCAAAGCTACAAGAGTTTATAATAAATTAAGCAGTGACATAAAAACCAGCCCCAATTGTCGTTTGTTAAAAAGCAAAATAAATAAATGGCTGTTGCAAGAAGAGCGTTTATCTATCCATGCCATGATCGATGTAGTAGAATAAGTTGAAGTTGACTTAACATATACTGTGTTTATATGTATGTATGTGTGTATATGTGTATTCTAATGTATTTAGTACTTCTATTTCCTATATAATGTTGTATTTTTTTATTAAAATTTTATTATTATAGATATTTATTATTATTATATATATTTTTTAATTATTATTATTATTATTATTGTGTTTGGTTGGTTCATCGAACCTCGCTTTAAATGTAAAATATAAATTGCTTGCCCTGAAACGGGTATATCCCAGTTGGGCAGCACTAGCCAGTGAATGAAAGAGGAAAGTTTTTGCCATTTGTTTTAATATTATAATTATTGTAAATGGTTAATTTGATAATTCCAATACAATAAATAAATAAATAAAATTTTCTTAACACTTCTAACATGAAACAATACATATTCTACCTAATATTAAATCTCAATCTCTATTTTTTTTAAAGTACACATACAAAAGGATAATTTTATATTGTATGCGATAATTGGCGACATGACTAATATTTATTATTTTTTAAAGCTATCAGTTTGGGATGTTTCAATAAGTAAATAGGCTTCAAACTTAGCTCGTTTTCTTTGTATACGCTTGGAGTGAATTTTTACGCGAATATATGGACAACTAATTAGTTAGCACAAAATATACTCTCCTTAAAATTTAACTCACATGCTTCCGGCTTTATTTATCAAAAAGTTTTAGTTTAAAAAGAGGAATTCAAGTATAATTTGAGAAATGTATATTATTATGAAGAAAATAATATTTATCCTTATTTTTTTCATATAGATATTATTTATTTTTTTATTCACAAAATATTCTTATTGCGAAGCGTAAATAAATAATACGCCCCAGGATGGATTGGCTGATGGTAGAAGCCGTTGGTCTGTTACGAAAAATTCCTAAGCGCGGGTATACACAATGAATTAAGTCGTTGAAACTACTCGGGTTGTCAATGGTTAGCTTCTGCTCCCGTCCACCTCGCTTGAACATTAAATATACACTGATGCTTATCCGTGATCTGGAGCATAATTACGAAGAAATAACCCTGACGGTTAGGCCGTGAAATATGACCATTATGCAATAGGTATGCTCTATTGAAGACACTTTGAGATAATGCGATAAAAATAATTAAACTGTCGCTAGTCTTAACCAACGTGAAATGAGCGTATCTGCAGTGCGCTCTTGAACTGTATCGTCTCGGGCGAACGCCAGCGAAGAGCAAATCCTATTATACGCTTTGTATGCCAGTTTGTTTGTTACGTCATTTGCTATAGTTGTCAATTTAATCGTTAAAGGCAATGTTCACACGTAGTTGCAAAGGGCTTATTATTACATAGGACTTAAATATTTGAGCATCAACATTTTCCTTTCACAAATAATAGCAAAGCGGAATGAACGAGGCACATACAAACCGCCAAGCGCAGGAAAATTTAACGTTAATTTTAAAACGTGACCGCGCGTTGATCTCTCTTGTAAATATATCGTCGTAGCTTTACGTAGCGCATCGTGTAGCGGTGACCACGATAAATATCCTTAAATTTGACCATTTATATTTGGTTATATTTGACTCTAAGTAATGCATATTTATGTATTTATTTCTTTATCGCATTAATAACGTTAAATTAACTTTAATATTAGTTTAAAAAGTCAATACAGTGACAAACGTAATTCGCACAGAATTATTCCACCTCACTAGGCATTCACCTGTATATAAGCTTACATTGTTATTATGTGTTAATTTAACTAAAAATAATAATTATAATATTTTTTACATAATAATAACTGTCGCAAAACAAACGTATTTCATAAAATAGTATGTATAATATTATACACTGTATTAACTTAAACTATTAAAAACATCTCGCACTGATCCCTTGTACACTACTGGACAGCCAAAGTAAAACATTTCTTGTATATTGGATATTTGGTCCCGTTCGAGGTTGGTCATATGTGTGTGGAAATATATAAGTGTACATTTTAACTTATAATTAAACTTATAAATAAGTGTGCATTTCAGTGAAGAACGAATTCCGAAGGCTTTTTATTTCGTTTGTGCCGCATTTAATGTCAGACCGCGGTGATCAAGTATTTTTTTGATAATATTGAGGCTATTTTGAGCTTTCCTTGTTGCTGCTTTTCAAGCGTGAGCCTCAAAAAGTATGACAGTATTGTCGGCGGAAGAAATTATATTTCCGCTATTATCCAGGCATAGTATATTGAAAACCATTTATTATTTATGGGTAATTGTATTATTGCAGAGGCAATTTTAGCATTTTCTAGTTAAATTTTGCTTTTTGATGTGCTAATATTAATTTTGAATATGCATTACTTGTGACTATCGAATACTATTTATTATTTTTAGTTATTTTATAATTCCAGTGAGCATTCTAGTATCTTTTAGTTAGAATATTTTTTTTAAACCAGATATTATTACTTTGATTATTTAATTACTTCTCGGCAATTGACAAAATACTTTTATTACTTATTATTTTTAGATCATTGATATTACATCAAAACTTTATTCTAATTAGCATTTATATTAAAAATTTATTTTAATTAGAATTTTTTTTAATTTACTAGCGTGCTATGCAGCCTGGCGTAAAGTTGGAAACTGTTCTTCTGTTAAGATTTTAGCAAAATAATTATAAATAGGATAGAAAACGAATTTACCGCGTGAAATTTGTAGGACCCGACGTTTCGGTGACGTTGCAGCCGCCGTTGTCTAGGGTAGTCTACCCTAGACAACGGCGGCTGCAACGTCACCGAAACGTCGGGTCCTACAAATTTCACGCGGTAAATTCGTTTTCAATCCTATTTATAATGTCAAACAACCGCGATAGTCTTCGATTTTATATTTTAGCAAAATAAATTAAAATTGTATTAATAATTTAATATATCACATAAATCGTTCATAAAAAATAGGAACAACAAGGGTCCCAAGACACTACCCTGGGGTACACCAAACGTAACGACCATTTTGTCACTTATATGGTTGTTAATAGCAGTTACTTGAGGTAGATTCTATTCAATTATATGGATGATTTTCTTTTTGTTATTCTATTATATGCATTTTTATTTGGGCACGGCAGACCCTTCGCATTTATTTGGGCCGGATTTCTCCGCCCTCCCATCTGGTGACCAGGTCCAAAGTCGTTGGCGCGGTCTTTATCTGATGTTAGCGGTAATTCAGTTCGAATTTATCGCGGACCGTGGGGTCTTTTGCAAGTCTCTCACTCGGGTGGGCAACGAGTCGTTTCAAGAGTAGCTGACATCAAGTCAAAAACAACCCCCGCTGCTTAGTAAGCGTATAAGATCACATCCAGACCCTCCCCTCCCTTACCGCGGTTATTCGCCGTAGTGCAGTCGATTGACTGACGCCGCACAATGCGCGAATCGCCCAGCTACGCCCGAAGGTCATTTCCCATAGAATCCGACCCCATGTTCACGTCACTGCCGCGACAGAGGAAATAGAGTCCATTACAGGTTCAAATCTCTTCGAGGAGGCTACCGGATGGGAATTGAACCGTGACTTAAGATAACGAACAGGTCTTAGTGGTCCAACTGCACAGCAACTATTCTATTAATTGACTTGTATAAGCATTTTTATTTTGGGCACAGCAGACCCTTCGCAGCATGCTGACGTCGAATTCTATGCATTACGCGTTCTTGAACTTGTAAACGCATGTAATATTTTTAAGTGACCGCGACATCGACGGCGTGTCACCTGTGTAGCCATGTGTGTAGCGCCGCGAAGGACAAACGAGATTCCTCGCTATTCTTTCTCCCGCCGATATTATCGAACGCATTGCGGTTACTTGTATTACGTCGTGCATAATATTACCCGCGGCTCGCATATAATGGCGTCTGCGCGGATGAGGCACGCGACGACGCCCGCGTCGTGGAACAGCGGTGAAAAGTTACACAACAGAGCTCGGCCGCAGTCGGGCAAAAAGCGATCGCGCCCGCTGCGGCCGGCGAAAAAACTGAATGAAATTCCACGGTCCGTTCGTCGAGGCGATTCTGGGGCGATTTATAACCTGGGGGCAGCCGCGTCTATAGCAGTGAATCCTCAAAATGACAATTGTAATACACTAAGTTAACAACAAGATCAGTATTACAGTATTCAGTATTACATATAAAAAACAATTAATATCATATGAAATCGAAGACTATCGCGGTGTTTGACATAATAAATAAGATAAAAACGAATTTACCGCGTGAAGTTTGTAACACCCGACGACGTTTTAACAACGGTGTGTAGTGTTAGAAACTTCACGCGGTAAATTCGTTTTTTATCTTAATTAATGTCATACTTGTACAGACGATGGCAAAAATAATAATGCAAGAAATGGCATAGTGGTGATGTCGCTTAATTGTAAGGTTATTACATTGTAAGGCTTCGAGTTCGATTCCCGGCAATAACAAGACACACTTACACATATTTTACACGCACACAAATATATAAAGATATTAGGGTTAGTGTGAAATTTCACCATACAGAGTAGAAACAAGCAAAGAAATGCAAGGTATTTATTTATTCATTTGTTTAAAGCAATTTACAAATAACATTACAATTTACAATTAAAACATGAAATAAAATATAATACCTACTTAATTACTTAATCTACATCAACAACTTAAACTTAATTATTAAATGATGTTTACTGTCCGATGTCGTCAATGCTCGATGTCATCATAGTAATATAATTTAATTAGAATGATTATTAAATCTGCACTGTCAACATAATAGATAAGTTAGTAATTATTATTAAAGGGACAATATAAGGCAGTATTTTTTTTAATGTATCAAAGAATTTAAATGTAAACTTGAAATTAAAACAATAAACAAATCAATATCAAATACAATGTGACAATGTATAATAATAAAAATAAATTCAAAATAATATAAAATATAAATCCAATACAACATGGTAAGCAAAATATTTAAAATATTTAATAGCATTAGGTGCACACAAAAATAAACATTTTTTTTAATATCAAAAACAACAATACATAAAGTAGGTACTATATTGGATAATTAGGTATCATATACAAACAAAATAGTAACAGTCAAAACAAAAATTACAACAATTTAATAACATTTATACGTAATACTTATCATTTTCATTAAATTGTGCCTTCTTTTTTTTCACCAACAATTTTTTTAGGGATATTTTAAACCTAAAATGTTCTTGATATTTATTATTGCTTCAGGATGATTACGTGTACACTATAGTCATTTGAAGTAGGTCCCATGATCGGATTTGGGAATGCTCATGTTTAAATAAGATCAATGAATGTCCCTGTCATCTGAACAGGGGGCATAGGCTTAAGAGGACGCCAATACAACCAACGAATGTTCACCGTCCCAAATACATTTTTTTCTTTTAAATAATATAAAATCTAACGATTAGAGTTAAATTTGCGCGAGATAACATTGAAAAATCATTTTGATGAAATCGGAGATTGTTGTATAAAAACATAATAAATAATGTTTAGACACACTGAAAAATTACCTTATAATTTAGGTGATTTTATTTCAGGAGTTATACACATGCATTTGCCACCAGGGCTTGAAATACATTTGTACACCTGTATTTTTATTTTTATTTTTTAAAATTAAATATGTCGATAAGCCTGCTTTGCCTGAATGGACTGCATTATAACCGTACTGCTCATCATTACTGGCGCTTCCCTCCTTCGATTTCTTGTAGATCAAGTGCGGATGAAATGTCGGCCGTTGGTGAAGAGTTAGCTCGATGGCGGAACTGGTTAAGCGGCAATGGCGATGGCGGCCATCGTGTCGTATGGCCGGGAACGCTTTGCGGTGTATCGATATTATGCGGAACGGTACACGCGGCTAAGTCGGGGCGCTCAGCGATGCGTCGCGTGCGGTGGCCGCGGGACCGCTACGCTCATCTTCCGCACCCTGATTTTAGGGCCTCGTAATCAATGAGACGTGGACTCTTTCCGTATATGGCGTAAGTGATCCTCCATGAGAAATTATTTGTAGGATAAAATCTCATGATAAACACCATCTGAATCTAAAGGCACAGGTCGTTTTAGATCACCCAGTCACTGCAATTTTATACAGGACACGGGGGGGGGGGACAATGACAATGACTCATTTTTGAGAGAGCAACTAGTGCTAATTTAAGAACTTCAGGACTCTAAATTTCAATAATCTAGAGTTTTAAAAAAATGCTTTTCTGGAAAGCAAACTCTGTGAGCCTTTTATCGCGACGTAAGCCTGTTTTTTATTTTTTATAATTACATGTTTTCATAACTAATCTATTGATACAAAGATCTACAACCCCAACCAAAAATGCGCACGACCACCCAAAATTACACCGATAGAATCCAACAGCATTTTTTTTAAATCGTGTTAAATCATGTATTATGTTATACTAATATATAAATATGATGCATTATTTTATATGTTAAAATATATGATATTATATTATTTTGTATTATTTTATGTTACATTATATTATTTATATTATGTTATGCTAAATTGTATTTTGTATTGTTTTTTATGAGACGGAAGGACAGCAGGCAAGGCGTACAGGCTCAGCAAATACCACAGAACTTTGTATCCATCACCCCAACACAGGCGTATAGTGGGGTGATGTAATCCTGACAAGTAATGCCTTTTCGCGATTTTTATAATATGTATTTTTTAAATGTGTTAAAAAATGAACGCAATTTATTTTATGTAACTATAAAAAATAGGATAAAGTATAAATAAATAAAAAATAAAATGTTGTAGTGCCTCCTAAACAGAGATCGAACTGCCTACGTAATTAATACATACAATAATATTATAATCGTAAAACAATCGGTTCGAAACACTCTGATAAGACGAAGGTGTCGTGCTCCAGCCGACAGGGATTGCATTTTGCGACAAAATTAAATAAAATATATTGAATTCTTGAAAAATCTATTTCTTTTTTAAATAAAATTAAAATTGGATTGGGTAATTGCAGCTAATTTTTTTCGCGTATTTTAGATTGGTTCCAGATTGTATACGTTGAAATACTGCTCGTGGTCCCTCACACAGGTGCAGGATTCCAAGTTATATAAAGATACTAGCTGCGCCCAGCGGTTTCACTCGCGTGGTGATGGAAAATTGTGATAATGATGATAGAAAACCATCATCAATCTTTATATCTTTATAATTATAGCCTACGTGTTATTCTGATGTGTAGAAAACAATCTTTATAAATTATAGCCTATGTGTTATTCTGATGTGTAAGCTATATTATTGTAAAGTTTCATCAAAATCCATGCAGTAGTTTTTGCGTGAAAAAGTAACAAACATCCATACATACATACAAACTTTCGCGTTTATAATATTACTAGGATAGTAGGATACAATTTAAATTTCGAATGTCAATTTCTTAGATTTTTTTCCTACTTACTTGACAGTTATCGTTATATTTTAGATAATTCACACTATATTTTTATAAATTATAGCCTATGTGTTATTCTGATGTGTAAGCTATATTATTGTAAAGTTTCATCGAAATCGATTCAGTAGTTTTTGCGTGAAAGAGAAACAAACATCCATACATACATACAAACTTTCGCGTTTATAATATTAGTAGGATGAAATTCTATATATAATTTGCAGCCATGATTTTTGTAGGATGAATATTTTCAATTGAATTACCCCAGAGAGTAATTTCATATTTCTTCTTGGTGCAAACCCGCGCATAATATGCTATAAAGGCTGTTTTCTGTAGTTCCCTTCAATATTCTTATTCAATGAGTGCGAGATCGAGCTCTCGGCCTGTTTTGAAGTGTCGGTTTATTTATCGGTCGGCGGCTTTGGGATGTGTTTTGCATCATATTTTACGACTACTACTAGGCATGCAATTGCGCAATCGTAATGCGCGTCATCGATATCAAAGGTGAATCGATCTGCGAACTAGCGCTGCATTCTTACACGGCGTAAATCATTTTCGTTGCGCGCGCGCTTAACAAACGCACCGGTCCCAAACAAACGCGATTGGATTGATTCCAGTTTGAGAGCCCATTGCAGTCTACGACTGAAACCAAATTCTTTTATACAGTGGGCTTTATTATATTATATTCCAAGCCGACGTTTTTTTTAAAACTTTAAATGAAACACAATTTTATTTTATTGATTGATATGGTCTTTACCATTGTGTATAGAATATGATGTGGGTGTAAAAGGCGGCATTTGCACTGTGAAAAATATAGCGATGTAATGCACGGAAATATGCATGTTTTAACAAGGTTACGTATATAACGTGGACTGTGGTCCATACGTATGCATTAACATGACGCGTAACGGTGTTAGCGTGACGGTAGTTACCGTGTCGCAATGTTGAAACATAATGGTATTTCATTACGTCGCGACCTTGGGATCTCTCTTCTAACATAACAGCATGTAGTAGTATACGTACGGTTATAGTCAGACACATGAATCATGTTGAAACTACAGTATGCTGTTTTTTTATATATTAACCGCAAGGAGAAAGTTGATGCATATAATCAAGCAATGGAGTTTTAACAAAATTATTGGTAATGCGTACCGCAAATGCGAGCTGTTTCAAGCATATTTTTTGTAACATTCTCGCTGATTTCTGGTGTTATTTCAGCAATTTCTTTCGAATTTTGTCCTTAAACCACGGGATTGTGGTTGGTTTGGTTTGGAAAAAATCGGCGCCCGTCAAATAAGGGCGTCGTGGAGCCAGTCGATATTACCACTTTTTGACATTATTCGACCGGGAAAAGTTTCTCATAAAATTCGCATCATAGCACGAACTGTGTATTATTTGTCATCGTCTTGTTGAAACCGCATGTGCCTTAAGCCCATTTAATTCAATTCGGGTGCAGCAACGTCTTCCAACATGTCAAGATAGCGGTCACCATAACTGTGTTAGCATTGCCTCTAGCATTCTCAAAGAATATGGCGTAATGATGCCGCCCGGCCCTAATGGCGCACTGTCCTACACTCTACGAGGGTTTAATGGTCCGTGCTTGTGGTTTTGGAAAGACTATTCCTTCCAATAGCCTGGGAACCTCTTGCGCGGACCTCTACCTGTTGTAAGCTATTATTACAACCCGTGGAGTCCTTTGCTCGCAGTAGTCACCGGTGTCGTGTGGTAGATAGACAGTGAAGAAGATGCTGATAACAGCTCAGCATCCCACTCTCTTAGGAAGAGCACGTTTCGAAACTCCCCCGCTAATATACCAGATACAACATTTATTTATTTATTAGATCGCAAGAAAATACATCGTTAGTATTTAAATTAAACATAATTATATTGTGTCGCTCCTAAATAGGCGGACCCTGTTCTAAGGAGAATAACAATAAATATTATTATAAAAACAAATATCAATATGATCATATATTATTGAATATAATTAATATCATATTATATAAATTATTTAAAAAGATGTATACGAAATTTTAAATTTGAAATCATATATATGAAAAGAATTCCATATGAAATAATGAATATCATATAGTATAACATTAAACATCATAATAACATTGTTTGCACTGCCCAGCCCTTATCCTAGGAAATTATTTTATTCGATTCCCCTCTTCGAGGAGCTCCCGGATGGGAGCTGAACCAGAGTTGGACAGGTCGCAAAAACAAATTGGTCTTATGGTACAAGATGCATGGAACCATTAACCGCCCTACCTAGAACGTATGTGATACGTCTTCTATATTATCGCCCGAACGCAACAAACCGTATCCCCTACGTTCAAGTACAAAAAAAAACCGAAACCCTCACATCGTACGTGATAGGTACGTCAAATTGTTTCTGCGATTCTAAAAATACGTATGGCACTCGGGGACTGCCGCGGTAAAGCTATTGCATAGCATTTTTAACAACTTATGAAATTATAATTATTTATTTATTTTATTTATTACATTTGTTCTGATATTAGATAACTGCGCTTTATCGGAAAACGTTGAAATTATTCCGAATCATTTGCGGCTGCGGAAGCAAATGATTCGGAATAATAATTTAAACGTCTTCCGATAGAGCGCCGCGCACGAATTTTTTATTCGATAAATCAAAAAAACCGGATTATTTGAAAAAAAACGTAGATAAAAAGATAGATAGTTAAATTATCTTTAAAATGGTGCAGGTTTCATAATAATACGCCAGATAGTATTTGCGTAGTAGTCGTTTTTGTGTTCGGTTTGACCTAATTTCACAAATTAATTACACTATGTAATATAAACAAAATCTAAAATATTCAAAGCTAAGAATATTAGGAAAATGTTCTTGTTTAACATATATTTTTTTCGAATCGTAAGCAGCACTCGTTTAGACATAATTATCAGTTTAAAATCATTAATTTTCGTTAAGAAATTTCTTCATTCGGTCGCCGCGCTGGCCTAGGCCCGCGATAAAAGCTATGCAATAGCTTAATAAAGAGTCATGCATGGGTCTGTTGTGTAAAAAAGTTTTCTGGTAAACAAGTATTGTTGTTAGGAAATATAATGAAAGAAACCCAACGACTTTTTACCTACTTTTTGAATAATAACCCAAAGGTAGGGCGGTTTAGCTATAATCTTATGTACATTTGGCTCCTAGATGATCGGCGCGAGCGCAGTGCGACGCTGCGCCGGGGTGCACGCGGGAAATGTGACTTGCAAATATTTGTCCGTAATGAAGATTTAACCATTCTCGGCGGTCGTAATATTGACTCGTTGAGAGGTTTAATTAAGCCGCCGTGGCTCGCGGCCTGAGATCGTCTATTGTTTTCGCGGGGCGGCTCGGTGCGTAGCGAACGGAGCGCCACAATGGCTTCGGCAACGGCGGGCGCGGTGCAATGAACCAGGGCCACTCTTCCACTTCATTCTTCCTAGTCGACCAATCGGTGAAATGGCCCAATTAGAGACAGCCTTACAACAACCAGAAAAACGGTAGCGCCAATAAAATTGTAATGAGCGGTATGACTGGAGGAAGATCCGACGCTTAGGCGGCACGTAATGCGTGTGATGGTGGTAAAATATCGATAGTTTAGAACAGAGGTACCCAAACTTTCTTGACTCGTAGACCCCTTGCTGTTTTCCGTAGATCCCTGCCTGAATTTTCCTGAACTTACTAACATTAAAAGCTTCTTTACAGCTGGAACAGTACTGATCGCATACATAGGGTTTTTGGTAAAGTGGACAATTGTAAAAAATTAAAAATATGTACAATTTTTAATTGTTTATTCCTAAACGTCCACGACCTTAAAGTACGAATCATTTGGGAAAGCCGCACATAAGTGCACATGTAGCACTATCTCGCTTGCTCATTCATGTAGTGCGTTTATCCTACTCGCTTGCACGGATACCCATTGATGCGCATTTTTTTCACATATCTCATTCGCACCTTCCCTCGTTAGTCATGTGCGCTGGCCTCTTTAACCGAGTAGTGATGCAATTTGAGTTGAGTGGTGATTGAGTTCTGTTTAAG
Source organism: Micropterix aruncella (assembly GCA_944548615.1). Lineage (NCBI taxonomy): Eukaryota > Metazoa > Arthropoda > Insecta > Lepidoptera > Micropterigidae > Micropterix > Micropterix aruncella. The sequence continues at coordinate 11,639,175 of OX155959.1, read as the reverse complement.
AAGTGATACGACATTAACGAATCGCCTGAATGCTTATGGTGACCTGCCTAGATGGAGTCCACTAACGTGTACCCCCATTTACATCTCGTGCACCCCGATTTTTTTTTCTCGCTGACATGGATCCCCTGCGAATCGAAATCGACCCCTGGGGGTCCATATAGACCACTTTGGGAATCACTGGTTTAGAAAATATAACGCCGTGGTTAAGGAAAGATTCGGCCCGGCGGTGCTTCAAAATAAGACCCGTTCGAGATTATATTTTGAGAATCATACACAACCATTATAAAAGTTAAATTAGGCAATCAGACATACATTTATTAATAGTATTCGCAAAACGGGTAATCTCTTTCTTTCCCAGTTATTTCAAACACACCCCCCCTCTTACCAAGTCCGTTCAAGTGTACGATAAAACAGTACGGTAAATCGTCGGCATCTTCCTATAATTCATATTATTAGTCCAAGGTATAAAACGATACGGTAAACATACGATACCCATCTTCCACCTGGCAGAAGCCGGCGCGATGCCGCAATTAGCAATGTTGGGTGAGAATTTTACTGGTTGATTAGCCGGCTAATCATGCTTGAAATAAATTGAAAGTGCAAAGTGTCAGTGTGTTAATGTGCACTGGTGGCGTATTGACATTGGACTGGTCGCACTGGCGAACGGAGATACACTAGAGAAGCAGTCGAACTGGTTGCGATGGATAGTTATAAAAGTCAACAAAACTGTGTGGAAAATCTCGGATTGGCATCGCTTGTCTGCCAATACGCGGAAGACGAGGATATACCCGTATGTATGTACGGCAAACAGGATATATGCTGTCAATTCTGGGAATTGAGCCTATAGAGTAGAGTCATAACATCCATATTTAAATGCCAAGATGGTTTACCTATCACCAGCAAATCATTGAATTGACTATACTTCCAATGTGAATTAATGTTGAAGAAAAAATATTTATTTCATAACATAAATTTGCGTACAATAGGCGGGACACTCAATATCTTACAGCCAACTCTAAAATACGTAGTTACGTCACATTTTACAGTGGCGGCATTAATAAAAATATGCCGGGAAATAACTTTGTCTGATCTAATTACGGAAAAAAACGATCAATTTGTTCAATTTGTATAATTTGTCTTATCGGAATTTGTTTAGCATCGTTGTCGTTAGAATGTTTTACGTTGGGGCTGTATGAAAGTGTGATTTGGATTTAAGGCAGTAAATTACATCAACTTAAATCTCCTAGCAGGTCATTTGTGAGTCAAGGTCTAACGTTAGAGTTGTAGCTTATTTGTAGCATTTTTTCCGCAACAATTTTTATCGTTAATTTGTTGTTGGGAAGCTTTTGAAATTGTAGCAGTTGTTGTAGTTTTTTTTTTTTGGAGTAGTTGTTGCTGGTTTTAGTATTGTTTCCCCTTGCTCTTGAGTTAGGAAAACCATTATATGATTTTCTATCCATTTTCGAGTTGACTTCTGCGATCTAGTCGGATTGTGATCACATAGTACACGTAGTTAAGTTACATGTTTGTAATGTTTTTTGTCCTTTGATAGTCAAGTTAGGATTCACTGAGGCTACTTGACTAGGAAGATTACCCGGTCCAGCGTGCAAGATATGTGACGTGAACCATTATCGACCATAACGACTTAATCAAACCCCTGCCCCGTTACAAATGTCTAAGACCTCTAATCTGATAGTTCAGCTCCAGATTGTTCATAAATTATTCAGATAAAAATATAATCTAATCAATTACACATGCATGCACGGTGTCTAACGGTTGCTAATTGTCCGTAAATTAAATAAGAAGGCACCTTAATTAACCATCAGAATAAATTGTTTCGTTTTGAAGAGCGCTATCGATGCGGAAGTCGGTAGAGTGTCACGACACGTACGTCGACTAATCGACTCGTCGCGCCGACAGAAACCGACTCCGAGTCGAGTCGAGTCGAGTCACCCCTTCCGTGAGACAGTGATTTTGTCCCGCCTGAAGCGGATATTTAAATGCGTTCGCTCGCTCGACATTATTGGCAGAGCGTCATCATCAAAGAACAGACGAGCGAAATCAACCTCTTTTTTATACACAAAAACATTCTACGTAATCGTATCCCTGTTTCAGCTCCCGTAGCCTCTGAAACTACATATAGAAAAAGAGCAATGTTTCTAAATGCCGTTCTTTAGGATGAACTCAAACTTCGGAAAAGGTTTAATCTTAAATAAGAAAAACTACCTCGGAATGAAAAACACTATAATCATAAAGGATGCATCTCAGAATACAAATGGAAAAGACAAAACCAATATTAGATCGCTGGATCGACCGAGAAAAAATCAATGTGTCAAAAAAAACTAAATTATTTTTATTTCATTGTATTGTAACAATAATACACACAACGCTGTATTTGTTAGTATACAAAATAACAATATTTATATATAGTGTAAGTATTTTCTGCTTAAAATATGACAAGTAAGATTAATAATTTTATTACATTAATATATGAACTATATAATATAATTGAGTTTACTTTTAATATATATTTGAGTCACTGAGCGGTTACTTACCTCACGAATAACGGCAATGACTTTGTCATGGCGTTAGGTATACCTACCCTGAAGGCCGAATTGCAGCCAAATAACTAAGGTAGCTATGCAAGGAGTTATACTGCAGAGGGGACATGAACTATTGAGCAAGGCGTTTGTGGTCTGGATATGTATGCTGAAAGTCCAGTTGTAGAACATTTATATACTAACATAGAACAATTTTAATGGCGCATAATATTGAATCTTAGTACATAATAAGATCGTTGACTTGAGCTCATAAAGTGCGCCGATTCTCTAATATACTCCTTGCAGGTGAAAAGTCACATTATTAGTAACCGCGAGGTTAAGGCCAGTTGCAATGTATGCATCTTAACAGACTGGTAAATAGCAACGGGTTAAACCAGTAGGATATTATTAACGCAATACGCAAGTCTTGTGAGGCATCTCATAAAGAAAGCTAGTAATGAGAGCTACCTCCTAAATCAACAGGTGATTTGGCTCATACTGTGAATTAAATTTCCTATAAAATTATTACTCTTTGAGAGGTAAGAGATCATTAATTCTTACACCAACCTCGTTTAACATCACTATTGCCATATCCCACTATAACTAAAATATAGCCCACAATAATAAAAATCAACGGCGTAATAAGCTAGAGCATCACAATTTATTTCGCTAATATAGATATTAGTCAGTAGACAAAAAAAATGCATAATTACCCTAGACTATTACAACCGAACTTACAATTTACAATCAAAGGACGGAAGAATGACACGATCTACGACAAAAGACCACTTACTGCCAAATGCGAGATAGCTCGTAGTTGGCTTTAGCAAGAAGCTTTTCGTTACATAGACAATTACGAGCCCTAAAAAATATGTTGTGCATAGTTGTAGCTCTGATATTACTTCAAGAGTGTGTAAATTTAACGTAGATTACAATTGCGTTTCTTCGTGAACAAAAACTGAAATTAGTTCAAGCGAACGAGACAGGGCAATAAATACGTTGGAGCGGAATATGAAATGAACAATCGTCGATTTTTACAGCTTCAAAACCACCTGCGGAACTTACAGCCGTCCGAATAAGTTTGAACACATTTCGTGCGGTCTTAGATTCAGCTGCTTTATCGTCGGTGGGTAGTTTTAACGCGGAAAATTGACAACCGTTCATTTAACATTCTGCTTTGACGTATTGCCCTGTCTCGCTCACATGATCTAATTTCCATTATAGTTCACGAAGAAACCCAATCGAGCCCAACGTGATTCTTATAGATTTAATTAAAATAGATGATTTGATAAATAGGTATTAGGATTCTAGGTTTTAAGACTTTCATAATGTAGACTGATTACTATGTGCTAAATTATGAACAAATACACTGAACAGAACTACCTACTCGGTATCCTGAGAGACGACATAGTACCCGCAAGCCCGAACCGCCGGTGGGAGATCTGATGTAGGCTAAATGACGAAATTTCGCATATACCACAGCTCGGCAGGTTCAGATCCAGATCATTTGCCTGGGTTTGCAACGGCCTAATTATTGCCGGTCCAGATTCTATCGCGCGAGAATCGTTCTCATGGCAGGGCCCACAGTCTGGTCCGAATCTAGGCGCAAGTGAAGGTGGAAGCGAGTCGGCACTACTCGGCACGTATGAAAATGTATGGGAAAGAGCGTGAGAGGCGTAGGCGATGCGGTGAGTGTCAGCCCCGCCATCCGAGGGCAGGGGCAGGTTTTTCCGGGCGCCTGGGCGCGTTCAGGCATCCATTTACTGGAACACGGCCGAGAATGCGTTTGCCGTTCGCGACGCTGCGAACAGTTACGTCCACGAAACCGCATTTACATGGCGTTTTCGTTATGAAATCATTTCCGCGGATCGCGAACAATCTGCCCCGCCACTACTCGCCGGACGTGGTTGGACTCAATACCAAGAATACGCAAGAAAATAAAAGAACAAAGGAAAAAAAATATACATCCCTCACAGCTAAAATACGTTTTACCATACATCATAAATTCACTCTAATCTCCTACAAAGTAATTCCCTTGGTAATGCAAATACTGCTCCCAGCGATTCCGCCATAGTGAAAAACAATTCTGGAACGCAATGATGCAGGTTTTACGGTATTGAGTTTAGGCTTACTTGTTGAATCTCCTCGTTGAACTTTTATATTGTATAAATGACTTATTAATGCAGATACCTGTGAATAAGCCACGGATTTATACTCAGCGAGTTATCAAGCACGAATCTGCCGAAGTTGTTCAATTTATTTTTAATATTATTATTTATTTAAGAATTAATTACTATAAAAACATTGATCATGCTTACAAAAATATCAGAAACCGGATGGCAAAATCTTAACCTTATCCTTATTTTATTCTGTAACCCAACCGGGACTAGCCTGTTCTAGGGTAGACAAGGCTCTAATATTACAATAAATTATGTCAACGTTTCAGAAAATCATCATAAAACTAAATTGCATTAAAATTTAATAGTAAAAAAAAACAAATCGCAATTCCATTATAATATCGACAAACAATTTGAAATTAAAGATTGAATAAAATTAGTATAGTGAAAAGAGTGATGTGCTATCTTATAATGGTTATAAGGACAACGAGCGAAAGCTGTCAATCTAACGACGAGATAGCAAATTTATGAATCTTTTAAAATGCAATTTCGTGTGGGGCTATTAGTATCGTTTTTCAACTTTGAACGAAATGCTGTTTCTATTTAATTTACATTGACATATCTGCAATATCATACACCATTATGTTCCATTCATTATTGGGAGTGGTGATACATGTCTGGTCAGAACCGTGTCCTTTTTACACGACTGCCCGACAAAAAAGAAGTGTAATGTGTCCAGGGTTCATCTAAGTATGTTTTCCGTTTCATTAATCTACAATAAATTCTAAACGCTTGAACCGATGTAGAAGTGTTTGATATTGATAGAATCGTTATGTCATCTCAAGTATCATAGGATACCTTAACTGTCTAAATATTAAGTAAGTAGTTGTCTAAATGTCCAAATGTCAATACATTAACAATGAAAGGTCTGATCGAGTACATTCTGGAAATATACGTGTATCTATATGGATAAATACATAAACCACAAATATTTCATCACAAAAACCGTAAAAAAAATAATTATTCAATACAATAGTTTACTTTCTGTAACGGCAGTCGTGTTTTATATTCTTTTTAATATATTTACTCGTTGGCCATTATTTTAGTCGAGAAGATTGTTATTTAAGGAGCTCACGTCTATGTTTTTTTCTTAGTGTAAACAATTTATTTTTCGTAAAAAACTTAATGTCTAGTGGGCGAAATCAATTTCCTAGTCGTAGTTCAGGCAATTATGCATAGGTTCGTAACGTCTTGTCCGGTGTGAACGTCCGGCCGGCCAAACAAGCCTCCGTTTTTGCTGCCAAAACAAACCGAACGCAAAAACACCGCCGTGCGCCGACGGGATTCCGCTCGTCTCACCGAGGACGACAAAAAGGGTGGAGAGATTGTTTTTGCTATCTGGAGATAATGCGATTTGTCACATCGCAAGGAGCGCCCGCGCGATTAAGTCGCCAAGTGCCAATATCCTTGCCTGTTATTGTTTCAGTTTTTGCCCGCGCGTCGATTACGCTCGCGATAAAAATGGACAGTTTTTGCGTCCGAGAGCACGCAGATTGATGTGGCTATTCTAGTTTAGGTAGTACGTTAAGCGTTTTTTGTGGGAGGTAATTCCGGCTGATGGACACGCAGTCCATGGAACCCGATATATCCGTTGATAAAATGTGTATTTTTTGTGGCGTTTAGGCCGGCGTCACGGTGACGACGATCAATCAAGCGCGAATCTTCTCACTCACAAATCTTATAGAGCGACAGTGGATCATCCAGTTTAGTACAAAGCCAAACGGATATTTAACATTCCTAGTGGGATCGAAGACTATCGCGGTTGTTTGACATTATAAATAAGATAACGAATTTATTGCGTGAGTTTGTAGCACCCGACGTTTCGGTGACGTTGCAGCCGCTATTGCTCAGAGTAGACTAGTTTAGTCGAGACTAGTCTAGACTAGTCTGGAATAGACTAGTCTACCCTGGACAACGGCGGCTGCAACGTCGCCGAAACGTCGGGTGCTACAAACTTCACGCGGTAAATTCGTTTTATCCTATTCATAATTCCTAGTGGGGACTACAGAGGGTTCATTAACCTTCCGGAAGCCAGTCATTCCTCGCACCTCCTACTTAGCTAATTTAAAAAACTATGTAAAATACTACGTTACAAACACACAAGTATCTACAATAAACATATTCTTAAGTCAAACTCATCTACTTATATACTTATTATGCAACACAACATTACCGACTATAAACATCTATTTCTATATATTTACTGTATGACGTATCTGTATTATATATCTATGTATCCCTATACCATGTTCCAGCTCCTTAATAATCACTTCCAATTATCTGCCTTTCTCAGCGACTTTCTATGTATAATCTCAATATTTAATTTCAATTTGTAATTTTTAACTTAAATATGCTAATATTTCTTTAAACTATAACTATAGCAGGAAACGGTTATCGGCGGAATGTTTTTTTTTCTTCTTGTATAATTATGTATAACACGATGGATCGTTGTATGCGCTGTATGTTTTCCGAAATTATTAAATAAATAAGTAAATTTACCATTTACTATCTTAATTACTATTTTTTTTTAAAAGTCCACATCTATTTGGAATGTTGGCTATACGATATTGTTGTTTGAACGAGAAGAAATTAGTTCATGCGAGCGAGACAGAGCAATTTGGTGGAACAAAATATGAAATGAACGATCGTCAATTGTCCCGCATCAAAACTACCTGTTAGAACTTATTCGAATAAGTTTGAGCATGTCTGGTACGGTTTTAGATTCAACCATTTTATTGTCGGTGGGGACAAATGACAGCCGTTCATTTCGCATTCCGCTCTAACTTATTTCCCTGTCTCGTCCACATGAACTTGTTCCGATATTAGATCATGAAGAAACGCAATCGAGCCCAATATGTAATGCAATAAACAATATTATATATATTTATATTTGTATGTTTATGTAGGTATAAGTTTATTGACCCGTGATCGTAGTGGCGAAGCCATCCAGACGGTACCCCCGCTGCGTCCGCGTCCTTTTGTAAAACCGTATATCGCAGTCACAATAATTACGACAACATTACGCAGCTATCCTAGCGCTGAATGGCTCCCGATGCGCGCTAAATCAAAGGATCCGGTCGGGCGCCGTAATCGCAAAGTAAACGCGCTTTTTATTGCCGTACTGTGGTGCTGTTTGAAATTTACAAGTCGCTGATGCAAATTAACCGTGAGCGACGGACGATAAATCTCGAAGCGCAGTGGGGAATAGGGATGTGTCGCCTGGCTACTGTACGCCGTATAAATAACGAGATTAATTGCCGTAGTTAATGCTTTATTTTACTTTATAAAGAAACACACATATATTATATACTATTACAATAGTATTTTTCTACCGACGGCTACAGTATTTCTGTGTTTTTATAAGCACAACTGTAATAAGTATACATAGTATCTGCATATTCGTAATCTACAATATTTCTGATTATTTTAAAATTACGTTAAGAATGAAAACTCTCACTAAAATATCCATCTATATTAATAGCTCTGTGCCTTTGCCGCTGAGACAACTTGAAAACCTGATGAGGTTAAAAAAATATATTAAAAGACATTTACTTAATATATAAATACCCCCCCCCCCCCCCCCCCCGTCTCGTAGCTTGTCCTTATATCCCAGTACTCCGAGTCGACATATTATTTCTGTCTAATTTTATTACTACTTTACAAAAATCACACTTGTAAAATATTTATAAGCTTACATAAACATCTACTCACTATAACCTTGATGGTCGTATGCTCGAAAGATTATAACCTTTTGGCAACGAGCCTACTATGTTGTATTCTATTGTGTGTGCCATAAAGTTTTTTTAATCAAATACACTATTTTTTTATTATTATTTAAATAAAGAGCATGTATAATCAATCAGTATGTTTATAATCAAGGTACCTGTTATAGACATCCAAATAATTTACTATTAGTTTTGCCGTCCATGTTATCAGCGCCAATTGATAAAGGATGCTAATTTTACCACTATGTTGAGCAATATAAAAAGATTATATAATCAGTACTTCTACCAAAAGGAGGACACTCAGTGAAATGCTGAAAATACTGATTACCATTGCCACATGAAGCTCAGAAAGGTTGTAATTTTTTAACACTATGTGTTGAGCAATATATACGAATTATATAATCACTGCTTCTACAAAAAAAAAGATACTTTGCTGTGCTCAGTGACATGCTTAAAATAAAGATTACCGTTGCCATGTAAACCTCTTTTTAATTTTGACTTCTACATTGGCGGTGTCCAGTCTCAACATCTCAAACACAACGATGTACGAGTCGTGAGGTGAGGCTTTCCAGATACGAACGCATCACGCGCACCCGGCTCATGTAAGTGGTCCTTCGGAACCGGACGATATTTACTGCGCGTATGATATTGAACAATAAGTTATTGCTAAAAATAGAATTCCAGGACTGGTTACTGGGTTTATTATTACTTTCGCATACTCGGATTCATTTCAACTCCACTCGACGACGGGGGAGTGCGTAATAACGCCAGGCAATCTTTACCTCCGATCAATTTTATTATTACTGCCTCTTTTTATAGTGATTTCAAATGGAATATACATAATATATGTATAGTGCGTACCTATGTTTATTTACTTTCGTTCGCAAAATGAGAAATTTATAACGGTGCTGAGCGGGTGAACTGGTTTAAAAGCTTGACATTTCTCTGTACTTTCCACGTGTCTACAGGCGGATGCCGACGCTTACGACGAAAAAGCTTGATTATTGTGCGATGCTGCTCAACTAATTACTAACAATTTGGAGTGCGTATACGATGGAGATGTGACCGGTTATGAGATAACAGCTTCCTTGTACGGTGAGTAAGGAAGGCCGACGCTCGAGGCTATCCCAGCTCTTATAACGGGCACAGCTGCTATGCTGTTTGAGAGAAACTCGTAACGTGGATCGTCTTCAGTTTAAAATTAACCTGACATTTGTGCAAGTGAGGATCTCAGAGCATTTTTGCTGTTTGCCATCATTGGAACTGGTAGAGCATTGGCGAGTACAAAATAGAATACACGCGTATATCGTGTACACAAAAAAAAACATACTAAAAATTACTTATTTCTGAAACTATTTTTTTTTTCAATAATTGACGTATCATTAAGCTGTAAATCGCAAATGACCATATAAAATAATAATAATAATAAAACTCTTTATTCTTAAGAAAAGGCGAGCTTATTGCTTGCAGGCAATATTTGAGAGCTAACCTATAGATTAGATAGCTAATAAATAGATTGCCATACATAAGTTAAGACTGACAATAATAAGATAATGTTCTTGATTCCTGAATTCCTGGCAATAATGTTCTTTTAAAAAATAATATGTTCTCATTCAATAACGTTAATTATTCATGTCCTAATTATAATTTGTTATTACACTACCGCCAGCCTGCATACAAGCCTGGCGCGAAGCATATTACATTTACCTTTAAAAAATCATCGAAAATATATCAGAAACGCGTTGTCCTATTTCGAAGACTCTTTCGCCAATCTGTTTCATTCTTTGGTGAAAACTGAGTTGCCTCTCTGAATTCTGCCTGTGGTGTTTTAGCTGACCTATGAAGATGGGCCTAACGTCTAATGCCTTTCTCTCCGCAGAAACGCGACCTTGGCCCAAAAATATGCTCCGCTTGCTCTTGATCAGTTTCTTCCAGCTTTTACATCCCGAAGTCTATTTGGCAGGTACATATTACAAATAAAGATGGTATACACTAAAGTATGTCAGAGGGGTCTAATGTATATTGTAAATCTATATCTTTGTATATTGTAAATATGTACCTAATGTATATTGTAAATGAATGTCCAATGTATATATTTACCCTAGTTAAGGAAATGCTGGCAGATAAGACGGAAATACAATTCGTATATACCTTAACAATGGCTTATCTGAATGAAACCATTGCGCATGACTTCTTTGATTACACATATTCTAAGAAGATCATTCACTTTATGGTATTGAGTTCGGGCTCACTAGTGGAAACTCGTCAAACTACCCATAAGAATATACAATCTATACATAAAAAAATGGATGTTGGTATATCTGTTTGAGCTTAATAGACTTCGACATCGTTTGACCAATCACCATGAAAGTTTGCAAATATATGTATTTTTTTCAAGAAGAAGGTTTTTATGCTATTCGCTTTATTGTAATTCGCCAATACATGGCGCTGCAGCACATCAACTTCTGTACCGTTCAACCGATCGCCATGAAAATTGGTATACATAGGAGAAAGTATAATATTTTCCCGTTTTCCACTTTATTGGAACTCGTCACTAGGTGGCGCTGCAGCACATTAACTTCTATACCGTTCAACCAATCTCCATGAATCCGCTATGCACACCACCCGGGCAACACCGGGTGATATTCTACTAGTACAGTATAAGCGACTTAAGAATGCAGACACCAATGAATGACCCCACGGATTTATTCTCACCGTGTTACCCAGCATGACATCTGCAGACGTCGTCGATCCGTTCGCGCGCCTCGTATCTGATGCGATAACTCGCCGTCAACGTCCCATTTGACATAGCATCGCCCTAGGCGTCAGCATGATCTCCTTCACCGTTTTCTCTTCATTATTGCCGCTTGTATTATATAGCGCAGAGACGATTTGCAAATTCGTAACATTTCAAAGAAGCATTTTCTCCCGGTTACATTAAGAAGCCTTTAGATATTCTCTCGTGTAACATACACGCGTGTCTCTCCCTTCGATATTTATTTATTTTATTCATTTATTTCTTTGTTTATTCCCGTATTACTAATCAACATTGCAGTAAAACCAAGGCATTGAAAAGTAAAATTAATAGAGATATCACCTTAATTATACAAATAGAATGACACATAATAATAGCTATAGGTAATATAAGAATAATAATTAATATTCAATTTAAACGAGTAAGGGTCGGCGGTAAAAATATCAAATGCTGGTGCAATCGAGTGAATTTCATTTAAGCGCCGCAAAGTTAGTGCAAGAGAACGGCTCCGCAAAAATATGGTACGATCGAGCACGAAGATAATTTGCTACGAAAAGATCCATCTTGGTTAGCAAGCTAGGGTTATCAGTTTTACCACGAATTAGATTCAGAATATAGGACGCGGTCAACATTTCTATTCTGAAACAGAGGGAATTATAGCTAACCATGCCTGTGATAAATGCAGTCTGATACCAAAATGGATAATATCCGATAATTTGTTGTTAAACAATATAAAGTTGACATGTTATTAATTTCAGTCCTATTTTAATTATTATATTTAGTATCTAAATGTACTCATTTATTATGACCACTACTTTACAAAAATCACGCTTGTTATATAATATTAATTTGCCTACATAAACCTTTCGTCAATATAATCATGACGGTATGGTCGTAAGATATTGCCACTTAGGCAATAGGCCCACCATATTTTGTATGCAATAAAGTGTTTATTGTGATCATTAGTTAGTGAGTATTAGTTATAATTTGTAATGGTGACGGGAATATATATATTTCTTTTCCTTTTTATTTTTTTATTTTTATTTTATTCATTGCCGAATATATGTGATACCTATAAAAACTAGAGAGCTAGCGGCCCTGGAACAAGTCCTGGCACTTAGTTGGGCAGCAGCAGTACTTAAATGCTAATGCTCATATCGGCCGTGTTTAATTTTAATTTTAATTTTAATTATATATATTTTTTTATTGATATGATTATTAGTGATACTTGTGCACTTGTAAATGAATTGTTTAAAAAAAAAAAAAAAAAAAAAAAAAAAAACAGACATATTTTATGGAATCTTACCCTTGACAGTCTATCTGGCAAATAAAAATACTTTACTCTTTTCGTTATTCTCATCCATATTTGAAATTGATTTTCAAGTTGTAGTTCAAGTTTATTTATTGTAAGATACCTTCTTCGGGTGTAGATATTACAATGAAATAACTTACATTTACAATTAAGTAAAAAAAACAATGTAATAAAAAATTGAAACCAAATCAGTACCATAGAGTATAATAAGAATAACTTTATTGTGATATAAAAATATCACATTGAATATTATACTGGTTTTATAAAAAAAAGACAATTTATGCACATATAGCGAACTTATGGCTAAAGCGATATCTTACAGTCATCCATTTTTACAAATTTAAATAAGAATATAAATGTCAGTAAAAATAAAAACTAATATGTAACAGTAAGGCATGTAAATAATTAGGAATCAGAAAATAAAAACTATTAATAATAATAAAAATTTAAAAAAAAAATACAAATCATCAGAAATAATAAAATACACGCTAATATAATAATGCCGCGTTATAACGCTAAGATAATAACACTAAAAAAACACGTGTGCCCTTACAAAAAGTTAACTACTGTATTTATAATCATTTTAATTACAGTTTTTTTTTAATATTTGTGGTTTACGAATTTATCGATATAGATACATATGTATTTTGAAAATGTACTAAAGAAAACCTTTCAATTAACCCTAAACACAACATATTTACGTTTATTTGTTGACATTTGGAGATTTGGACATTTAGATAACTATTTACTTGCCATTTTAACAGTTAATGTATCCAGTGACACTCGGGATGACAAAAAGATCCTAACGATACCACATACTTCTAAATCAGTTCGACCGTTTAGAAGTTATGGTGGAATAAAGAAACGGAAAACATACATAGACGAATCCTGAACACATAACACACCTTTTTTGTTGGGCAGTCGTGTACAAACAGAGCAAATATGGAAATAATTTGGGTTGTAGTCGAAAAGAAACGTCTAAAAATTATAAATCATGACAACAGAAATATGAAATCAGTCAAATTCCAAACAAAGTCAAATAAATACCCATTTACATCAAAATACAATTTAAAGAAGAAATTAAGAAATAAATGTCAAATGTCAAATAAATGCCTAATTAAATTATCGAATAATAATCACTATGTATCGAAATAAACTATTTTACTACTCGATAATGTTGCCCATGGTAAAAAGTATGAAATCGTGAAAGGTTTAGTGTATTTTCTAATAGAAACTTTTTAAAATATACTTTCATTTGCAATGTCGTAAGATATGAAAGATGGTTTTCTTGAAGAAGCACACGGTTTGCTTCCCACTTCTTCTATACCCTCTTAAATTTCATTTTCTCGTTACTCTGCCATGCGAAAAGAGGAGGCAACGACTTCTCATTACCTGATTTATATCTTCCTGTGACGTAACTACTTTACCCAACAATACACTTTCCTTTTCATAAAACATCCTTGCTGCAGCGAACGCGATCGTTTCCCATTCACCGGTCGTCTACTTATCTAGGAAGTGAGATCTCGTCAATTTTTCTGCGCCATAAATCGGAGAAAAAAGGGAAAATATAGGAGTTGGCGCGTTCGCGTGGGACGCTCCCGCTGAGGAAACAATAACTTTCACTGGCTAACGAACGCACCCGCTTCGTTATAATTAAAGGACGACATAATATCGTCCGCCCTTGCGCGTTTAATTAACCGCAAAACGCGACCATTGTTCGAGTGCGCACTAAATAATACGATCGTGGATGCGCGCGCGCACTGACTTCCGCGATCGGATTCACCAGATCGGACGAGTTTCTTTGCGAAAGATTACCTATACGATTGCACAGGCTTCGAGCACGCGATATTAATTTTTAGAATCATTATAGAGCCTTACAACAATGGTTTGAATAATCTTATTTAATAGTATCCACTGACGCCGAACACTAAACAACGAATTTGGTGTTTCGAGCCTGATTTAAAAATACATTTTTACCCTGTTTATTAACACTGAATGGTTACCCTGTTTATTATCACTATTTGTTTTATAACGACTTTTCTTCATGTTGTCGTGATGGATAATAAACGCGCCGCTTTTGAACGCAGATTTTAAAAGATTTTGATTTACAAACGTTCTACGTGAAGCTGTTTAACTGATTTAAGCTTCCCTAATCGTCAATACATATGTTTCTGAAAGATAGGGCATTGTATCGCCCCATGTGTCCAGACACATGGGGCGATATTGGTGGTTTCGAGGGTCCTCGATCCCCTCCCAGAAATCTACTCTCCTGATAGATGCGGCGTGGTAACTATTAGACTTAAAATTTTTAAAGTGTGTCTCTCACAATTGCTGCAATGACGATCGGTGCTCTTTCCGATGGTTGTGAGTTAAGGGCGATGTCCAGTCATTAGTCCTTAGAAGCAAAGAAGATCAGTCGTCTTTCCGATGAATATGAGCTAAGGGCGATATGTCCCTGAGACCAGGCACTTGTGGCCTCTCTCCTCGCCGCCCCTTATTCTACCCCCCGACATCCACTCTTCTCATAGAGGCGGCGCAGTAACTATTAGACTTACAATTTCTAATGTGTGATACTCACACTTGCTGTACAAAGAATCAGTCATATTTTCGGTGTTTTTGAGTTAAGGGCGATATGCCCTGTCATTAGTCCTAAGTCCAGGAAATTTTGGACCTCTCATTTCTCCGCCCGACCCTTCTAACCCCGACATGGTAGCGCAGGGAGAGCCATCTCTATGGCGCCTCTAGCTGGAAGACTTTCAACCTCGCTGTCAAAAAGACGCGCGCACAAATGACAACTTCGTGCGCTCAATTAGCGCCGAGGGCCGCGACAAAAGAAGAAGAGGAGGAGAGCGGAAGAGAGAGACAGAGTTGCCGTAGCGTTAGCAAGAGAGCGAGAGCGTCTGCCAATGGCGGGGAAATTACGCTTAATAAGATCTGTGATTTCTGCGGAACAGCGGCCGCGGGGGGTCACCGGTTATCCGGCGCGCATCTGCGCGGGCGCGATCCCATCTTCCTGGGTTCCCACGCGCCCTGCGCGCGCGCTCCTCGAGCCACGGCTCCGCATCTTCTTCTTCTATTTCGGTCACCCTTGACACAGGTGGCATGTGTATAACTTCCCAGCAGGCCAGAAGAAAATAATGACGATTTGAAAACGATATACCCACAAATAAAATATCCGAAAATCATAATTTGCACTATTCGCCGCACATTTTACAGTGTGTGCGAAGAATACACCAGTGTTTTTCAACCTGTGTATTGCGGTGTGCCGCCAACAATGCTATAAAATGAGGTGATCTATGGTTCTCATCCCATGAAAAAAAATACCTTTTATTTTTAATGGGATGACGAACTTGATATGGACTACAGATGCATTCCCTTGCCTAGTGTTGACGTTTATAAAAATCACTTTAGACCCGTATAGATTGAAATACACAGAAAATGGGGAAATAAAACCCATAAATATTTTGATAAAAGTATAATAATTAATTACTAAACGTATTTATTCACTTTTTATTAGTAAAAAAACTTCTAATTGAAAAAAAACGTAGGGGATTTCCAAATTTTCGTGTTCCAACTATGCTAGTTTTTTTAATAACCATTTTATTATTGGTGTTCTCCTTAGAACAGGCTCTGCATAGTTAGGAGAGGCACAAAATATGTTTAATTAAAATACCTACGATGTAATTTTTTGATCTTAGAATAAATAATAAATAAATACAAACGGAGCTGCCATGGAATTCACCGACCGGAGTCGGGCCCATCATAATACTATTTTTTACACTTCTGGGGGGTGAGCAGTGGATTCCGGACTTACGAACCGGCTGTGGTAGGTTTAGGACAGCTGTCTTGCCACATGTGAGCGTTCACCTTGCCACCCATTCACTCCCCCTTCGAAGCCATAGAATTTGAGATGCGCAAATCGCAGTTTTAGATAATTTTTCTAAGAAAGAGTAAATAAATTGAGCACCTCGTAATTTAAATTTTTATGAAGTATCGTACTTTATTAGCAAATAAACAAGATTTCTTGTAGTATTTTACAAGTTAGTATAATGTGGACTAAGGAAAATCGTCCCCGTTTAGTTTCGTACCAAATATAGAATTGTGGTAAATTTTCAGATTGATGAAATAATACCTAACCGAAAATGTTTGAAAACGGAAGGAGCCATCATAATTGAATGCGTATACAAAATTTTGGGTCTCTGCTGTTGACCGTTGAGTAGTCCCCTCATCGGGAGCCAACCCAGGGTACATCAGCCATGTCATAGTGAAACTTGGAAGGGGCTATCATAATTAAATGCGTATACAAAATTTTGAGTCTCTGGTGTTGACCGCTGAGGAGTTCCCTTATCAAGAGCCAACCAAGGGTACATCAGCCATGTTATGGTGGAATTTGGAAGGAGCTATCATAATTGACATACATACATATACTGCCCTCAAGAATTGTATATAGTAGTATAGATAAGCAACTTAACAATCAATCATTCTTACCTTTGGTGGCACCATTGAATTACACTATAAAATCAATGGTGGCACCCACGACTGACAGCCCACCGACAAGTGCTTAGGTTATTGTTGAAGCGTGCGTCTGTGTGAGTGCGTTCGTTTCGATCGTTTGTACGTAGCTTCCATACTGCTTAGCTTATATTTCCACTGTGACACCACTGCGGATTCTTAATAGACAGAGAAAGGAGTTATGCAATTTTTTCTCGATCGGTGTAGAACACAGTCAACGAAGAAGGTATTATAATAAACTGCTTGGCGTGCGTGTGTTCTACTCAGCAACAGCAAAAAATATGGAAAAGTCCTCGTCCCAGGGAGCGTTATTCTAAAATCGCTCTGAATTCCTCAGCGGACCGTTAAGAAGCTGGTAACACAGGCAATTAGAGGCGTTTAATGGAACGGCTGGACGGCGATAGAATCGGCTAGATGCGGGAAAGAAACGAGGAGAGAAGTCGTTGTGCAGACTTTAAATTGACGGAGGAACGGGTTAGTCCACGCATAAGGCCCTGTCGGAATTGATCCGTAAGGTTTAGATGCTACTTAATCATTGACATTGTACTAAAAAGGAGAGGCCGACTTGTCACACAAAGACGTTTCAATCGAGATTAGACCGGGCTCGACTGCGGACGTACGAAGAACAACGCATTCGCGGAATACTGTTAATAAGATCGTTGATTCCTGATAAATGGTCTTGTGGGGTAAATAGAAAACAAGTGAGGCGCAGTGCAATCAAGTTGGTGGCACTGCCGGTTATTGAATTTGTTTCAATTTGTGCCATCCGGTGCTGCAAATACAAATATCCTAAAATTGCAAGAGATGTACGTTACAAAGGACGCGTTTTACCGGGAAGTTTTTTCCCTTCCTGTCTAAGTCCAGTGCGCGCGCTACGTCCCGTCCGTACCCACTCCGTGTGCAATTGCCTTTATACCGGGAAATTGCTGAGAAGCCCACAAGATTGGATCGAACACGGCCGTTAGATGAATCGAACGGCGAAGGCGCGAATCGAAACATCCATCTCGGCGACAGTTCGTTTCATAGCAAACTAAAGCCTGCCATTTTATAACAAGCCATGCCGTATACGAAACCGTATTTTTTTTGAAACGAGAAATGTATGCCTGCCAAACCTCAACTCATGGAATATCCTAGCAACATGTTGCAGACATGAAGAAAAGCTATGAAGAACTTTACAATAAATTAAGGGATGTCAATTACAACAGGCGAACCCGTCACCCCGGAGATTTATAACGATAACGAGTCATTCTGTCTCCCATGGAGTGATCGTAAAATACTTAGTGAACAGCAAAATTTAAACTACACCAAACACGCCTTACAGCGAAAAACTGGAAAATGCAAACAACTGGCCAACCTCGCGCCCTAACAACTAGATTTAAACGGATTTCCCTATCCTCCAGTCTGGCCATAGATTCCAAAGGCCAGTACCTCACGTTAGCGGTGATTCAGTTCGAATCTATGGTGGACCGAGGCCCTTTGCCAGATAAGATCTCACGGAATCGGGTGTCCGACGGATCGTTTCTAAGGATAGATGGCGCCAGGTCGACAACTACCCTCGCTGTTTAGAAAACGTACGTTTCTAGACTCCCCCAAGTATTCGCTGGAGCGCACAGTCGTTTGGCTAACGCCGCGCGGTGCGCAAACCGCCCATTACCGCACGCCCGAGGTTTTAACATAAATGTCGAGGAGATGCCGCTTATTCAAAAATATCGCTCAGACGAAATGACGCTACCTTTCAAACATCATCAGAGGTTGGCAAATCTTGGCGGAATAAGGACCAGGTGCAGAAATGGCTGAGTATATGGACAAAATCAACAGTTCTTCTTCTTCATTTTGTGTCGAGCGACCAGTATCTATAGCATTTCTCTACGACCTAGATATGGAATTATAGAAGATGTAATTCAACTTATTTTTAAATAAGGCTCCAGGATAGCTACTAAAATTCTTGCAGGATGCCTTCGCTGCACCTTGCACTTAGTGAGAGTCTTCTAGTCTTGGAATTCACTTCTAGGTGGCGTAGCTTTCGGTATTTCAACCTGCCCCCCCCTGTCTACTCTCTCCTCAAGAGAATGTAGCTGTAGCCTATTCATCGAAGTTTCCACTTCTTACCGAGCCTGACTGCCAGCAGAACTGGTTTCCTTCTCTCTGAACCCGTAGGTACCTCTACTCATCACAATTGGCGCCCAGCGTGGGGTGAACAGTCGGGGCTACTGCGTCCTTCTACTCCATGGCTTGTATTTACGATAGCAGCGTACTACTGAGTAAATCAATCTGGAAGGGGGCGAAGGCGGGCTACCAATAGAGCAATAGAGAATAGAGGCGGCTACCGGCTGCGCCTACAGCGTCCTCTGAAATAGAATTACAAAGGGAGCGTTGGCTGAATCTCTGCTGGTGATCTCGCCGGGTGGCGGGTATCGTCAGTGCGATCGCGCGGCGAGGCACGGCGACGCGGACGCCCGAAAGGGTGGGCGGACGCAGACTGCTCCGACGACACGATCGCCATTACCCTGGGGATCGTTGATTTCGCTAAGGAACATGTATAATTGTTAGTGCCACTTAAAGGTATGTGAGTCTTGCGAGCAATGATTGGTACAAGAAAACCCATCTTGCGCGTATCGAAGCGCAATAGACAATATTAGAAACCAGAGAGATAATACTCGCAGGATATGCCAGGACAAAAACTTGTGAGATAGCTAATAAAAAGCAGGAATTTTTCAAAGACAGCTCACTGTACGCTTGTTCGTTCGTTAACGTGTCCGACCAGGTTTGGACACGTCTCCAAAAATATGCGGCCTGGATGGCCTTGTCGTTTGCCTCGTGTAGGTTCTGGTATGTGATGAAAGTTAACGACTGCGCACAGGATAAAAGGTGACCTCCAGCGCTAAACAAACAGTACGCTAAACAAGCATCTACATAAGATCGCCTATCTGTGCAGATGCTGCCTTAATATCTGGTGTAATCAAAGAGCCGAGTCACTTGAGAAGACAACATCTAGGCTTAAATGACATCATCAAAGAAATCTCTGGGGTTGAAGAAAGCTCAAGACTGTGTAACGAATTATAAGCAAGCGCAAGCACGTAGGATTGCAGTGCATCTGGACTCAGAAGGTCAGACTACAGCTCTTCAGAGCATACTTTCATCATAAATGTCGAAAAACATATGTTCTAAGGGGTATAATAATGAATTTTCACTCACATCGTCAAAATACATCTCGTCACTTTACCATTCGTTATTTTTTTCGTACACAAATATACCTACTTACTTCGAATATCTATGGTTTCTTGCATAGCCCTTTCAGAGTTCCTAATATAGGTACACGAATCTGAGGGTACGGTTCATATGATAGATATATATTATATTATGTATATGTAACGGTAGAGGCACCCCCATAATTGTGTTGGTACCTTTCACGATATTGGGTGCCATTTAAAAAAAGACTTTAGGACTTCTTTATTTAGAAAATTCCAGGTCTAAAAGGGATAAGACATGAGTGAGAGTCGACTCTCAATTCAAAATCGTAACTAGTTCTAATATCGGAAGTGTACACGGCGAAATTTCCTTCTAAAGTCTAAGAAGGCATCAAGGCCGCCTGTCACGTTCTCGGGTGACTCGGGTGACATGCGTAGAGCCAGTAGCCGCGCGTGCAGGTGTCAGAGGCCTCGAAAACGAAAGCAGCAGCCACGATAGTGACAGGTGCGCCGCGCCCGCGCGTAGGAGTTGACTTAAGAGTCTGGCGACAATCAGAGTGTCTGCCGCGCGCCGCGCACTGTCGCTTTCGGCGTGAGTCAGCGTCGCGCAGAATCGCAGAGGGCACACCGTGCGCCCGCCGCGTGCGCTGCTATCGCGGAACAAATCTCGGTCGAGCGCGCGGCCGCACGGAGCCCTGGGGATATTTTCACTGTAGACCGTGAACGAGCAATGAGGCAGAAAGCAATCTAAGATTGCTCGGGGAGAGGCCGGGGACCCTCGGTTCGGCGCGGGCCCCATGTGGTAGACGTGGCCTATCAGAGTGGGAGACGTAGGAATCACCTATGTGGATGACACAGGGCGAGAGATTTTCCATATTGTCTGATAGCTGCGCTGTAATCGCTAAAGTCATTCTTGAACAGCACACAACCGCTCCAAGGCAGTCAATCTTCGAACCGCGTCACACTCGGCGAGTACGTAAAGGAAGATAGTACCGGGATGTCATCTCCTCTATACCACCTGGCGTAGTCTCGACAGACCGAGGGTGAGTGTGACAGAGTATCCAATATGCGACCGTGGAACGCTGCCGGATGAAACCCACCTCCTATCCTGCCCACAGTTGTCAACCCCCATCAAACACCAGTACCTATGAACATATAGCAAACGACAAGGCCATCTGGGCCGCATATTTTTGGAGACGTGTCCTAACCAGGCCCGGACAGGTTAACGAACGAACAGACTCTAAAAGACTTCATTTTGCTCCACAACGTCAATATGTAATGACAGTATCGGTGCGTTCGTGTTTTCTAAGCCCGCCGCTATCCTTCATAGCCGACACTAAAGACCAGCAAAATTGACAGATTCTCTATGACATCCGACGGTAATCGAGACAGATGATACTATTAAGTTAGAGTGGCTTAATGGTCGTTTGGTGTCTGAAAGTCCAGATTATTGTATGTGACGAGTTCGAGGATCAATACTGCGGGTGCTGCAAAGTTCAGACTATGGGCCCAAATGCGTTTCTTCGTGAACTAAATTCGGAATTAGTTCATGCCAGAGAGACAGGCCAAAACGCTAGAGCGGAATATAAAATAAATGATTGACACTTTTTCCAGCATAAATATATCAATCGAACATAAGGCGGCATAATGTAAGAACGGACGAAAACTTTTCAAACTAATTCAAATTGTTTTATGTACGGCGGGTAGTTTCTGTGCATAAAAAGATACGATCGTTCATTTTATATTTCGCTCTAACGCACTGCCCTGTCTCGTTCGCATGATGAACGCGAAGAAACGCAATCGGGCCCAATATCGACATCCCATAATCGCACCTCGATTTCAGGAGTGCGTATCTAAGAAGTGATTAAGTACCCTATCCTCCTTTGATGGAGCAAGTCGATCCCAATCTTGCGAATATTCTCTGCCACGTTGTGCAATCACAGTGATGGTACTTAAACTTTGCAGTCAGTTTTGACATAAACATAGAATGTTTAAACATACGAGTTCATACAGTTACAAAATATACTAATAGAGGGAGCTGCCAGTCTTTTAGAGAGCGCTATAGGCTCGTGTTTGTAAATTACATATAGGCTTTTTCGACATTTAAATAAATTAGATAAAGATACCGAATACAACCGTAGTAAACATAATGCATGTCCAGCCAGTGGACTGGACACACCTGAAGCCCCAAATAAACGCAGAACGCGTGTTGGTTCAAACCCCTTGTGGACGCACAGAGATGCGTACCATGACTAGACGATGATATAGAAAGGTGTGTTTCATTCAATACGTCTTCCTAAGGTATGTTCTCGCGTTACCTAACGTTTCGTCAACGCCAAAGGTCCCCAACTGTTAAATCAGGAGCACCGGATTGGCAGCAGTAAAACAACTACTTTCGGGAGTCATACTTTCTTTGTGCTCGCAACACCCACTCACCCCGATCGCCCTGTTCTACTTTTGCCTTTACCATGTTATTTTCGTATTACCCCATTAGAGCCCCACGCAGTGCTCGACGCCTCCACTGCGCGGCGCATCTCAATCGTTGCGGGCTCTCGATCCGCCGCTTAGCCTCACAATTTCCCCGCTTAGAAGACAAACATTCGCCGGGGGGCAGAGATCGCCATTCGATACGAAGATGTATTAATAATATATTTCATTACGCGAGAAGCCTTTGTGACGGCGGATATTTGCATGCCGGGCGAAATGCACCCATGCGAGGGACGTTATTAAAACATATTTAAGATCGGACGCGGCCGGATAAGGGATGCTCGTGAGCGGGCCGGGAAGACAGCGGACCAGCAAATGCTAGACACGTGGAGGAACAAGAAGTGCGATACACTAGCGGTTACGCTATACACCGCCGAACGTATGCTAGAAAATGGCAACAAATTCAAATTCAAATTAATGTAATCATTTTCAACTTACAATTATAATAACTTTCAATTGTTAAGATTTTTTCAATTTTCAATTTCAAATTTTAATAGTAATTTTTTTTTATCGTTATCATTTTGAGATTTTTTAAAACAACATCTCATAAACAGTAAAAAAATACCTCATTTTTATTTTTTATTACGTAATGTACTAAGAAATGAAACTGGATATGCATATTGTTGCAGATATATAATCGTTACAAAAAAAACATTAATAAGGTACGGAAAAATAATAGCTCTATCCTTATAATTAAGCTCGTCTTTTCTTAGGAATAAAGCGTTTTATTATTATTATTATTTCAGAGATCATCAACATTAGTCCAGAGTATAAACAAGATAAAAAATGGCAATAAAAGCATAATAATGAAGATAATGAGGAGAAAAAAAATCGCACACAAACAATTAATATAATAAAAATACAATTACATTACATTGCATTCCTATCCGATTCGTCAATTTACCGCTTTTGTACGTGTCACAATATACTATAGGTAGTAATATACAAGCTACTCTAAGTAACAGGTAGTTATTGCAAGTTTTTTACATAATACTAGTTTGAGTATTTTAGCTATTATAAAGACAAATAGAAAATCGAATAAGTTCAGTATGATACCTTAATAAATAATTAAAAATAATCGTGAATTGTTGGAAATACATCAAATAAACAGTAAAAACGTACTTTTTTTTAAAAGTAAGGTACAAAGAAAAGAACTGGACATGCATATTGATGTACATACATAATCGTTACAAAAACATTAATGGTAAGGAAAATTAATAGCTCTATCATTATGTGAGCATACACAAAGTAAGGCGAAACTGCACAACCAACTAAACCTAGACAGTCTATATCTGGCTGTGCTGTATTTATGCGTTATTTTTATTGTCGCGCGAGCTGATGCATTTGATTTAAAATTTAAACTGTTTTTAAATCTAGTGATTCCCAAATGTGTTTTTTACATAATTTAAAACTAAAAATAAAACATACATATGTAATTAAAACAAACTAGAACTAAATATTGAAAAAAATATATCATTCGGTATAGTATTTGAAAAAAAAAACAATAACGAAAATACTAAGAAGAAAATACAAATAATAGCATTTAAAAATGACAATAATTTAAAAAATCAATATAATCAACAGGTAGCTACTTTTATAAATGCTGTTTCTCATCTCACGTTATTGGGAAATACGACTCATATTTTAGCTAGGATACGACTTTCTTCTCAAACGTAGCCTTTGAAACAGCATTTTGAGACCGAGATGGGCTAATCTTGCTCGTAATTGGCTTAGAAGAGGTCGCTCTTCGAGTGTAAATATTGAATCGTCCGCCCGTGCAAAGTGGGTTGGAATAAAGTTAAGTGCGGAATCACGCCCTCGGTGTGGCGTTTTTCCACCAAAATGCACAGTCACACACAAACTCTCGCAAAAAAACCGAATCTCCTTTGCAACAACTGACAATTTTCTTTCCTTGGAAATCCAATTTCATTTAGCGCAGCAGTCGAATGAATGTGCACTTTGTGGATTGCCGAGTGAATTTGCATGGAGCGTCGGTAAAATCACGGAAACTATCACCAAGCGGCGACCGTGGCCAACTTCGTCAAATCGCTGGACACGAAGCGATCACGACAACGACACTTCGTGAGCACGAGAGCTCACTCACCATCTCACATTAGCGAGAACGACGAAATTACTATAAATACCAGTGACAATGATGAATAAAGCGAAAAATACTATAATGGAGTTATTAGGAAATGTAATGTGAATCAGAGTTAGGAAGGTATCTTCAAATGAAGAAAACTGGGCAAGAGCGAGAGGCTGAAAAAAAACGAAACAGACTCCTGGCGAGATGTTCTTGATCATTTAGAGAACTGCGGGGTTAAAAACCTCGTCCTATTAGAGAAACTCAAAGCAAACTCGCCGGCCGATTTCATTCGTCGAATACGCTAAAGATTATTCGCCCGAAGATAGCAAGATTACGATATGTCAGTCTGTTTCTCGTGCTTTTCAGGATCTTGAAGGGCGTCGCTCCTGATTTTCTCACGAAGAGTTTTACTGCACTATTAGCTCATGACCGCCCTCTGAGATCTGAGATAACTTGCTGCCCTCTATCCCTGGCCACAACAGTGACTTTCAATCATTCTCTTTCGCAGCGCATGGAGACAGTCTCTGGAGTGCTTTTCCAAAAAATGTGATAGCCGCTCCAAGATTAACATGCCTTTAAATTAGAGACTCAGAAAACATTTAAAAGGATCAACATAAATTTCCCTGCCCTTCCTATTACCCTCCTCGTTAAACCTTTGTGTCCGTATAGGCTTGAGTTTATTTAGCTGCGGCACAATCTGAGCCCACAAAGAATTACTTAATGTATTTTTGCAATTGTCAAACCCAGTATTGTTTACATGTACGCAATAAGCTTTATAATATTGCCTGTAAGTGTTTTTTTAAATTATGGATTGAATATGGTAAACTTTTTGAGTATAGCAACGGTGCACACGGTGCTCTTGGTGTGTGATAACTCGCGATAAACTTTATTACTGCAATGGTAATAAAAAAATAAAAATATGTATCTCAGCGATAATAACAATACGAGAGCGCACGTCAAGGAGTAGTATATCGTTTACTGCGGTATGGAGGGACGGTTCAACAATTCCATACTCGCGTTGTTATGTTTCTTTAACGTATAAAATAAATATTTTTATGCGTGACGGTAATGTGCAAGGTCTTGGACCTTATTAACGTTTATAGAGGAATTTTCTATCAAAGCTGTTACAAAAATACCTGTGTTTTCAATTTTTCTAGTTTCTATTTTCTGTTTCCTATTTTTTTGCCATTTTCTATTTTTTGAAAGTTTGGAGAAAGAAACTTTAATAATTGTCTGATGAGGATTCAACTGTATAACTACTGCGTTCAAAGCGAATTTCAATTTCAGTCAATTTGATCTCATTCATAAAAAACGCCTCTAGTACTCAATAGAAACTTTAATACTTAATTAAGGGTCGACCAGTAGTATGACGGAGGTTTTATACTACCTATGATATTTTTAAAAATTATTTTTCCTTTTACGGAACACCAACCAACGAGAAGGGAAAGTATTGTGAACGCGGATTTTTTTTTTCGAGATGAGCCTCCTACGACGATTAAAACCATTTCCAGATTGAAGTCTGTCTGTGTGTATGTCCGTCTGTATGTGTGTTGGTCTATGTATCTCTGTATATTCCATCACTGCATTCCTAAAAGTAGGTATGCAGGCATCATTTGATCATGGCAAGAGTTGAAAAAGTTATGGTTAAAATCGGTCCACCAGGGGGCGCTCTAGACATATTTTAATCTCGAAACATTCGACTTATAGACTTGAAATTTGGTACACAGATGCCTTGTTGGGCCGAAATCGCATTAAATTTTCGCCGGTCAATATATTTGAGAAAACGATTAAATCAAACGTGTTTAATGTGTCGCATTCTCGCTACTCGCGCTCGTCGCCGACGAACGATTCGCCTTGTTGACTCTCAATATATTCGACATTTCATCGCCGTACCGTGTGAGCTCCTTCTGTGAAAAATTGATCTTGGCTACTTGGGTGACACAACAGATTTTTTGTTTGTCTAACAAAGTAGAACTTTATACCTTAGAGCACGCTCATGATTGATTAAAAATGTCTATATTGTGGAATTTATTTATATCGATGAATCATTGGGATGGATTAGACGTCCTTGCAAAGGTAGCATTTGCGAGAGGAAGTCCTGTACGCATCCAACGCGTGGCACAATGCTCCATGTTTGCGTTGGGCCTTTCATTACGGGCGGGGTTTCGCAGCGGTGCGTCGCACCGTACGCGCCTCCGCTGCCCGCGGCCACGCTCGCTAACGATGATTGAGCGATAATTGGCTGCGCGAATCGCATCTATTGTGACCACCGAACCGGCTACGGTCCTGCCGCATGACGTAGGCTCGTTAGGGACGACATGTCTGCCGCTTCTGTGCACCTGTGATATCTCCTTATGTGGTTAAACTCGTTTTTTTTTCGAACAGACCGTCCGCGCCATTGCGGTCGCAATAAAATGGGGATGAAGATGAATCAAATGTGATACTTCATATTGCAGTAATAGCGACGCGGTGTTGCTGTAAATGATCCCAAATTGGACGCAGAGGCGTGTATACTGCTGTCAAAGTAACTGGTCCGTCGAGCCGGATACAAGCGGACGAAGAGCTCAGAAAATTAATACATCGAATGGAGCGCTATCCCAGCGATTAGTACAGCTTAGCAAAAGTTATTTATATTTCAGATACTTGTTCTCAGAAAAATCTAACTAAATCGCGTAGTATTATACGTGGACACCTTGACCAAATTCTTCGAGATCATTCACTAAAAGGAATCGCATTTAGTTCATAATATTTTGAAAAACTTTATTGCACCCACAATAGAGTACAATATAATGGGCCTATTGCCAAGTGGCAATAAATTACGACCGTACCATCAGGGTTATACAAGAGACGAAAGGTTTATGTAAGTAAAGTTATATAACGTGATTTTTATTAGAAGTAGTGGCCATAATAAGTACATTAAAAAAATAAACAAAGCAATGAAAATATTACAGTAATTAATATGTCAATATCGAATATGAGATATAAGAACAATCTAGGAGACGGGTGGAGGGTGGGGGGAGGGGGGGGGTAATTATACATGAAGTACATGTCCCTGATAGAATCTTGAAACCCGAGCAGGTTTTCAAGGTGGTTCATTGGCAAAGGCACAGAGTTCCATAATCAGGCCGCAAGCACTTCAAATGATTTGGTCATGAAAACTGAAGAATACTGAGGCATAACCAGTAATGGATTTCTTCACTTCTAACTGGTTCGTCTACTTAATAATCTACTTCTTTACTTCTAACTGGTTATTTTTTTAGTAATAATGCATTACTTGTACATACAATCGAATGCAATTAGCGTCCTCTTGATAATACATACAATACGTGCATCGGATGCTACGGTGGTTAATTCAGCTGGTCTATATCTGGCTTTTCAATCAAATCATATTCAGTACACTTTACCATACAAAAGTGGTCCTTCGAGCCGGATACAATTGAACAAAGAGTACAGAAATTTAATACCTACACAGAGATAACATCAAAATATAAATCGCGTTGTATCGTTTCATCTGATGTATATTGACAGAGACCTTGACGACATTCCCATGGTAGCGACCGCCCAGCATCTGGTCCACGAGGTCACCGCCGCTGATAAGAAGACAGGGGGGGTCGGATAAGATCGGGCCGCCAATCATGCATGACGAGTAAACCGTGCCGCGCGCTCTTCTCCTTAACCCTGTTACCATAAGCGGTCGGATGGAAAATAATAGACATTACCGGACGGTAATGATCCGCCAATCCAGGGATGGCTTAACTTTCGTTTTGACATACTGTGTAGGTATGGCTACTGGGCCGCGCGCTGCCGGGCCCGGATATTTATGGCCCGTTCGTGTAACGCGATATCGTGATCGGCAGCGGCGCGGTAGCGGGCGCCCCGCGGCCCGTTACACAGAATCGAGAATCGACTCCCGGTTCGCAATCTCCGGTCCGTTCGATGGACGAGATCTTAGGCAAATCTCTAATAAGGAGAGCGTGCCAATCGGGTAAAACGACTTTGCATTGCGTACGCAATGCGTACGCATTTGACGAATGCGCGAAAAGCGACGCATGCGCGAAAAGTAACGAGCTCGGTCAGGGGACCGCGTAATCCAAAAATCGCGAGATCATTTGTTCAAGTGTGACGGTAAAAAAATTGTTTCTTAGGCTGTGGCAGTTAAAACCAATGGCGAATCGATTATTTTTCGTTCTCCGTCATCAATGGTGGCATCACTTTGTTAAAGCAACGCAAACTGATATCTTCTCGTGAAATACAGAGGACTCATACGGCAGATAACAAGAGATCTTTCCTAGCTTGTCCTCATAACCCATTCCTGCCTTTGATATTGAGTTGACATAGGTTATTAATTGCTGTCTTATTTTCATTATTATGTTTATTATGTAGCTGTACTCATTTATTATAACCACTACTTTACAAAAATCCCACCTGTTATATATTAATTTGCCTACATATATTTTTAGTCACTATAACCCTGGCGGTATGGTCGTACAGATATTGCCAGTGCAGGATTAATGTGTAAGCTACACAAGCTATAGCTTAGGGTGCCCTCTTTCTTGGGAGTGAAGCAATTGTCTGCCCCATCCGAGTGAGCAATTGTCATGTATACTTAAATATAATGCAGCAATAGCTCAAATAACTTAGGGTTATATTAAGTCTAAATCTGGCACTGGATATTGCCACTTGGTAATAGGCTCACCATGTTGTACTCTATTGTGTGTGTTTTTTTTACAAACGAACAAACAACCAAATAGCAACTTCAAGAGCTAGTTTTGAAATTCGTGATTAAATATTAATGGGCGCCTTCCACCTCAAGAGCAACAACAACGAGACTCTGCTCAAATAGTTATGATACTTAAATGGTCCTTCGAGCCGGATTCAACTAAAAATGGATACAATCTCACGCAACTGCGTCTGATATTAAAATGTGTCCGGAGACTCACGATGACCCCTCGTCCTACATTTCCTTACACAACCTGCATCTCTCGATCGCAGTATTTATGTTTCCTACGGTCGACCCATAAAAGGAGCGCGCGGATCAACTTTCTCACAAAATCTGCGCGCAGAGAGCGCAGACCCACGACAAAGGTTACCACCGGATTCATCTTATCGCTAATATCGATTCGTGACCGCCGACTGGTGTCCTACTTACCTCCGTACCCACCTAGCCGGAATGCGAAAACGAACAGTTGGGCACACTGCAACCGCCGGAGCGGATCGAGGACCGGCAAAAAGACCATCCACCCGGTGGACAATACGGCACGGACGGTGGCAAATAGGAAAAATTGATAGTGGGCGTCAATCAGGCCGAGTCGTTACCGTTAAACGCGAAATATTGAGAGGTTCTAACTGGCGGATTAGTATAATGCCGCTATGCGACACAATACCAATGCAAGAAAGTATAAGAATCGACAACAGAGCTTAGCAAAATATAGACGAAGAAACATCAGAGAGTTTCAACAAATGCACAAAATGAAACATTAAGACACTAGTCGCTGAAGAGTTCGTTTAAAAGACTTTGTTGCACGCTCAATAGAGTACAACATAGTGGGCCTATTGCCAGGTGGCAATATCTTACGACTATACCGTCAGGGCCATAGTGACTAAATGTGTATGTAGGCAAATTAATTTATATCAAGCATGATATTTCAAAAGCAGTGGTCATAATAAGTGAGTACAGTTACATAATGAACATAATAATAAAAATAGGACAGAAATTCAATATCGACGGGAGGAATAGGATATAAGGACAAGCTATGAGACGGGTGTGGAGGGGTGGGGGGGGGGGGTATTTATACATTAAATAAAAGTCTCTTAATAGATTTTTAAAACCCGATCAGGTTTTTAAGTTGTCCCAGTGGTTTCAGCACAGAGTTTCATATTCGGGATACCTACACTGCAAATTATTTGGACTTGAATGTTAATGAATACTGAGATATAGACCGTAATAGATTTTCTTGGGAGCGTAATAGAAGGCCATGATATAAAAGCGGACAGAAGAGATTATACATATAAGAAGGCATGTTTGATTGAAGTACACAAAACAGTAGGGTGAAGATGTGAAAATCCCGACATAGTCTAATGGGGAGCCACCCTATTTGCCTACGAAAAGTCGATATGTGATTTTCTTCAGGGAATAAACAAATAGAATACACGCGTTCTAAACCATCT
Organism: Micropterix aruncella; assembly: GCA_944548615.1. Taxonomy (NCBI): domain Eukaryota; kingdom Metazoa; phylum Arthropoda; class Insecta; order Lepidoptera; family Micropterigidae; genus Micropterix; species Micropterix aruncella. The sequence continues at coordinate 11,608,225 of OX155959.1, read as the reverse complement.
TCTTTAGAGTCTAGTTACCAAATAGAGATACACGACGGTCAGAAACAGATTCAGATAATTAACACAAACTGCAACAGTGCACACTGCGATATGCAAAACCGCGACAGTAAAAGCACCTGCACATCGCGCTAATGGGGTTAATGAAGCAGGCGCAAGCTAGGAGGTCGCAGGGAGCAGATGACTAACGATACTGCGCGACATGCTTAACGGCAATATTGAGGCATTTAAATTGATGGATTGATCGATAGCTCAAAACGGGATAAAATGCGCAGATGAAATTGCTCAGAACGGGCGCGCTGCTCGCGCACCGGCTAACTGCTTCGAAGATTTATGCGTTTCGACGTTACTTATTCCGCAAATCAGGCAAGAATTTCTATCGATGAAACGATTTGACACATTTCTCAGAGAAATCGATATATCTCGTCTTTTCGTCCAACTGGATGCATACGGCAATTTATCAGGTGACACCTTGATATTTACATGCATGATACTTGATGCAACATCCATTCCTTATACCTTATAATTTAGGTATATATTTACGTATTATATTGTAATTTTATTAAATTTTGTCATAACCAAGCGTAGGAATTCCTATCAACCGGTTTAGAGACAAAAAAAACTATGTCTAGCCTTTAAAGCAAATCGTATGTATTGCTTTACAGCTGTTATTACAACAATAGAAGTTACAATAACAGCTGGTCATTCGAGCCCGATACAAGTAGAGTAAGAAAAGTGCGGATACAAAATATGATGGGAGAAAATCTTACGTCGAAATGGAATGTATTTCTGCGACATTTTTAGTCTGTAATGGTAATAAACGAAAATATCACGGGCGATACTTGGTTTAGAATAGGTATTTTTATTCAAAGGTGGAAACGCAGTAGTTTGAAAGTTAAACTGAACCATGACCATCCTCGTGTATTTTCCGATATTCAACAAAAAAATAAGGTTTAATATTGCGAAAACATTTCTATTATCAGTTATTAAGGTGTGAAACTAGAGAGTGCAGATTGTTCGATACCTGCGCTGCCAGTTCCTGGTCTAGCTTATCTAATTTATATACCTTGGGGCGGTGAGCGAGAGGTGAAAATAAAACGCAAACGTTTACTGATAAAGTTATAGTCTAGTTACGTACTATACTTATTATTAATTAATGCACTGAACTCCCGATGAACTGTACTAGAGAACTTAACATTTCGGAAGCCAGTCATTCCACGAAAAAAAAATCGAAGCCCTCGAAAATTTGTTGGTAAAAGGTGTGTGCAAGCATACTAATATATACCGGTGGCTTATTCAATGACAGGCTTTTGCCGCAGTGGACGGAGAAATAGAGCCGATAATTGCATAAATACAGGTGTAATATGGATAATACAAAAAACGCCGATCGGCGGGCGTGACCACCCAGGGGTTAATACTCTATTGCACTAATTTGCAACTGTGTCGCCGACGGCTTTTATAGGTGGTCCATTGACGTCATTACCAATGCGACGTCATTATCCATTACCCATGCAAATCTTATGATTATTCACAATTTACTTGATGCTCTATAAAGATCGCGTTTTGTTTCCTCAGATGTATTCCGCGAAATGAGTGAATCTGCTCACTGGTGCTAATTTTTCTACTTGACCTATGTTGGTACATAAATTACGCTTACTGGGTCGAGGGGTCTGTCATTCCCACCGCTCGAAAACAAAGTGAATGTTTGGCAAATTAGCAGTCGCTAAGCCGTAATGATGCGATGAATAACAATGGGTGTAACTTCGGGTTCACGGCAACGGATGAGAGGCTCGAATGCCTGTAGTCGCGGGCGAGCTCCGCGCTCGGCTTAATGCACGCGAGCTCTGATGGTGTTCGAGATAGGTCGACGCTGAGCATCATTAGCAATGGTAATTAATCGGGGACGGCCGTGGGTTCCAAGTACTCGTCTGAGCCCATTGCAGCACATCGTAAATCCTCCGTTAGCAGGGAGCACGTAATGCGCTCAGCGGATGATGGACAGATTTTGCGACTGTATGAATCTAAGAGGAAGAATTAACGCTACACATGTAACCCCCCCCCCCCCCCCCATCTGTCTTCGATCCAGTATTTAGAAATTTAAAGATAATGAAAAACTTCATAACTAGAAATAACATTATATCCAAACTAGATGGCAGTTCTGTAGTAGCAATGAAAACCTGAATTCCGATTTAGGACATAACAAGGCTTTGATTTTAGTCCACATTATTCCGACAAATCAAAAATTTATGGCGTGAACACTAAGAAAAAAACAAAGACGCGAGCTCCTTAAATAACGATATTCCTGACCTCTCTCAGTGTCAGATACGAGTTCTAGTGCCATCATATTTGGTTCTCGTTGAAATGAATATTTAATCGATACCGGTTCTTCATTACGCATTTCCTCTCTAGTTATGTGCTGAAAATTCGAGTTCGCAGTGATGTAATTTTAAATTATATAGCATCATATATACAGTAAGCGCGCGACCCCCGAGGAATCGGCGGTTGGAGAAGCGGGTGGGTGTGCGCCCCCTTCGACCGCCGCTTCATACCCCGCACTGTCCAAATACTAGTGTTGCCTTTTTTGTAGAACTTGAATAGTGCAGGGTATGCAGCAGCGGTCTAGGCGGCGCATAGCCGCCCGCTTTCCCAGCCAGCGATTCCTCGAACGTCGCGCGCTTACTATACTTCTCGGATTCTTTTATTCTGCCAGATGTTGTCGATATTAATGTATGTTTTTTTCTTTATTTTCAGGTGAGTACCAACTGTAACCATTTCAATTATAAAACTCAGTGAATAAGAGACTCAAGAAAAATAGAGCTGAATTTGAGGTATGAAATTATGTATTTGCGTCTGGGGCAAAAGATGATGAATCATTGATGTTCGATAATGGTTTTAATAAAAAATCGTGATTCGAGTGCAACTGTATCCTCATGTCACTTTATTGTCAGGTTATGACTTTGCTATAAGGAAATCACACACCTAAAGACGCCTTTCACCCGCCCCGCCGCGCCCGTTAAACAATGCTCAGCGACAGCGCCCCTCGAGCAATAAATTAAGTGTGCGAAAATAATCGACGTGCGGAATCTCCTCGGATGCACGCGGCGGCGGAATCCGGAATCGGTAGGTCGCTTTGACCTAAAACCTCCATCGCGTCGCGGCTTTGTGGACCGCTACTTGAGTGTGACGACGCCAGGCCGCGCTCTGTCGAATTCCATGAATGAATTACTTAAGTCGCCCGGTACTTAATGGCTGCGATTAACACGCCGGTTTCGCTATGGTGGAACGGCGCTTCGTGGCGCACCAATTTTGATTTGGCTTCAAGCATATTCGGAGCAAGCTCGAAAATAACTGCATCATTTGGATCCCAGATGAATAATTGCACATATTACACACAGAAAAAATACAAACGAAATTACTCAGGCACTTATATAATACTGACGACCCGCCCTCTTCGCACGGGTTCCATTTACTAATAAATAAAATGAGGAGTGCGCTTCGCAAGAAAATATTAAGTATAATTATTTTAACATATAACGTTTAATTATTATTTTATAACGTTTATTAATAAGTTTATAAGTATGTCAGAAATGAGAAATATGAATTAAGTCAAAAATGGTTTGAGTCGTAATTGTATCGTGAAACATAGATCGAAATATGTTCACGGCTTATAGAAGGAATTTAGCTACTATCCTGGCTACCCTTAAACTACCCGAGAGATTTTCTTATGTGCATAGTCGGATTAAATAGTTTGCAATGCGGAGACCTCTCCTGTCGTAATTATGGTTGAGGGTTTTGCTAGTGCGCTCTCAGGTGACTAATGTAGCCGATCTTGGCTTGGAATGTGCGTGCACATTTGGCGCACGTCAAGACACCATCGATGTAATTATACTGTATGGCCGCCAGTGGTCGGGCCTTTTAGCTCGTCGCGCTTGGCATCTAAGTCGAGCAACCTCTTCTTTTCAAAATCATCTACATTGCCCTGCACTAGCAGTATCCATCCTGGGCGATCTTCCGCTTTACTCTCCGTTCACTCACGTTGAAATATAACCTTATGCCTTCAGGACACAGGAATAAACAGCAATCGGGGACAACCCAGATATTACCAATGTCATTCACTGCGGTGGATGTGGGTAAGTACCCACATCAGCACTGAAGTACCTACTTTGTGGTGTATTGATTCTTTATTGACCGCTTTGATTGATCTGGCTCAGTTAAGAAACGGTGACTCTTATTAATGTCATTTAAAAACATCGTGAACCCTGAAGCAAATACAGCTGATGTGCAAGATATTTAGAGAAAAACATTTTACTTATAAAGTGCCCATTTGATTTCCAAATCCTGGGCATGCCTATGTTGTTCATGTTTAGTTACAAGGCTTAAGTCATCGGCTATTGATCGCAGATTTCCCATCAGTAAAGGTACTCTTCATTAGTGTTTCACGTTTTGAAATAATAATAATAAAACGCTTTATTCGTACGAAAAGGCGAGCTTATTGCCTGAAAGCAATATTTTAGAGCTAACCTATACTACTGTATGAACATTATTTGCGAGTACATGCTACATAACTTAACCTATATAAAGAGTATGACAAATACAAAAATAAAGGATAGAAAGAAATATATATTTAACTCTTTGTGGGCACAGGATATGCCACAACAAATAATTTAATACATATAAGGACGCTAAAGTTTAAAAAGAAGGAGAAAGGGAAGGGAAAGGGAATTTATGTGAAAGATTTAAATGTTCTCTGGATATGAAGTAGTTCGCTCTCCGCCGTTTCTATCCATCGTCAAACTCTTTATGCGTTCGTACTCTTGTATCAATACCACGATTCGGTATTCGTAGAAATTCTTTTCCTCTTGTTGTCGCTTGCCATTTTATTTCATTTCACTCTACCGCTACACGTTATCTTTTATTATCTAATTTCGATACTGTTCGAGGCTTCTGTTTCCTGGGTGGAGGTCGACCTCATCAGCAGTCTCGCCCGTCAAGCCTCGAGCCGATATTATCTCAAACGGCATCGCAACTGGATGAAATTACCACGGACCGTCCTTTATTGAGTCGTCATGTGAGTTGATTGACATGCCGTAACTCGGAAGCGATAAATCATACGGATAGTGGGAGTAGTGGTAGCCAATCCTCGGAGCCATTACAGAAGTAAGGGCTTCCATATGCACGGCATAAGCCCTCTTAGAAACCTTGCTTACAATGCCATCGTTGGTGCATGCGCACCGTTATTCCGAACGGATGCACACGGCCAGGGGTCTTTTAGATAAAAGTTGCGAATGGCGATTTGTCTTGTACCAAGACGTTAATACTTTTTTTCTTATTTTGTTTTAATTTTTGAAGCCAAACACTAATATTGTTAATGAAAGTATTTCCTGTAGTTTCCATAAATCAAATAATAATCGACATACATATAATATATAAACTAAATTCGGAGTATAATCACAAAGCTTGCTTAGTACTATACAATCAGTGAATTGAATTAATGGAAAATATACATTATATTGTAACGTTTTGCCATCGATATTTAAAAAAGTATTTTAAATTATGTCCCTACGATATTTGCCAAAGTGGAATTCCCTATTCCGTTACTAAGATTTTTACCGTTATTACTGGGTAAATAATTCTGGCTTATTTTTATTTTTTTTAACCTTGTACTATTAATATTAATATTTGACCGCCACCATGCTGCAAAGTACCTATTTATTAGTTTGAGCCATTAAGGTCATTTTTTTTTACAAACGTATTCAAATTGTTGGTAAACGTATAGTGCCTCTATTGACAAATTATATGTTGCATAAATATACGCCATACATAATCAAATTAAGATATATTCTCTTTTACACTTTGGTGTTGGGAAATCCGTTACTTCCATACTAAAACTATATTCATAGTAAAAATATTAAGTCTTGATACAAGGCAAAATTGCCATGAACAACTTTATGTGAGAAGTCCCCAGTGCCCAGCAGCAATCATCATTGTCGGATTGCTGCCACTGTCGCGAAAAAATCGGATTTGCGTTTTTTACTGTTATTGTTGTAAAATCACGATCGTCCTGTCCCTCTCGATCGTTCTGTCCATGTCCTGAGGGCTGGAATTGGTTAGTTTTCTTGAAATTCTTATTGCAGTGACAGCTTGTAAGCATGAGTTGATGATTTTATCCAGTGATACCTCTTACAAGCTTACAACCTTTTACATGTTACTTACTTGTGTAGTAGAGATTCCTCGCAAACTACTAATTGACGGTTTTATTCGTTAGTACAACTAGGGTTGTCGACTACAGCGGGCGAGCCCGTCACCTCAGGAAGTTTTAACGATTAGTCGTTCTATCTCCCTGGAGTGAGCGCAGAAGACTTGGACAAAACAGTCCACTGTCTAGCTCCACCCTAAACCCGTAAGAGGCCAACGCATTAACCGCGAGATAGCCAGGGGTGTTACCCAGCGGGCTTACACTCAGGCCCTTACTTCCAATTGTGACCAGATTACTCCAGTCTCTCGATTGGTTACGAGTTCGAGGTCGCTTGCGCGGTCCTCTCCCTTACGAAGCGGTGAAACGGTGTATACCGAATCTATCGCGGAGCACAGCGTCCTTTGCCCGGCTGTTCACCCAGGATCTGTTAGTCACAGTGCGCAATCGATTGGCTTATGCCGCACGGTGCGCAGACCGTCCAGGAGCGCCAGAAGGTTGATTCCCAGGGGAAACTAACCGTAAGGCCAGAGTCCTACCCAGGCTCGCACTTCATGCGTGGAGGCCGTCGGATAGGTGTTGACCCGTGAGTGTGACCAACCCTGAACAGAATGGGTCTTCGTGGCCAACTCAGCAAGGGCCCATTAACTCCCAATTCATTAGTACAGTAAATTAATATATATTTTTTAATGTTGTACCATTTACACAACTAAAAAATACGTGTGGCACTCGGGGACTGCCGCGGTAAAGCTATTGCATAGCATTTTTAACAACTTATGCAATTATAATTATTTATTTTATTTTTTCTGATATCAGATAACTGCGCTCTATCGGAAAACGTTGAAATTATTCCGAATCATTTGCGGCTGCGGAAGCAAATGATTCGGAATAATTTAATCGTCTTTCGATAGAGCGCTGCCCACGAATTTTTTATTCGATAAAGCAAAAAAAAACGGATTATTCGAAAAAAATCGTAGATAAAAAGATAGATAATTAAATTATCTTTAAAATGGTGCAGGTTTCATAATAATACGCCAAATAGTATTTGCGTAGTAGTCGTTTTTGTGTTCGGTTAGACCTAATTTCACAAATTAATTACACTATGTAATATAAACAAAATCTAAAATATTCAAAGCTAAGAATATTAGGAAAATGTTCTTGTTTAACATATATTTTTTTCGAATCGTAAGCAGTACTCGTTTAGACGTAATTATCAGTTTAAAATCATTAATTTTCGTTAAGAAATTTCTTCATTCGGTCGCCGCGCGGGCCTAGGCCCGCGATAAAAGCTATGCAATAGCTTAAAAACATCTAGTGAACGAAGTCATTCAGTTTTTTCTATGACCTGAAAAGTTTGCTTGTCAACATGTACGAGGTCTCACATATAGAGCGACGATACGGAAAAAATAACGTAATTTCATGGGAAAAGAGTTCGACGCACCGTTACTAAAAAAGTTGCAATACATATTTCGTATAGTTATCAGCGACACTGATACGAATTCCGATTCAATTCTATTAATAATAATATGACGTATGTTATTTTCCCATTATTTTAATTTATATTTTACATAACCGTGTTATGCTTAGCCCCAAAATTTTAATCCACAGACGGACCGTTACGGCTTGAATAAAATTTGAGTGCACGCTAAACCGGGTTAAGTGCATAATTTGAACGATAGCTCACATTTTCATTCATTATGTTTGTTAATATGCTTATTTATTAGTGGTAGATAGTGTTAATAGCGGTAACATATGTAAGTATTTCGATGAATGGAGCCACAATATGCAGTGTGGTAAAAGTGAAGATTGCGTTCAGAGAGCACGGCTGAAAAATACTCTTAAAGCGACAATGATGTATTTGATTCATTTTCGTTTATAAAAAAAATCGATGTAAGGTGAGGAAAATTGAACCTCGGCTGTGGGGCTCGTCCACGAATTTAGTCGCTCAGTGAGCTATGGTTACGGAAAACGGCGTAAATATCGACAATATACGATATGCAGATGATACTGTACTGTCAGCGAACCACGGACCACGGCATCCTTTGCCCGGCTGTTCACCCGGAATCGGGTAGCCGATAGTCGTTTCAAGAGCAGTCGCTGTAAGGTCCGCATCCACCCCCGAACTATAGGAAACAGTACTGTTTCCAGACTCCCCCCGACTGTTATTCAGAATGCACAATCGATTGGCTTACGCCGCACGGTGCTCAGACCGTCCAGGAGCGCCAGAAGATAGACTCCTAGGGGAAACTAGCCCTAAGTGAGTCCTACCCGGGCTCGCGCTTCATGCGTGGAGGCCGCCGGATGGGTGTTGATCCGTGAGTGTGACTGACCCTGAATAAATGGGTTTTCGTAGCCAACTTAGCAAGGGCCTATTAGCCCCTGTCAGTTGACAGTACTTATGTCGATAATTGCTACTGTTTTAAGTACGTTTCTCATATAAACCGTACTTTGTTGAATATGCTAAAAACGTTCCAACCGCCGACAATACTTGAACTTTCAATTACGTCAACCTCCTTCCCGAAGGGACATCACGCTCAAAATCCTTCCATAAGTTTGGTGTTTTACAACGGATTTTTTCTATTTACCTCCAATGTCAAGCCTTATCACCCAATGAGAATATTTACTGAGGAAGCAGCGGGTAGCCGCCTTAATGCGCTACAAATAAGATGCTAAAGCGGTGCAGTGCGGCATCGCCGTAAATAATGTGAACTGTCATTGGCGTACGTATACAATTTCATTCCGCCGCGTTTGCCGCCATTATCAGCAATAAATATTGTCTCGTTATAACGAAATTCACAGGCATGTTTTCTATGTCCTATTCTGTCCAGGTCACCTCTTACCTGCTTAGCCCACACCCTTTAAGCGGTATGCGTAACGCGATATTTATAGGTTTTGCGACTCCCATATATAATCATATTTGAAAGCGAGAATATAAAGTTAGAGTTCGGGTGAAGAGTGGTATATAATGGCGTTCAACCTCCGGTTCGTTCGTTCGTTCAGTAACGTGTCCAGGCCAGGTTAGGTCTCGTCTATCCAAAAATATGCGGCCTGGGTGGCCTTATCGTTTGCCTCAAGTAAGTCCTGGTGTGTGATAGGGTTTGACAGTTGCGGGCAGGATCGGAGGTGGTCTTCATCCTGGATCGTCCCACAGTTGCATATGGGGTTCTCTGTATAGCCCCAGCGAACAAGATTTGCACAGCATCTTGCAACACACACCCTTAGTCTGTTCAGTCTATGCCAGGTGGTATTCATTTAACCTCGGGTTAAAGTGAAATATTAAAATAAAGAATGAAAATGCCATAGTGAAGATTAATAGTAATCCGGTCTTCTCGAAGAAGAAACTTAATCAGACCAGTGAGAATAAAACAAAAGTGCGAAAAGCAAACAAAGCACATTAGAATACGCTCACTCGCCCTAGTCACCTTCACACTTTCAACTTTAACGGCCAGACCAAACATTTTAACTAAGGTACAATTGAACCATTAGCGAGAGCTGCAAACATTGTGGCCACTTCTCGTAGGTCCAATCGGAAAAACCAATAAAATAAAAGGCAACAGGCCGTAGTGGGCTAAGCGGAGGCGGGGCAGCGAGCGTGTGAACGGCAAATACAAAATCTAAACAAACCAATCTGTTTCTGGTCACGCTTACAACTACGATACTTTGTCCGGAGAAGAGGGAGTCTCGCTCTAAACCTGGCGATTTACACAATTTACGAACGCTCTATTGTTATTGCCATGCGAATATAAACTACGAATTAGAATGCTTGCATTCGTTCCCATCGAGGCTTTTGAGCCTGGCGGTGTTATTTTGAAGAGAATCATTATCTCTATTTGTTTAATTTATTTATTTATTTCATTGATTTTCATCGATATTGAAAATTCAACAGTGGTACAGGCGAAGAATAACTTAAAAGCACGACTTACTCAGTGACTACTTGTACTAAAAACTACGATAACCTTCTATGACTTATATTTCAATTCTATGATGACATATAGCCTAATGCTCTGGGGAACAACAGCAAAATCGATGAGAATTCTTATCATTCAAAAAAGGGCAGTACGCAGTCTATACAGAGCTTCTCCAAGAACTTCGTGTAAGCTGTTTTTCCTCGATTCGGGAATCATTATGATGAACCACCTAAATATTATGTTCGCTCATAAACATACGAGTATATCGGAGGTCCCGGAGAATAGTGATTTCCATGAATAATACAAAATATAAATTTCACCTCCAACTTAATCAGCAGAGGCTTAGCAAGGTGCGAAAGAGTTCCCTGCACTAAAACCTCTGTTTCTTTTAAAATAAAGTCCCTGCGCCTATCATTAGTCTAGGAAAGAACCAATTCAAAAAAAAAATAGTTCATAGCTTAGTCAAAAATCTAATATATGAGTTTAGATAACTAAACAGTTTTGGATAATGCTGAATCTACATTTTATCATGCTGTAAAATAAAGGAAAATATCCTAATAGTTGGCATTTGCCAAAGAGCGTATTTTTTATCCCTTCTTTTTAACCCTTCATTGCTGGATTTGACCATTAATAGAAGTTTTGACAATTGTAGTAGTCGATGATCTATTTTCATGATTATCACTATATTGCCATGATAATTATGGTTATCGACGCTGTTCTCTTCACTTAATCAGCAATTTTCAATATTACATTATTTTCTAATAATTGATAATTCTGATACCGCTTATAAACTACTTAAATTAATGTATATAGTCACAACTATTACGATAGTTAGACGCAATTATGCATACAAATGTAGGAATGCCTACCTACTGGAATAGAATTAAGTTGTATTGTTTTGCATTGTAATACTTGATCAGCGATATAATAATCACTATCATCCGTGACATTATGAGCCACTACTTTTGAAATATATTTAGTGTCTTAATATAACACTATTGGATACTTAATATTACTACGATTCAATCCTATTGTTACCGTATAGACCGATTAAAACGCTCGGATGAGAGTAAAACTCTCCCAATAGCCACAACTGTCAACAATGAGAACGTCGGAAATCACGATATAACAGCACTAGAGGATTCTAAGTACGGTAGAAACGCTGTACGGCCGTAGTGAAATCCTCAACTGGGGAAGACTCACGACGTGATTACGAGGAGAACACGATAGAGTGACTTTATCGAAATGTCACTCGCTAAACGATTGATTTAACGAGCGATCCGAACGCGAAGATAACCCCAACAATCGCGCGACCACGCTCCTCGTGTAATTGTCAATTCAAACGCCGCTTACGCGCGCTTTACAAATACTACGCCATGTCGATCTTCGATAAAATACGGCTATTAAGTTTATCCCTATTTACATCCCTATTTTCCCTCAACCCACGGGAGTGGCGTATTATAAAAAAAATCGGTTGTGTCACCAAGACTTTCCCGGCTAAAGGCTAAAGACTAATATCATCTGAATATTAATTTCATAAATGAAATCGATGTGCCGGCGGACGAATCCGGTCAGGTTCCATTGTGACGACTAAGGCGGCTCGGTTCGTTTCTCGGCTAAGGGCGGTTCGAAAGGTTCGGTCATCATGATATCATCATGATGAATTCGGACCAATATATTGACATCTTACCAAACCATACTTATGATACGGGAGCTCCACAAGATCTATCCTTCAAATGAGGGAATTTTCAACAGGATCTCTTGCCCCATGCCATTCTTCGAAAAAAGTAAAACATTTTTCACACAGGACCTAATTACTGTATTTTAATGGCCCGGAAACTCCCCCGATCTCAACCCGATCGATAATCTCCGGGCCATTAGCAAAAAACGGCTCTCCAAAATGGATTTTACAACGAAAACCAAGATGATCAGTGCAGTAATTCAATTCTGGTTTCACGATCATGAACTGAGATGAAGCTTTCAAAACCTGGTAAATGCTATGCCTACAAGAGTGAAAGGTGTTATCAACGCAAAAGGAGGACACATTTTATATTAAAACTAACAACCTATAACTACCAGTACGGTTTTTGTATGTGTATGTCCAATAAAGCGTTTTTTGAAGAAAAATACTTTTTGTTCCGATTAATTCGCACGGTACTGTATATAACTAGTGCGTGACCCCTGGTTGAACGTTTTCAGCTACAGCCTTTTTAACTATTGCCAAACCAAATGATGCCTGCATGCCAAATTTTAACTCAGACGTATTAAGCGTTTGGGCGCTATCGTGGAGGAATACACACAGACACACAGACAGACTTTAGTCTGGAAATAGACTAAATCATCTCAGGGGGGCTTAAATTGAATATTTCCATCTTCACCTCGAAAAAATGTTTAGCGCGTTCGCAACACTTTCCCTCCTGGTCAGTTGATGGTCCCACTTCAAAACCACTACTGAGTCCGCTGGCAAATAGCCGACCGTTTCCATTGGTGCGCTATTCTCTCGCTGGAATTTATTGCTCTCTCTGTCACATGATTTACGAGCAAAGGGTATGTGAAGCCAACTTACTTATATCTGAGGGCATATCTAGCTAATATATCGATGATCCCAAATAGTATAGCTTCTGGAATACACCGACGCTAATGTTGAATTAATTACGAGAACTGCGCTTGAATACGTAATAGCAGAAGGGCAACGCGAGTTACCAATGCTAATGCCAACAAGAAAATGCTTTTAATTGGTAGTTCGATGGCGCGAGCGCAAAAAAGCGGCGACCGTAGCGATTCGTTTCTGTGTCATCACTTATTATTTGATTTGTCAACTGTCCCGTTGCGCCATTTGAAATAAATAACAAAAATCTGACGGCACAAGCGAAAAATCAAGGCCGCGCTTCGACCAGAACTAGAAAAAGATTTCACAATGGGTTATTTTAATGTTAAAGAAGTGACTCGAGTAACTGTTCGTCTTGAAATTTTATGCAAGCATGTAAATTTGATTAGACGGATTCAAAGAATTTGTTTTATCACTGTGATCTTTTCACTAGCTGTGATTTTTTGGTGTTTAAACTGGTTTCTATTCTTCTTCTTCTTCTTAAGGTGCCTCTCTAAATAGTGAAGATTGGCAGTCAGCTCTGCATACTTCTTTTTGTCCTTCGCCAGGCCAAACAATTTGGCGACACTCATAATCCCGGTCCATTCTCAAATGTTCCGCAACCAAAATTTCCGTCTACGGCCTGGTCTTCTCTTCCCTGCAACTTTTCCCATTATAATGAGTTGCAGTTCGTACCTGTCGTGCCTAAGCGCGTGACCCAGGTATGCAGCTTTGCGCTGTTTGGTAATCTTCCATACCTTGCGTTTTTGGTCGACATGCTATAGAACTTCCTCATTAGTGATTTTCTGAGTCCAACATATCGACATCATGCGTCTGTATGCCCGTATCTTCTGTATGCCCTTGCTTCTATACGTTATGTTTCTACGAATGGTTTCTTTTACGATCTTCAAACAATAAACTCTTGTAACATTGTCAACTCTTGTAACTCTTGTAACAAGGGGCTGGAGTTTATCCACATAGCTGTTTATACAATTCAATGAAATGACTAAAGTCCGGCCCACCGGTATAAATACATTTATGCCGGTGGCAAATAAAGAAGTTACTATTATCGGTAAAATTACTAACTGAAACATTGGTCACAAATTGTTGGCCCTTTGCTGCCCACAGCCTTTCCCTTTTTATTTAATTACCGACCTAATAACAAATAAGTCTAGATTCACGAGTTTGGAAAAAATCTGCGGGTTTTGCTGTCATTCCATTTCGGAACGCGTTAAAGCGTTTATACATTAAAGTTCGTGAAAAATTTTGGTTTTTCAATATTTTTTATGTTAAATTTAAAAATTTTAAGACATATAAGACGTTCGTATACGAGTACATTTGATTTTTCGGGTTTTGTACCAAAGCGTAGAAACAAGAACCCTCTTGCGTGAGACTTTATTGTCTGTCTGTCCGGCAGTGGAATTAGTCTACGCAGGTTTTTTTAATTATTGACATCCATATAGTGGGTGAAACAGTACGACGAACTAAACAACTTTTATTTTTTTTTATTTTTTATATGTAGTATAAAAGCTATGAGCACAATGCGCTATTTATCACTAATATTGTTTATCAGCGATATTTTATCTACCGCTAGATGGCGAAGCGCGCTCAACTCTTCTCAAACTTTTCTTCAATAAACAAAAATTACAAATGAAAAAAAATATATATTTTTATTTTATCAAAAGTTGCTTACTTTGTCGTACTGATTCACCCACTACAAGGATGTCACTAATTAAAACCTCACCCTGTATGTTCCGCGGATTCTGTCGGCTAGTTTTAAAACTAACGACGTGAAATTTGGCTAAGACAGAATTTTCTGAACCATGCCACACAGCCTTTTATATTTTCGCCGTCAGATTTTTGTCGCCAAATGCAGACCCCTCCTCTTAGTCATAAATGAACCTTACACTAACAAACAATTAAATTCTAGACTCCGAAAAATGTTCTACACCCCTTTTCTAATATTCGGATAGGAGCACAATGAACGCTTATAAATTAGGGCATCTTACCTCTAATTTGATGGCTGGTACTTAAGAGCTTGCAACAAGCGTCCTAAGTGTTTTCGCCGTTATTATTTTAAGTTATCCCTTCTCGAAAGCCGGCCTCTAGGTACAACTAGTTGTATAGTTAATGTGCAGAAACCACTCAGAATATTAGCCCTGTATAAGCGATTATTCCATTATTTGCATGGCCGTGTGCGTTACAATTCACCGTACATTAAGCATCAGTGCGATAATCTCCATTTCAAATAAGAGTAGAGTCATTAAATTAGTCTGTCCTAACGGCATGTGATGTTTCATTAATGGCTCGTCACGCCAACGCAATAGCATCATTATGTTTACACGTAATTTCTTAATTTATTCCGCTTGTTCAAGTAGCGCTTGTATAAGTTTCGGGGCCACGATTATCATAAATGTTTGACATCCGAACGCACCGTTAAGATCGATCGAGTTCACTTTGAATTTATGATCGCCATTCGTTTTAACGACGCCACGTAGACAAGTCTCGTTTTTAACCGTATGTCGCCGTAATGCCCACCAAACGTACGCTGCCGCGGAGTATTGTCACGCCGTGCGCCGGTCGGCATACAGCATGTTTGATTTGTACAGTGCGATAGAGGCAAAAATCGTGTATTTTTAGATTTTGTTTCGTGAAATTCTTCCTGCATTGGTAGTCATAGTCATAGTCATGGTTTATTATTTTCCGGTTAGCATACAGCATGTTTGATTCCTACAGTGCGATATAGGCAAAAATCGTTCATTTTCAGATTTTGTTTCGTGAAATTCTTCCTGCATTGATAGTCATACATAGTTTACTATCTCCAAAAAGTTATAGACTTTGGAATACGTCATTTTACATTGTTAACGATTCATAACGTCATTACGGAAAATAACTGTCAATTGTGGTTTAATTAGTTCAAAATATTCTATATATGAAAGATGTTTTCTATTGTTATTATTATTATCATTTTATTATTAATATTAGTTTGATCTTTAATATGTTGTAAATATATTGTGTTTTTTTATATCTCTACTTAATATTACTTAATAACGAATCTCTAGTGATAAACTTCTAATGTCAGCTCGCAATCTTTAATAAGTCTTAAATCGCACATCTAGGCACAGGTGTGAGCCTAGTTAGATGTGTGACGTGACACGGGTTGCATTAGATTGAGATGAATCAATTTGTCGCTTTAGAAAGTATATTTTTTTTCTTGTAACCTTAGATAAGACATGAAAAAATTAAATAAATAAAATAAAATATTTCAAAAATATATGCTGTTTTATATTAAGGCAAGGCACTTTTAGTTCAATTGCAAAAAAAATATCAGAACCAAATATTTTGTACAATATTAATATCCCACTTCACCCTTAACAGTTGAATAACAGATGTGACAGGCCATTTAAAAATCCCTCAGAAAACTTATTAGGTAATGACTACTGGCACAATTTATTTCAGACATCATGTTGACAATTTAAAATTTTGCCAATTTCTTTAAGTGGGTATTTGACCCGACACGCCTTTAAAAACTGGTCATTCCGGTCTGGTATACAGACGGATCTCAAATAAGCGGGAATTAAAACAGGAATAGGTGTATTTAGACCAAGTTGAAATTCGCTACGGTCCTGGAAATAAGACCATCTATCGCTCAAACAGAAATTCGTGTCGCTCGATTTTAATGTTTAATGGCTAACGATTTTAATGACTTGTACGGTGCGCTAGAATCTAAAGTGCGACCCACGAGCTCTGATAAATTTCACAAATAAAGGATCTACGGTTATCGGGAAAATATTTGAAACTGGATTTCGCGGCCAAAATCATTGGTTGAATCGTTGGTCGCAAATGATCGGTATAATTTTGCGGATATCCGGATTTTGATTTCTATTGAATTACCTACTTAACAACGAATAAGACGGTTCACGGTTCACGGTAATAAGGTTCACGGTGTTCCGATTTTTTTAAGTCCGAGGCAGACGCCCTTTAACCCCTCCCCTTACTTAAAAATGGACCATAATACACTTCGCTAACCAACAGTTAAATTTTAGTCTCCGAAAAATGTTGTCTTCCAATAATGTTCGTATCGCTTTACGCTCTACGCAATACGCTCCGTTTGTATTTTATTTTTTATCGGGAGTGGGTGGGTAGAAGGGGGGGAGAGAGAGATTTATATTTATTTATTTTTAGGAAAACCAACAGCTAATTATAATTTAACAAAAAGACGGAGAAGTATGACAGAGAGCCAATTAAAGGTTTTCACGTTTAAGTAACGTTGTAGAAACATATGTGACCTTTCAATTAAAGCTATCGGTAAAAAATACATCAAAAAATATTCAAAAATTAGTGCTAAAGAATTTACTGGTCAGCCGCTGCCTAGCTGAGTTAATGTTCGTACAGAATAGATCAAAGTCAAATCGTTTAATCAAATCATTGAAATTGTCACTTGTTCGCCACAGAAATGAATTTTGCCTATAGTTGGTACCAGCATAAGGAACATGAAGAGCAGAGTAAAATCTATTGAGTTTGGAAGAAAAACGGAGATTAATTTTATTTAGTAAGTCGGGACAGTTAATATATTAAGTAAATGTCTCTTAACAGATTTTTACACTTGATCAGGTTTTCAAGTCGTCGTAGTGGAAAAGGCACAGAGTTTCATATTCGGACTGCCTGCAAATGACTTGGAAAGTGTCTAATTTTCCATAAAAGTGATTGATTCGTTTTTAAACAATATAGTTAAGCGTTCTATCGCCATAGTATTTATTTTGCTCGCTATACCCCCTTCAAATACCCCCTTTCGCGTAGCCGAGTTCCGTGTGCATGATCGGCAGGTATTCGTAACAAACCGTTGTCTTTGTTGTCAAGCAGAATCTTATACCATACGATTTAAATATATTTGGGCACACGCTGTATGTTATGAATGACCATCGTACTGAATGCTCGATGATCGCTGCATATTCCCGTGTTCGCGTCACGCGATGGTTCACCAGCGGCTCGATATGATCCAATAAAACACTTATTACGGTAATCGATGGTATCACGTGCGCGGACACGAACTAGGGACCGCGGCATTCGTGCTCTGCCCTAGCCGCCCGCTCTCATACATTCGACGACTGTGCATACCATTTCCTGATCCGGAAATGTAATCGGTGGTAGCGCGGACAATGATGATGAAGCTAAAACAGATCTAGTAAACATGAACTAGATTCAAAAGCCCTGGTATCTTTTTCCTAATGCTTTATTTATGTCAGATTTAATTTAATTTAAACAGCAATGAAAGTAAATATTTTAAAATGTTGTCACTCTTGTCACTAACTTGATCAATGAACTCGGGGAATCTAGGATTTTGGCACACTTTCAAATCGAGGTTAGATCAGCTAATAAACCGATGGAAATATAAAGCTAGCGAGAGCTTGTAATTAATCCGAAGATTAATTCCATCCGTAAAATGCGACGGAAATAAACACGAAGAAAGCACGCACAAAAAAGTCAATCAAATCAAACATAAGCAGACATTCAAGACTGACCTTAAATATATCAATCAGTGACTTTGCGTAAATCAATAATTTAGGGCTAACTACTGGCTTCGACAGATGCAGCAGTGTTAAAAAATGTTTAATTGAGACTGAAACAGGTCGGTGGATATAAGTGACAACTGACGCGGACGAATAATTAATGAGAGACTTCGGAAAAGAAGACATGCAAGAATGTTTCGTAGAAGTAATTTGTAATCAGCATAATTTCCAAGCGTTAAAAAAGGCGAAGCAGTGATAAGTGATTGTCTTGCGAAACACCAGAATATTTTTGCAAAACCTACTCATCTGGCTGCAGAACACAGTGAAAAACGATTTAGCCTGTTCAAATGTAAAAAATATTTCTTAAAATGATGTAGACTTACGTCAGTATGTTATGAGACTCACATGCTTCATGATGATTCAGAATCATGAGATCTACGAGTAATTTACTGACAGTAACAGACCAGAAGAGGACATCAAAAACGTCGTTTCAACCTCACTAATAGGTCACCTAAGAATTTCAAAACCCATTTAGCAAAGATTCAATCAAGTTAAAAAACTCATATAGTAATTAGGAGTAAGAGTAGACGCAACCAAAATCATTCTTCAAGGCACTTTGCAATGTATGCACATTCTTATACAGTATTTAACCAATTTTTATTTTATTTAT
Organism: Micropterix aruncella; assembly: GCA_944548615.1. Lineage (NCBI taxonomy): Eukaryota > Metazoa > Arthropoda > Insecta > Lepidoptera > Micropterigidae > Micropterix > Micropterix aruncella. The sequence goes on along the minus strand of OX155959.1, from coordinate 11,589,360 downwards.
TTATTTAATCGTCATTATCTAAAACTATTTTCTTTGCTACATTATATACACTATTATGTAGCCAACGGCAAAACTAACTGAGTGAACTCTTCGTAACTATTTTTGTTCTGTGCCCGCCCAACTGGGATGTACCCGTCCCAGGACTAGAGTCTCCAGAGGATTTTACATTTACACATACATTTAGCACAATATCTAAAATAAATAACTAAACGTATGGAATAATTCTAAATAAATTACTATCAAATACTCAGTCCCAATTAACTACTTTTAACAAAACAAATTAAATCGTACATTAAAAGTGTACAATGCAATAAATAGTACTCAAACAAATTTAGTCAAATATAAAAGAATGGCCATGGCCAAATAATTAAAATAATCGGGGTAAATACATAGTAAATTTTAATAGTCAAATTATAAATATATTAGTTATAAATAAACGAAATAAAAATAAATAAAATATTTATAAAAATCGGAGACTATCGCGATTATTTGACATTATAAATAGGATAAAAAAACGAATTTACCGTGGAATTTTGTAGCACCCGATGTTTCGGCGATGTTGCAGCCGCCGTTGTCCTGTCTACCCTGGACAACGGCGGCTGCAACGTCGGATGCAACCAAATTCACGCGGTAAATTCGTTTTTTTAACTTATTTATAATATTTGTAAAAGATAGTCAAAAACAATAAAAATTCCAAGACAATAATAAAAATTCAAAGATGAATCTCCATCGATTTATATCTCAATAATCTCTGCTATATATTTCTTGCAGCTTCTATGACTAGATGTCTCGACTTTTAGCGAGATATATTAATTCTTGTTTGCCAAACAATACATACAAACAATATGTTTGGGATTATTATGGTGTTATGCAGGATGCATTCCGTGTGAATAATTCGCCGTCAACAGTAAATAGTTCTGAGATGTTGACGCCACAGAGACTGCTTGTCGGCTCCTTTTAATTTATCAACCTGTCCGGTTTTAATTCGATTCCCGAAACCGCTAACGGTAAAGCCGCTTTTTATTCCATTTCGCAAAATGGTCTCATGATTCATACTAAGAGTCGTATTTTCGTTATCAGAACCTTTACAAAAAACACTGTTTCTGCAAACAGACTGCCTTTTAATTAAACCCGGGGCGTTTTTATGATACCGTCGTAATTTAACCCCGCGCACACACACCCATATAAAATATCATAATTTATTGCGACGCATTAACAATGTTTATTAAACATATTAGGACTATAATTTTGTTTGATATTTGACGCGAAATAGCGCCCAAGCGTCGATTTTACGATTTTTCTGGGTCGATAAACCCATTCCGTTTAATGAGTATCGATGCTAGGTTATTTTTCCGGTCGACGGTTAATGGCAGTTGCAAATTTCGGTCCAAATACTGCGTGTAGAGCTCGGCAACAAATCGTTAAATAGAATGCATTATTCAAGTCGACATACTTTAACTGGCATTTTAGTGTTTTGAGCTGAACTGGAACGATCGCAGGCCTAGTTTTGCGACGACACGAGCGAATTCCGAACACAGCTTCGAAATTTAGTTTACGAGTATGTACACTTGAGACATACCTGAGTTAGGATGAATGGCTTACAAAGGCATGGAATACTCACCTGTAATGAAAGAAAAACAGAATATTAGACATATAATTAAAGTTTACATGAATACAAAGGTACATCGATAATGATTAAAATATCTTATTTCAACCTATAACAGTCTGAAAAAATATAATTTAGTTTTGGCAAAATGTTATTGCAAAATGTAGTTTTGGCAAACTGTGTTTCGGAAAAATTTGTCTAGTAAGCAAGTGAGTAAAAAAAACGTTTTACGCCTAATGTACGTTATTTAGGTATTAATCCTCGGGTAAATCCAAGTCTCCGAGTTCGAGGTACGCATTCGCAAGGTGCCATATTAGATGAAATGTTTTTTTTTTAATAATTCCTCAATGGTTAATTATACGACAACAATATTAACAACAGCTTAAATTAGTTACCATTTTCAAGTACTTCATTATTATGCAAGTTGAATAAGCAACGAGTGACAGTGGAGTGAAGATTGTCCAAGAGGGCCCAAACCTAAATACATATTAGGTATATAAAAATCATTACATACCCCATCTTTTGTGAGGCAAAACCCCCAGCTGACTGGACTAATTTAGAGTAATATAACACAGTCACAGTGATATTTCATGAAATTTTATGTTTTCTTGTCTTCTTGATAAAGAAGATCTGATAATAAAATCATTTGTGAACATGTCACCTAAGTTAACATGGAAAGTATATAGACTTAACAGACATATTGAGATGTCAACCACAACGGGCGAGCCCGTCACCGCAGGACGTTTTAACGATTCATCGTTCTATTGACCGTGCAGTGAGCGTACAAGACTTTGGACATAACAAATCCGACGTCTAGCTACGCCAGACGTCGGATTTGTTATGCCGTTAGAGACCAACGCCTTACCGCGAGTAGCCAGGTATGTTACCTGGCGGGCGGCACTCGCGCCCTAACTACCAATTGTGACCAGATTTCTCCGGTCTCTGGATTGGTTCCGAGTTCGAGGTCGCTTGCGCGGTCCTCTCCCTTACGAAGCGGTGAAACGGAGTACTCCGAATCTATCGCGGACCAAGGCGTCCTTTGCCCGGCTCTGAACCGGGATCGGATGGCCAATGGTCAATTCAAGAGCAGTCGCCGTAAGGTAGGCAACCACCCCCGCTCTATAGGAAACAATACAGTTCCCAGACTCCCCCGATTGTTAGTCGGAGAGCACAATCGATTGGCTTGCGCCGCTCGGTGCGCAGACCGTCCAGGAGCGCCAGAGGTTTGATTCCCAGGGGAGACTGGTTGACCCAGTGTCCTACCCAGGTTCTCACCCCGTGCGTGGAGGCCGTCGGATGGGTGTTGACCCGTGAGTGTGACCGACCCTGAACACATGGGTCATCGTGGCCACCTCATCATGGGCCCGTTAGCTCCCAAAAGACTTAACAGACAGACAAATTATACACTACTGCAGATTCTGTTAAGTATGGATTTCAGGTTTGGAATATATATTAAAAAAAGGATTACAGACTTGCTCGCCAATGTTCAGGGAAGGTTTACTAAAATACCTCGAGAACTACAGAGACTAGAGTATTAGGAAAGGCTGCATTTCTTAAACCTGGCAACATTATAAGACCGATGTCAAAGTAAAAAATGCTGCATAACTTCTACAGCGGTATTAATGTGGATGAAATCTTCACGTACAGCCAAAACACTAATCTTCGTGGACAATCTTTAAGCCACCAAAGGTAACTTTCCATCAACCCTACGAAGTACTTCATCTGCTTCTCTGATATAGTGGGGCGGACAGTGCCAATACGCTTAAAAACTTTTTTGATAAATGTATGGGTGTGTGAGGGACCACCCCTCACAAGACTCCAAATTGTTCGGTGTGAGGTGGTGGTATCAACTTACGAGTTATCTCCGTATTGAAAGGCGGTTTTGAATGAAGTAGAAGGTATTTATTGATTGAAAGTATGATATTATGTTGTTATGTTGACGCGAACAAGTTATGTTGAAGCGAGTGTATAGATGCGCGACTGTGGTTACGAGGATATACGGATGAGGATTGTATGTGTGCTCCTAGTATCTTGTACTGGGCAAGGCTCGAGTCTATGGGATTACACTGATGCTTCGAGACTAGGGAGGATAAGGAAAGGAAACCAAGGAGCCGGATTCTATGACACACCTCTTGAGAAGGGTACCGAATATGCCGTCGCAACCGTGGGAGAAGGTGATCACGCGGGGAATGATAATTTGGTTGCTTTTTCGCCGGTTTATATAGGCCGATATTATGCCCTATGACACGATGCATCATTATGCAATCCAAAATATTCCGAGTAAAAGTATTGTTTCATCGTGCTGATTCATGGCTGCACGGGTTAAAATAATAGCTGAATTGTGTCAGTGTATTTCACTGGAAATCGATGCATTTGTTGATCGCATGTAATGGACTTAGGGTCCGTTACAGGTGTAAAGTAATAGAGGCTAAAATACCCACTTCTGATATGAACATGTCAGCAGCTTCCTGTTCACCCATAATGGAACAATAATAATAATAAAATAAGATAACATCTACTGTTTAAATTCTCACTGCTTTTTGAATAATGTAAGTATAATTACTTATTCGGTAGAATTTTCTGGTGAAATTATAAACGTACTTATAGGTACGTCTCATGACAATAGCGCGACATTTCCTACGAGTAATCATCTTATTACGGCGGGATTTTACATGTCAGCCGACGCCAACAAGTGACGTAAATTAGTAATAGGTTCGGCTGATTTCGTGATAGTAGTTACGGTATGACGGGCAGTTTCGGACGGAATAAAAGAGAAACGGTTCCTAGGGAGCTTGTTAAAAAGGCGATCGTTGACCCGTGCGCAGTGATTGAATGGCGAAAAGAAGCGTCGTCGGGGAGACAAGACACATTGTGTGCGATATCGCATTGGTCGAATTGAAAAACGCGCCGAACTTGATGACAATGCCTATACAGTTATGGACCGCGGAGGCACGCGCCTGCGCGTCGACACCGTGGCGAAACTTGGCACGAGTCTTTGGTCTGATCCGTGGAATTATTTGGGCACAGGTAACTTCGTTACACCGCTTCTATAACGCTGAAAGAAACGGTACTATCATACTATACTCCGTGGTACTATGAAATAGTATGGAGAACAAATGTATGGAAATGACTCTTCAAGATTTAATTCAATATACAGCAGTAAAGCTCATATATGTCAAAATATTACGTAAGATATTTCGAGTAATACTTGTATACGATGCACAGTATGAGAATACACTCTTTTTTACAAAATAAACTAATTACTAGCCCACCATGAATTCACGTGTAGGTAGAAAGGGACAATTTCAGCAGGTAGAAAAGCGACCCGCGCGCATCCATTCAGTGCAATTTTCAAAGTCTTTTTAAGTATCAGCTTTCAAATGGTAACCCCTCGATACTAGCTTAAGCCTAGTAAGGACACACTTGAGAGGTTTTGTAATTATTCTATATAAATACACATTAAATGTAATTAGGATAAGAAAAAATGTATAATAAACATGTCACTGTATTGGAAGTATTACATAAATAACATAACATAACTACAACCCTTTGATAACGGCCAGCTATCTGGCTGATAATTAGCAAAGCGTTGTGATCATGACAGATTCATCATGGCACCAAACTCTTTCACCTCTTCGAGAGGCTGATAGGTGTACCGCAGGGATTCATACTTTGACATGTCTTGTGTGCGTTGTACACATCAAATAGAGCGACAAACTTAAGTACTGCTCGTACGATATGTATACATCTGCATGATACCCATTTGATGCATGTCATAAATACCGATCTGCCTAGTTCTGCTGAGAGTCAGATTAAAGCATATTTAGAAAGATAACGTGGTCAAATCAACACGGCCCAATGATTAATCATACTAAGTCTCGCTTTATCGTTGTTATTAAGCCATCCAGATGAAAATCGCTACGAACGGATCCCTTAAAATAAACGGTGAATTCAGAGTCTCCCTTAGTATCTACGGCAAAAAACCAGAATTACTATTTAATCCTATACTGGGTTTCAAAGAACGTTTCAGCAAAAGGGTCGTTTGGGGTTTCGCTTGTCTGAAGGCCCTCTATATGATAAGGTAATTTTATCGATTACTGACTTGATTGTATCGATGGCATTGGCAACTATGCATATAGTCTGTGACTATAAGAAGACTGTAGAATAATACAGCGTATGCAAAATATTTTGTTTTATTTTTCTATCTCGTCATCACTTGTCACCCTTCCTTGCCAGAGCATCCATGATGAATATGAGACAACGGAGGCAACTTCATCTAGTTGCCCAAATTCTGAAAGATGCATCTTTTCAACGAACAAGCTATTTGTATGCGTTAACGACCTGGTCTCCTAGTCGTCATGCGTATCCCACGAGAAATCGCCATTACCACATAATTGAGCCATAATCCCTAAATATATGACACCTCTAATGGCATAATGGTTAGGTCACCTGATGTTAGGTTGTAAAGTCCCAGGTTCGTGACCTGGCTGGGTCACTAAATTTCAGTTAACATAAAATTAACGGAATTGCATTTCGATTCTGTTGATCCTATGCAATAACAAGACACACACTCACATGTTACACGCACACATACATATAAACACTTCATAGTAGGGTTGATTGTAAGAGATTGTCGTTTGATAATGAACCCGCCCATTGAGAAATTTCACAATAAAAGAGTAGAAAACGAGTAAAAACAAACAATAGTTTTAGGTGTAGATTTTCCTACTATTTGACGGTTGTATGGTATCAGCTGAATTAGGAATTCCGGTCAACTTCTTTTCATTTATTTAAGAGGCAATACAAAGAAATCCTTATGCGCGACCGCCACATGTTTTTATGTGGTACTTAATTCAATGTTTTTAAGGCAATGCTTTCAACGTTTTTTTCATCACAAGGCTCATATTTAACAATCACAGCAAATCTTCGGCAATTTTTTTTATTGTGATATTATCTGCTAATAGCCTGCTCGATTGAATTCTGTTGACCCTAGTACGATTATCGCTTGTATAAGTCACGCCGACGTTAATGATGTCTCCATCCTCACGTTTTACACGTTGACACGTCTACAGAACATTACTACATTAAATAATGACGTGAAGATTAGCCGGACAGCTAAACATTTTCCTCTTTTACACAAATCTCTTGTTTGATTAATCACGCTACGAAAACAATTTAACATCGTTGAACAAACAATGATAGCATCTATTACACGATTATTACGATGCGCTAATAAATCAACGTTGATTCGACCGTTTAGGCCGGCCATAAAATTGATGACAAGTGATTTGATACATCGTGCGATCTTCATTGAACCGAGTCTTTTTGTTGGGATGCATTTTTTTCGTTTCTTACCGGGCGTAATAGTCAAATCTAATGGGCGGAATAATGACGACGAGCTACCGGTTTTATCAAATGAATAAAAAAACAGATTCGAGGGCCATTAGTGATAATTTGTAACAAACATAATTATGATATATGCGTGCGAATGTAACGGCGCTTTCTGAATAGACTTATCTAATTAAAATTGACGTGTGAAATTTAGTATTTTTGTGGGGCCGGGCAGGTTGGGTTGGGCCCAACAGGCAAATGAGGCGTTTTGGTTTTTATTATATCGATTAACTTATTAGTTACAAGTGGCAGCTGATCCTAAGGGGCTCTAGAACAGTGAACACCTACGAAATTAATAAAATAATGTTCATTTTAGTGACTACTATTTCCTTGTATTTCTTTACCGTATTAACTGTTACCTCAGACTCTTGTTACCATGACAACTGTTAGCTCAGACTCTTGAAATGTCGGTGTATATGAAGATCAAAACACAGAAAATGTCTACATCTTTAAATTAAGCAATAATGCTGATTTTCCTAGGAAATTCAGGTCGATGCGTCTAACTGATGTGACTGTAGTCTGTCCAATACCTGGAAAATCAGCATTATTTCTGAATTTAAGATGTAGAAATTTTCTGTGTTGTGATCTTTATATAGACACACATTTCAAGAGTCTGAGTTAACATACGCCTGACTCACTGGAAGAAACCTCTGTAACCTCTCATACTGCGTTTACTGACTTCAGTGGCTTGATCCTGCCAAGAAAGATTCAAAGTCAATGAGTATTCCTAGATTTTTAACTATCATAGAAACGTCATTGATTAATCGTAATGGAGTTCATAAAATATCGACTGATGAAAGCCTGCTATTTGCCAATCAAAATTGATTGGGTCTTAGGCAGATTGACAATGGTACCATGGCGATTAGGCCAGATAGTGATAAGGTCTACGTTTGAATTAATCTATGAAATTGCGAAGGGACGCTCAGTAGGTCTCCCTTGTCGTTAGTCGATCGGAAGAGGGGACAGTTAGGTCTTCCTTGACAGGCGACGAGGTAATACGCAGCTTCCTTACTTTCTGGAAGCAGTTTTTTATCTTTACGTAGTTTTCTCTTATGCTTCCATTGTATGTCTGGAGGGAGAATGTTTGACAGTATGGGAAGACAAGGTAACTGTGTCAACCTCAATGTGTCCCTCACTGCTTCGTTCTCAATTCTCATTGCTTCGTTCAGCTGAGTGTCAACTATAGAAACCTGGAAGCTATGAGCTCACATTGGGCACAATATTCTGCTATGATGTAAACCAATGCCATGGTAGATATTTTAAGAATATCCATGGCAGATGAAACAAGTCTGATTCATTATCAATTAGGTACTGCTCTCTGTAAACCCCCATTTAACTTCTAAACAATTAGTCATCTTTACCAGACGCGATGGTTACAACAACGGACACGTATGCCCCGCTTTAGTCATTCATCACCTAACAATATTAATAATAGGAAATATTTTTATGTAGCGTGAAAATTGTGGTAATGAATGACTTGGCGACTAAGAGGTCGATAGCCGCTTCGCACCACGTCTTCTGTGATAAACACATCGCATCATTCAGATACTGGGATGAATGAATAAATAAATATTAAAAGAAATCTTTAGAAGAACGAAGATTTATACGCAAAATAATAATGAAAGCCACTTGCATGGCAAAAAAAGGAGTCCCAGTATCGGATAAGCGATTTTTTTATCGTGTTTGATAGAGATGAGTGGGTGTATCTTAGTTTACGAAAGGGTCATAGCGGCGAATAGCGGAGTTAATCTTAAATAATTAATAATGTTTATTTTCCGCAACATGAAATACATCTATGATCGCACACAATGAATCTGCAAACTTTACAAAAAAGAAAGTCTTTAGATCGTACATGCTGACCTTTGATTTGAGAACAGGTGGTGCGGTTGCTCAGACTGTTTTACTGTCCTAATAATTGTAATGCTATAGCCCATCACTAACTTACGTTTAGCATGAGTGCCGTGATTACGAATGGAATGGATACGTGATGATGAGATGGAATATCGATTTTGTATTTACAGGTATTTAGTAGTCACTACAGCCTCGAATCCGCTCAGTCTTCTTATACAGTGAAGAGCCTTGAGTCGCAATAGTCCTTAAACGACAATACAGTAGGGATTCTGGAACCAACGTAGAAGTACTCTATAACTGTACAGAACCTCGAGAAGAACGAAACTCCACCCAAATCATCTGCTTACGTGTTCTTCAAAACATATATTAGAGTCAAAGAATAGACCCGAATTTCTGGCAGTTGGACTAGGATTATTTGTTGTGAAATGCTCCTGATTTAACGAGACGTACCGATTCTGACGTTTTCCAACAACGAGAAATAAAGCGGATATTCAGATTTAAGTACGGTCGCATCCTTGACGATCGAGCCCAATTGACTCGCCAACGACCTGTAAACTCCAAAATCCGAAAAGTGATAGGTCATTTGTGAGGAAGAGTAATCCCTTGTGATAGGTTAATTGTGCAGGAAGAGTAATATGATCGTACTTCTTCCAGGTCGATACAAGCAATGCAATCCCGTCACAGGCCGGCTCTATATGTTTTTGGAGGATTTCTCGGAGACTGCAACGGTAAAGCAGATCTAGGAGATTTAGCTGGACGGTACAATAACACACATAACTATTGAAGTTATTTACGTGTTACCGGGTTTTGAGATTACTGTTTGAATTTGCGAAATTGCCAAATTTGAAGGCACCAGATTTTATTTTGATTTTATTATCAGATTTTGATCTTAATGCTTCCCGGACCCGAGAGCAACCTAAGTAAAATATCTATAGAGAAACTTTCAACATAACTTTCTTTATGGTCAGTAAAATATAAATACCAGAAATATGCAAAATAATGTAGAATTGCCTCCCGCAGGGATTCGTTATGTGAACTCTGTTTAATGAATATGCTGCAGATCTACCGGAATCAGTTGAGTGTTGTCTGCCACAACGAGCGAACTAATCAACCCAGGAAGCGAACAAGACAATCCATCAACTAGCTTCGCCAACTAGGATCTATGAAAAAGTATGATTTACCATTCCGATCTACCAATTATAATTCAGATAGCGACAATAAATAACGTCTTAGGGTACATTTGCTTTTAGTCCGGACGGAACTATTCGAAGTTGTAGACAAAACATTACGCTGGATAACTAAAACCAAACAGATGAGACAAAACATAAAGCATTCGACGAAAGAACTGCCGATGAAATTATGTTTCAAATCGTTTAACTAATGTATCCTGCAGATAATTACTTACGTACCGAACGCGTTCAAAACCGAGCATCTTGTTTTTTGTCACGTAATTCAAAAGTTACTCCGGTTCAAATAACCTGTCGACTGCAAAAGAGCGTGAAGGCACATTAAAGGGAAAGACACTAATGATGTAGCAGCGCTCATGTTGGCTCAATATCGAGGTACCGTTATGCGGAAATTTACGCTAATAAATCTGCAGTCGAGGATGAAGAAAACGGTTTTTACGATCGTTCAAAACACGCGATGAACCAAAATTAAAAGACGACGGACGCGTCAAGTCCCTGCGGCTAAACAATTACAAAATGAAACCATATTAATGACAGGCCATTGGGAGTACAAGTAACGTGTCGGCGTGAGCTAAGCATCCTGTCAATAAAAACTCTACTCTGGGATTTGATGGATTTATAACGAGTTTAATGGGCAACAATGAAAATGACAAATTAGACGATAACGTGGGTGGAATTTCCGTTACTGCAACATAAGTGACTTATTTATGTTCTGGGATAATATCGATAAAGGGGACAGAAGCTGACAGCGCTTAGCGTTTTAATTGATCGTTTGATACTTTTATACTAATTAGTTCGTTAGTCCGAAGATGATAAGCGTCGCCAGACGTGGTCAATGGCATCGCGAGACTGTGGCCTTGGACCAGGTTATAATGGTATTCACGTTTTTTAACGAATTCATCTCGAAATCGAACTTCCGATGACCTTCTACTTCCGAAGTTGAAAACGCGTTGAGCTGAGGCCGTTCTACATTGGAATGGGGGAAATAGGTCGTTTGATGTTGTTTGATAACAATAAAAGCCAGCCTGACCCTTGAGAGAGTATAACGGCAGGCGTGATCAGCTGTTTTTATCCATGGCTTACCCAGCTGGTCGTCCATTTTTCGGTGGTTCATAGTGGTTTCGATTAATATTGGATTCACGATCAGGATGGGGGTTAAATGGGAAAAGCGCATGGCATAGAGTCTATACGAAAATTTGAGCATATTTAATTACGAAATAAAATGAAATGAAAATCTCTTTATTTTACAGTTTAAAAACAAGGTACAATGGCGGACTTATTGTACATAACGATTTCTTCCAGTCAACCAGCATTATTACAACAACCAAATTACGACTGTCTTTAAGCATTATATGATCTATATGACAACACCGTGATCTCACAAATGCCGTCACCCGGAACGGCTTCACTGTTCACCTTCAGGCGGTGGAAGATGACGCTCGTGCCCTGCCAGAAAAATCTCTGTTTCACCTCTTTAAAGATGTTGGTATCTCTAGGAAAATAATTAACTCCTTCCTGGAAAAAATATCTAAAACCGCGATTTCGGCAACTCTAATTGTATGGCTTCGACTTCGAGCGTTCATCTCGCACGTGGCAATACAATTCCCCTAAACCTACCGCAGCCAGTCGTTAGTCCGGAGTCCACCCACCTCCCCCAAAATCGGTCTACTCCGATCGGTAAATTCCATGGCAGCTCCGTTTGTATCTTATTTTTTGCTTTTCATGCAATAGACGTTACGATATACAGCAGATACTTCTCATCACGTGGAACTAGCTCATTTGATGAAAAACCACATTAAATCTCGGAAGACGTCTCGCATTTCAATAACGCCCTGACTATGATTATATAGCTTTAATGCACCACAAACAGATAAACCAATACCTATGGAAAAATATAATATAAAATTAGTTATTTTTAAAAGTAGGTTTCACGGAATTTAAATTATATAAAAAGAAGGGTGAAAAGAAGATTGTGTGTTTCTATTCGGATGTTTTGTATTCCTGTATCGAATGATCTCGATTAGCACTCATATCTTCCGAATCTAATCCGAAAATCAAATAATTATTCACTCTTACTTTAGGGTAACGAATACCTCACGTTGTCGACACAAAACCGACAATGGCGAAAAGAGATAGTAAACATCTTATGAGATGGTGCAACAACTTATCGCTTGCAATATTATCGCTTAGACGAGTATATAAAAAAAAATGTATTTTTTATTTAAATTTAAAAACATCAAATAAACTATTAAGTAAATGATTTGATCCACAGCCAGAAATTAAACTCAATTATTATAAGATGTTTACCGTTCGATGTCGCCCAACTAAGCAGAGCCTGTGCTTGTGCGGATAATCTATAAACATAGTTCCATTATACAAGTATATGTAGTGTGTGAATAGGATTTAAAAAAAACTAAAAGGTAAAGAGCAATTTTATTTGATACATAGTTAAAATTAATAAAAAGAATATCACTGAATGGAAAACTCAAAATCACAAAAAAAAATACAAATAAGAGCAGGTAAAAATAGTCATATGTATAAAATAATTATAATGTCAAAAATTGATAAAAAAGAGTCATTCAAAATTATGTCATCGCCCAGTCTACGTCGTCGCCTCTGACATCTGGCCAATCTAAGCGCATTTACAAAGACCACTGTCCGCCACTACAATAAGTAACTACTGGTAGTTCGAGCTATTAGCGCCAAAGAAAATTTTAAAAACTTAGATTTATGTGATTTTTCAATGCAGCACACTACAAGAGGTTCTCTATCAAAAGAGGAAAGCTAAAACAGGAAAAAAACGGAGTAGGAGAAACGTGCCATTTTGATTGTGATATTTCCTAGAGCCACATACACTTTTATTAGAATGGAGCACATTAACGCTACGTCCATATTTATAAAATCGTAAATTATACCTGCAACAATTGAGCAACAGTTTTTTTTAACTAATTGAATGTGTTTTTTATGCATAAAACCTGTTACACAAATTATAATACGCAAGATTATCATATGAATGCGCTACGATTATGTCGGTTCGGTCTTTTTTATGGCCGATACTTATACATAGGTCGAACAATTGGTGCTATTTTTCAAAGCTCGTATTTTCGCTTGTTTTCACGATAATCGGATACAAAAATCGTATATTTTGCAGGGTAATTTTGCGCTGATTATTTATGTTGACATTTATAACTGTAAAATGTATTCATCTTTATCGGGTCGATGTATTTTAGACATTCTCTTGTATCTATAGCATCATGTCAGGTGCGACGACTAAGAGTGTGCCGATTACGATTCTTACTAGGCAGATGACGTTCTGTAGATGTTCAGTAATGATAATGTGGTAAGGTATGTAATGAGGATGTCCAGTAAATGAGAATGTGATAAGGTCTGAATTGCGGGGTAACATGGCGTAAAAATATAAATTAATAATTATTTGATTTTAGCGTCATCGACTAGGCACCAAGTAAAAATATCAAATAATAATTATTTTATTTTAGCGTCATCGACTTGGCACCAAGTAAAAATATCAAATAATCATTGTTTGATGTTAACGTCATCGACTAGGCACCGACTAGGCACTACTAGGCACCCGACTAGGCACCCGCAGACACTGCGGCCGCCGCGAGCAACCGTTCCCGCCGCGGGCGTAAATCGCGTCGTAAAATGTGCAACTCAATTTTACATACCTACCTGCATTCTACGGAGACGCGGGCTCGTAGCGGCGGCGGGCGCAAGTAGAAACCGCTTCGTGAGTTCTAAGCCTTCAAGGAGCCTCGAGGATGGGAGCTGAGCCATGAGCAGGACCAACCACAAAACAAGCTGGCTTTACGCCCTATGCTGCGTGGATTCATTAAGCCCCTATCAACCTAAGCAATAATCGGTCAACGCGCAACGTTAATCAGGTGGTCCAATTTAGAAGTACAGTTGTTGTGCGCGGTAGCGATTCCGATAAATCGTCCGTGCAATGGCCCCTCGCTGTGTAATTGAAACTAAGTAATTACCGGAGCGGTACTTTATTAAAAACGGCGCCTCGCTCCGCCGCCGAGTGATCGACTGGAGGAGGCGCCTTGAGATACAAGCAAGGGCGCGCCTTGCACAGTGCGCCAGTGTGCGACTGCGACTTGAACATCTTTGAACGACTAACGCCACTGAAACACGGCAAATAGCGGTGTGAATTGGTAGGAGCAGCGCAAATCGGGCTGTATGGCAAATCTGGATTAATAAAAGCAGATTACAAAAATTTACGCAGTGAGAAAAAAAAGGTTACTTGGTACTTACAGACAAATTCGACGATAAATACCGAACGCTTCCCTTACTCGCCGCATCATCATAGCACTTAGTCCTCTTTTTTAGTGCACCGTCGTCTCTATTGCATTTACGTTACATAACATTTTTAATCGAGGGAAATAAAAAAGCCGACGAACTTGCTAATACGGGAGCAAAGGGAACGTTATACGGCCCTGAACCTTGCTGTGGCGTACCAAAAAGCCTTGCAAACCTAATTCCCAAAAAATATGTTTAGACAATCCGTCAATTACTGGAACAACACGCCAGGGTTGAATCTTTCCAAAGCCCTAATCAAGGTTTACGACCGTAAGACTGTCCGTGAGGCATTGCCGCTAAATAGAAACAATCTACGCATACTGGTGAGGGCGCTCACGGGGCATTGTGGCCTGAACAAACGAATGTACAACCTCAAGCTACGGGACACGAAAATGTGCAGGTTCTGCCAAGGGGCAGAGGGAACTCCACTGCACTTCATGTGCGAGTGTGGCCCGCTGATGCGTAAAAGATTCACCCACTTGGGTGGGCATTACCTCCAACCTGAGGAGGTAAAACAATCTGGCGATAACAGCCTGTTGAGGTTCTTAAATGACACGAGGCTTAGCGCAGAACTATAGTAGGTGACGAACACAATAGATCAGCAATGGTCGCAGTGTTACAAGGCCCATAAAGACCTTAAGAAAAGCCCCAAAAAAAACACAGCATTACATTACATTCGTATTAGCGAATTTACCGCTGTTAAATATGTCACAATATACTACAGGTAGTAAAATACAAGCTACTGCAAATAACATGTAGTTATCTACGTACTAGACAGTATGACGATATTATTTTGATATGATAGTATCACGTAGTTGAATTCATCTTGTTGAATAGGTAGAATTACTAATTATGGATTTTGATAAAGCAGGTGAGTGTGTCTGACATTCATATATTGTTTGATACGATGGGAATCATATTGACAGAGAAAGAGGATTTCTGCAACAGCTTCAAAAAAATATATTTTACTAGTTATCTTTCCGAGTATTTCCGGCATTTATTTTAAGTTTATTAAGTTCAAGGCTTATTATTCAGGATATAATTTGCTGCGGAAAGCTGAGGTATTTAGACATAAAAAATAAAATAATAACACAACCAGCAACGTTCTTTTTTTATTACAATTCGCTTTGAGGTTTCAGAACTTTTAGGCATAAAAGAAATAGTATTACATATGTCACTAATAGCATTACATGTCCAGACAAAGAAATTTTTGAAGGCGTTCTTGAGTCGTCCTCCATAAATTCCGGAATCTTGTGACTTCTTCTTGTTCCCAAAAATTAAGAACCAATTACATAGTCAACGATTTTCATCGGCGGAAGAGGCTGTCGAAGAATATGAAAAACATGTTTGCGAGGTCACCAAGGAGGAGCGTCATAAATGTTACGAAAATTGGTTTATACGTATGAAGTGTTAGTGAAAGTTGTAAGTGAAGTTGTTGAAAAAGTCAAAAAGCTCACAGATAATATTTTGACATTTTCTTTCCTATTCAATCCGGAAACATTCAGTGTGGTCCTCGTATTTACTAGATTATTAGGTAGAAATGTTGTCGATTTTTTAATATTAGAACTGAGAATTCCATCAATGATTGACTTGACGGAGAATCCAGCATATGACAAAAACTATTTCGCAAAAACTATTTCAAACGTGAATTTTCTTTCTTATTCAACCCGGAAACATTCAGTGTGGCCCTCGTATTTACTAGATTATTAAGTAGAAATGTTGTCGATTGTTTTTATTTTTTAATATTAGAACTGAAAATTCTATCAATGATAGACTTGACGGAGAATCCAGCATGTGACAAAAACTATTTCGCAAATTGAATTTTAATGAAAACAAAACTGAATAAACCAAGTTTGATTTACGTTTAACGGTGTAATTTTCTTTTTATTTCAGGTAAGTGCTTCTGGTCCTCAGTCGACTATCCAGTAAAACTGCAAAATCAGGTATGATCTTCACCGCGAATTGACGTGCAGTTTGCTGTGGTGAAATCAGTGGCTGCTGTATTTTACGCCGCGCGCCTCCCAAGGCTGCAATGAAAACGTAATAATTGCAGGTCGGACATCGTTAACGTCGATTTTCAATTACGCCCTTGTTGAATTTAGAATACGGAGCCGCCGCTGCGGCCGATTTACCCCTCCCTTTAGAATCGATAGACGCAATAGATTTGCTTAATTTCGCGATGACGTTAGCAAGATAATACAGAGACTAACATCTTGCTAACGTGATATATACATGAGCACGACATTCAGTAATTTTACAGTTTTTTGAGCTCAGAGTACTCATTTTGAGTTTCTTGGAATTTATATGTTGTTATGACGCATAGATAGGAGACATTGCCACACGCACACCTGACATTACTGCACACACATGACATTTTGTATTACTACAAGTTTGACAACGCTTTTATGTATTGGAAATGCCACCATGGAGTCAGGGTTGTTCGCTCGCTGCGAGGAATAGGTATAGCAAGTAATTATAAACATGTTAGATTGCCAAGTCGCCTGATTTGAGACACTAAAATTACACAGGAAATGTATTAAAAAGTTTAGGTCCTCTGTAGAGACTAGTCGCCTGAAACTTAGCCGTATGTGGTACGATCGGTTGGAGGTAATGGGTTTTATTTCTGGTGTCATGCCGATGTACTTATTCGTGGGATATTGCCGGCTCTTATTGCAATAGAATTCGCAAAGAGTTTCTTGAGCAAAAATTGCTTATACAAAATCAACAAAATAAGCTATGACTTCAACAAAATACGCTATGGACATCACATCAAAAGGACAACTAGATTAACCGATACACAAACGAGAGATAGTTACTTCCAAAATTATTTAAACGACAAAAGACTCAAAGTACGTTTCCTTTGACTTAATGCAGTTTTGGGAATATCATGAATTACACCACTGTAGTTCTCATGGGCTCAGTTCTTTGTACGTTCGGCGCACGGCTTGATTTACAAGCCGTCGCGCCCGCGACGCGACGCATAAAACACGCACGCTGAAATACTGCGCGAGCGCTGCAACGTCGCATTACGCCCGTGAAATACTACGCGGATTATGAATGAAGTGCCGCATGCAAAACAACCGAACCGGTAACGCTTTGGATTTATTGAAACCCGGGTATTGTTGAATGCTGAAGCTGTGGCGAGCGACTCGTTTGGATAATAACTGTGCTTTCGGAACGTATGCGACTAAGGGGCTCCGTGTTAATAAGGAGAGATCATGTCTGGGGAATTATTTATTCATTAATTTTATTTATTACAAAAAACAAGATTATTGCAGAAGGGCTATGTGATATAGTCGTGCATGTGATTATTGCAGAAGGGCTATGTGATATACCAGAGCGAAAAACGCCCGTATCTAAGGATGCTGATATTTTACTTCGGATATTGGTTTTCCACGAGTTGACTGGTATGACGTTCGGTCATATGAAAAAGAGAAAATAAACATTCACACTTGTATTATACTCACACACTGAATTATCCCGTTATTACACTGATAGGGCGTTTACACTCTCGCGCGAGGCGCGAGGCGAGACGCGAAACCATATAGTAAACAATCGGAACAGAGGCAAAGCTTCTAGCAAAGTAGGTAAACATTTTGTACGCTGTTAGAAGCTTTGCCTCTGTTCCGTTTGTTTACTTATATGGTTTCGCGTCTCGCCTCGCGCCTCGCGCGAGAGTGTAAATGCCCCATCATACATTAGTAGAAAATAAATTATGTGTATACCCAACACCAATACATAAATACCTAATAATACATAAATACAGTGAATACATATTACACATATACATAACAAACTCCTTTTATTATTATTTTATTATTTTTAATTTACCTAATCGTGCGAGTCGGTTTCAGCGTAGTCCTTTATCAAACAAGAACGATTTTATTGATCTCTTGAATGCTACCATGGTAAATTGATTTTGAATTGCAATGCCTATATTAATATAAAGCCTTGGAGCTATGTCCTGTCATTATATGTACAGGAAATCCGGTTTGTTTATTTTATTAGCCGAAATTAGCGATCTTTAAACACGTCGCTAAATTCACTAATCAGAAAGGAGAAACAAGCATCTGGATTCAAATCTTTACACGAGAATCAGAATCGACCGAGTCAGTTGCGTTTAAATATCTGAGCAACCGGATCTTGGTGATCGGCAGCGCCTCGAAGTTATTATCATATTTGGGCGCAGTGATGAGGTAACGGGACCGTTCGGAGCCGCGAAGGTTCGTCCGAGGGCCGCAGGGTCGCGCAACAGAGTTGCGGCATCTTGGCACTTGCGGCATGCGGCGAACGCGAACGCGGCGAGGCGGTCGTGCGATTGAAATGTTAACGTGCCGATTCCAGGCAGATCAGCGGCACGAGATACGGTCGAGCACGATCGCCACATACATGCCGCGACCGACAAAGAAGCTCACCTGGCCAATACTGCGCGAGCGCATCGCATACTTCCTACATTTGACATTAACGACGCCGAATGCTTAACTCCGTGCCCCTTCTGTGAACTTTATAACTGTGACTGATAAAGATCGGCACTATTTAAACACAAAAAACTATCGTAGGATCACAAACGCTGATATATAACAAATTATACAAATTAAATTACATATGATTAGGTAGATAACTGTCTAAAGTACATCCTGATTAACCCCTGGGTGGCCACGCCCGCCGATCGCCCTTTTACGTATTATCCGTATTTATGCAACTATCGGCTCTATTTCTCCCTCCACTGCGGTAAAAGCCTGTCATTGAAGCCTACCATTGAATAAGCCACTGGTATATAATAGTATGATTGCACACACTTTCTCCAAATAAATTTTCGAGGGCTTCGAAAATTTTGCGTTGAATGACTGGCATCCGAAAGGTTAAAGTCTATGATTTTAAAACTACTAAATATTATGACAATTACACAATTAAAATCAGTCAAAAAGTTCAAATATACTTTTCTGGGATTATATTGTCATCCATTTTAAAAGAACACATGTGGACAAAAGTAAATTATTTAAACTTCAAGATAATAAGAATAAAATAGTTTTATATGCAACCCTTATGTGTACAAGTTTTTCATTAAAATTCAGCGATTTTTTTTTTTATTTTATTTTTTACTGAAAAACGAATTTAAATACGACTATATAAGACTAATTTATTTATTTCTTTCAAATATTATTCAGAAGCATTACAGACGAATCTAATTCGCCGTTGAATATTAAATCTAGAGTCTACGAGGCCATAATAACTGACTTACATAGGTAAACTAATGCTAACATAAAAAAAATACTAATTAAAACAAAGATATGACAGGAAGTTGCATTTTAGCTCCCAAAGGGATATACAAATAAGGCCTATCTCGGTGGGTAACGAATTAAAGAGAGCTATAACTCTCCCCACCTATCTTCAAAAATATTTCTAAGATGGTACGGCACCTTCAACAATATATGCGATCTCCTCGCTATGTAATTTACCGAAACTTACAATTCAAGCTTATATAATATCTATGTTAAATAAATAATTTGTTTCATTAATGTATACGCAAATATAATTAGGTAAATATATCGACGCGTTTCAAGGTGTTGTATCCTACCATTCCTAGCACAAAATCGAACGGAAATAAATATGGATAAATATTGTATTTTCTGTAATAAATACATCTTTGAAAAATTCTTTGAATACGCTCGATCATCTAAATCTATTTGTTTTCACTTGTACATCAGATTATATTCAGACCAGATCAGATTATATATAACCAAGTTATATTCAGGTATGCTACGAACTAAACAATTATATACTAAACAATTATATAACCAAAACAACCATAATAATGGTATACATGGCCTTGTGTCAGAGTATTTTGTTCTACGGAGTCGCGGCATGGGGCGCTACTACTAATGATAATCTGGATAGATTGACAAAAGCGCAGAAATTATTATTGAGAGTAATTCACAGGAAAAACCGGCGTCATCCATCTGCCTTGTTATTTTCCCAATCCCATGTGCTATCAGCTAAACAGTTATTCATTAAGCAAGCGCTTCTTGCATTCTACAAATCTAGAGATGACCACGCCCGAACTCAAAACAATCTGAACACAAGAATGTCCGCGAGTATCAATTATATAATTCCGTCAGTCAGGACAACATTTGCCCAGAGACATATATTCTACATAGCCCCAAAATTATATAATTCCCTTAGTGAAGACATGAAAAATTATCCTAACATAAAAATATTTAAAGCAAACCTTAATAGATGGCTACTTAACAAGCGATATGTAAAATCTGATCAACTTCTTTGCAACGCACGACAATTTATTTAGTATCACTTATCTATTTTTCTTAATTAAATTTTATTAAATTACAACTATAAATGTATATATTTATTACATAGCTATATTTTTTATAAAATTGGTATATTTATGTGTATATACAGGTGGTGGGTTCAAATAATTTATTTTAAAAAAACACTTCATTTCTTAAAATTGCATAAAAATATGCACATCTAGAGACGGGCAAAATTATCGCCTAGTTAGATGTGCTATTGGCAGTAAAGGTCATGTAAGATGTGTTAAACCTCCCTATATAATTTATTAAATAATTTATATAATTATTATAAGATTACATGACCTATGAATGAACTGTATACCTAATCCTATGTACCTAAATAAATAAATAAATAAATAGTAGAAACATTACAGGAATATTACTAAACTGTTTGCATATGCGAATAACAAAACCGACCGACTTGGCTAGCACGATTGCTAATATTTATAATGTCTGCACGGAAATTCAACTGCGTATCAAATGTAATTCCCAGGTTTCTCAACTCGGTTGACCTTTTTAAATTGTCTCATTTATTGTGTATGGGAGAAAGCAATGTGTTTTCTTCTTAGTGATGGTTAAAACAGCACTTGTCAGTATTCAATTCCATGTCATTGACAGAGCAACACGTTAAAAGTGCATCTATATCTTGTTGCACTTTTTCCGCCTTTCGAGCACCTGTTATTTGATGAAAAAAAATCACGTCATCAGCTTTTCATCATTTCAATTTTCAATTTTTAAGTCATCATTTCAACACATTTCCAAGACATCGAGCGCTAGATTTTCAAACAAGTAATGCATCTTCATAACATTCTCAATGTTCACTCCCGAGTACCTCTCCCAGGTAATTTATATTGATGGACACGCTCGATCATGTAATTTCCCAGCTGTTTAATGGACTCCATTGTTTGCAGGTCGCCTAGAGATCATAAACTTCGCCTTTCTGATGTTGGTTTTTATACCCATGTTGTCAACAAGCGTGTTCATCTCATTCACCAATGATTGAAGGCTGCTTAATCGAACGCTTCTTTAATCTAAGGCATTCAATAGTACCGTATCATCGGTATATTTGATGTTAGTAATCGTTTCGTTATTAATGATGATTTTCGTGTCGTTTATCCCGTTTTTTTATGTCGTTATGTTTGTCTGTATCAAAAGGCCATTCATAAGTAAAAGTCACATAGGAGAAATTATCGCAAACGATGAATAATGGCTCTTCTTTATTGATCGAAGTTGTTTAGCATTTAGTGATGATCAGTTGTTGTTTCTCTAGTATTCCTTAATTTCAAGACGTTATTTTTAAGATATTTATTTATTTATTTGTTACAACTTGGTAGAGAGTTAATAGTGAGATCGTACAGATATGATTTGTAACTATTTATATAAGCAATAAGAAAATGAACACAACCCATACGATCACTCTAGACGAATGCCCAACTAGACCGAACAGCCTATATCTGGGCATACGAAATATATAGCCTTTGTTTTTGAGTAGTACTGACGTTTGAGTAGTACTTACTAATAGACTACTTTCAATACTAACACTAAGATAATGGCATAAAATAGTACACATATTAATACAAATTTATATATGATAAAGGGTTAGTTACATACATATATACACATATACATATAAAAACATACATACATACATATATAATAACACACACACATACATCTACATACACACACACGATAATATCGATAATATCTGGTTTATTTTGAGTTTTCATCTCAAGACTTACAGTTTAAATTGGGAATGTTTTAGTGTGAAATTTTTATAAAACCAAAATTGATTCAAGGACATCTCCCTGGATTTTGTAAAGAAAAAATACGAAATTCAAAAAGGTCGATCTGAAAATGTGGTATTTTAAATATATGAGGTAGTATTTTATATATGAGGTGGTATAGGTGGTATTTTAAATATATGACATGGCACAGATACTGTAACTTTTGCATTTACAGTGTCAAGTACTTTATGTTATTTTTTAGATCTGTTTTACTGGTGATAAATTGCGTCTCTTACTTTTCACAAATTAGGTTACAGGGCTGTCTTACATTTTTACAGCTAGTATAATTATTAGTATAATATACTATTGGCCCATTATTATTCTATTATTCTCGCCACGCGCTTGATTGATACATCAACTTCTTATACGTAAAGAGTATGGACCAGATCACGAGAGAGCTTATTGTTCGCTGAGTGGTACGGATACAGCCCGACTAACCTCTCGACATTTGCTCTATGATAAAATATGAACACCATTATTGGCATTGATGGGGTCTAATTACTGTAATTGCGGCGCAAATGTTCTCCATTAGGTGCGCCATGCGATCGATTATTGGCGCTATTCTGTTCACCGTTAACTGAGATTTAAGAGGGCTATTGTATTTCGCGAAACGTCCCCTCGCTTGACCTCTTGTGTAATTATCAGCAACTTGCGGTTGGAGCATCTCGTATACAATCCATGACAGACCGAACGACCGCCCTGATAAGAGCAAAAGGTCGCGTTTTCAATTTTTGAAGACGTACAAAAAAGACGTACAGGTTGAAATTGTAGTTCTTGCATGTAGCTCATGTACGCCACGTGCGTACTCGACCCATGATGATCAATGATGGTCCGATCGACATCGCGTACGCAGCGTATCATAAGGTACAGCATTTCATAGCATAAAGTGTAGCATATCGTGGGTTAATTGTATTTCTGAGCTTAACGTCACCATATAAAATATTCAAGAATTGATGGGTCCAGAATAGCGTACGTGGTGTGCGTGGGTCAGATGTAACCACAAATAACATTTATAAGCCACAAAATGTTTCAAATCCTATGAAGAGTATTCTGGCTTCTTTATTTGCAATGTTGCTACCTAGCAAGAAAATAATAAGCAGAGTATACAATAAATACCCATAGAGTATATAATAAATATCCATAGAGTATACAATAAATACAATAAATATTTACGATGCTCCTGATGTAACAGAATTTTGCAACTTTCGACGGTTTGGCTACGCTATACTTACAGCATCTACTA